>CM031239.1:255712883-256072883 GCA_018340775.1 Taxus wallichiana var. yunnanensis
GAGCATGTTTTTGGGTGTTAGGGATTCCCATGGGGTTAACTTTAAATGTGACCAAGGGGCTACATGTTTTTATTTATTTGATCTTTTTTTTAATGTTGCCTGTGTTTATTTTGAGATGCATTTTCCCCTTTCTTTATTTATTAAATGTTGTATTAATATTGTGGGTAAGCATGTAGTTAATATTAATTAATTAAAATATATCATGAGAAGGTAATTAATAGAGTTGTTGGCCTTGATTTAAAGTGTTGTAAGAGATGTGTAAGTGATGTGTAAGTTAACTTTTGAGTGTGAAACACTCCACCTTTTTAAAAATTCGAATTTTTCCTCGGAGGCTGATTTTAGAGGCTTGTGGGAGAAGTTTAACATGTCTTATACCTCTTAAATTTATTTCCCAACCATACCTATGGTTGGAGAGTTGAAATTTGACTTTTATAATTCTTTTTGAGAAGCTAAAGTTTAGGTTTTAATTACACTTTTCTTACATGATTTAATTTCAGTCCTTTGAAGTGTGGGTTGGATTTGAGTGTGTAAGTAAACTGTCATATTATTCACCCACCTATTTATTGTTCTTTGGATAATGAAGTTGACTTTTGGGGTTGGGGTTGAGGATGTGTGATGTGGCATCCTACATGGATCCACCTCATCCTCTTCTCTTCCCTCTTCTATAAAATTCAAATTCCTTGCCTTGTTTTGGGATGCTTCACTTTGGAGACTTCATTCTTGGGTGAATTCTTTTCTTGTTTTTTTGGGAGCTCTTCCTTTCAAGATCTTTTTGAAAGATTTTTGCATGCTTATGCTTGGCTGATTTGGATTACTTGCATTGGGATAAAGCTTTCTATTTTAGAACTTGGAACAACTCCATCATGGAGAGGTAGGAGGTTGGCTCTTTAAATTATCTTATTTTATGAATGTATATGTTAATGTATGAATGTTTTGAAATTTTATGCATTATTGGGTAGATGGTGCAAAAAATGGTGTAGGAAAATACTATGGGGTTTATTTTGTGGGAGGTACAAGTGTGTTTTAGGGAGGTATAAGGGTGGAGGGAGTTGGGATTTGGGTTCCACCTTACAAAGAAATAGCTTGCATTTCTTTAATCGTTATGGGGTGTCATAAGAGGTTGGGGGGCCATAAGGAAATGTCAAGAATAAGGGGTACTTTGGGGAGGCATAAGGAATGTTAGGGATGTGATATACTATATTTTTGTGGTTTGTAATTCAGGTGGTGATACCCATTTCCCTTTTTGGGAGGCATAAGAAGCATCCCCCATAGTTTCTTGCTCTTTTGGCTTACTTGAGGAAGCCTTAGTATTGTTTGTCATGCTTTAATGTAGTTGTAAACTACTTTTGTTCTAGACTATGTTTTTATTGTGAAAGTGTTGCTTGTGTGTTTGTGGAAGCCTTTTGTTACCAGGAGTTGGATCACATCTATTATTGCATTGTGGTTTGGGCTTAGGGGCCAATGAAGAAGGATGTCTTCTCCTTTCCATTGTCTTGGTTGGGTGGATAGCATTGTCTTTCCCCTACTCTTGTTGTGATCAAATTGGAAGAATGAAAAATATGCATGTTGCTATTTTGGAGCTAAGATAAAGATAGTTTAATAGTCCCTAGTGAAATGAAATATTATTGTAACATTTCCCACTTGAAGTGGATGAACTTCTATATGTTTGTAATGGAAAGATGTTGTAGTGGTCATGGAAGTGTAAATTGGAAAGTGAAAGAGTGATATGTATTTTATTTGTTGTATTTTGAAATCAAATGGAAAGGAAGTTGTAAGAGTTTCATTTGAATTAATGGAAGTGGTTTTTTCTTGTCCATATGATATTATTCGATTGGAAATCTATATTTAGCATGCACTATGAAATCCCTATCTGGAAAGTATAAAAGTGAAACAGGTGAGAAAAAACGTATTATTCTACCATGTATATAATATATGATTTTGGAAAGAATAAAAGAAGGAAGTTGTAAATTTTAGTTTTGAATAAATAAAGGATTTCATAACCTTCCTAAAATTGTATCATTGTATTGAATTTAATCATTTAGATGCGAGTTGTAATCTTTGTTATAAAGGAAGAAATGCGTATAAAGGAAGTGTAATACTCTATCTTTTGAAATAGGTGAAAATTGGAAATCGAGTTGTATTTTAGTTTTTGAATAGTTCAATTTAATCAAATAAATGTATTAGATTAGAATTGGAATATATTATAATACTTGGAAGAATAAAATGGCAAATAAACCCTTTAAAAATTCTATCTATGTCTTGTATTTTCAATTTGGCAATTCTTTAATCCAAAATGCATAGACCGAACATGCAATAATGATATGAAAAACTAAATGATTAAATTGAAGTAGTTTTCCCTAAACAAATCCAATTAGAGAAAAATACTTAAAGGAAATCTTTCAAAACCTGGAAATTTGAGTTCAAAGCTTTCACAGTCATTTTGCTGTCGGAAAATTACAAAATTTCAAATTGGAATTCAATCAAATAGATCTACCTCACAAACTTATCCTAAATCCACCTAAGAACAATTCTCTATGTATATTTGATATTTTGAGAGAGGAACCATAACAAATTGAGAAAATTTAAAATGTTAACTTTTTAGCCAATTTGTATTATAAAAGCATGCAGATCATTTACTTGAAATTGACCTCTTAAAGTTTATCAAAATAAAAAATTAAGTTTTCCTTCGTAAAAAGGATGTCATGATATTTCCATAAAGTCCTAATTTTCCCAAAACTGAGCTCTCTATCAAAATTTTTGGCCTTCTGAAGTTTTTTGTTCACTTGACGTAAAAAAAATTAGGAAAAATTTCCTAAGCGGGCCTGTGGGCCGAAATTTTTTCCTTAGTGCTTCAAAAATTTTAGGGAAAATTTCCCAAATTTTACCTGCCACACCTCCGACCTGTAGCTAATTAGAGGCTTCCTTGTGGTTCTACGAGGCATTGGTGGAGGGGCGGACCCCTATTTAATCTTAGTGCTTTGGAAAAATTTTGGGAAAATTTTCCTAATTTTCCCCACCACCCCGCCGACCCACAGCCAATCAGAGGATACCATGTGGCACAACAAGGTGTTGGCGGAGAAGAATAATCTCTTTTTAACTTAGTGCTCAAAAAATAATTTTGAGAAAACCCAACAACCAATTAGGAGATGCCATGTGGCATCGTGAGGCATCGGCAGAGGAGTAGGTCCCTTTTTTGCCTTTTTACGTTTCAAAAATTTTGGGAAAAATTTTCCAAATTTTCCCCGCCAACCTGCTGGGCTCTACCAATCTAGAGCTTCCACATGGCATTGTGAGGTGTCGATGGAGGCACAGGTGAATGTTACCCTTTTTTCCCTTTGGGGAGTTAAACAAATTTTCTCCTTGCCACCATGTTTTCCCTACATTGGCTTTGGAGATGCCATGTGTCCCTCGTGGACTCGTGAGAGCATAGGTGTAAAGGTGGATTTCTTCCCATTGGGAAAATTTTCTCCCCGTGGTATGCATACCCACCCATGTGGAAATTTTCCTCCGCATGGCCCGCTGACCCGCCCTTGGGGAAAATTTTCTCCCCTAGGCCCACTCTTGGGGAACATTTTCACCCAAAGACCTGCCGAAAATATGTGGAGTTAGGCGGACTTCTTTATATCAATGGAAATGTCAGGAAATTTCCTATTCAATGGGAATGATTTAGGTAAATTTTAAATGCATTAAATTTTATAAAAACCAAGTTGAATCTTTAGGCTGTGAGAGTGTGGGTATGGTGAGGAATTACCCACTTCACCTAATTGAATCTTCTAACCCTAGATTTTGGAGCTTGTAACCTCTTATAAATGTTAATAACCAAAACAAAATAGAAATCCTTATTTCCACACCTTTTATTTGCATGCTAACTAGAATACAACAGTCAGGTTTACGATTATAAACAATTCAAAAAGGATAATCATGGTTCATTTAGTGTTAAAGAGAAGTGGGCATTACATCCCCCTCCCCTTATATTTGACTTCCTCCTGGAAGTTACAGAGAAAGAAGTAGTAAATATTGCAAAAGAAATAGGAACACACCCTTCATGGAATTCCTCTGCTTCAAAAAGTGTGGGTCAACAGAACCCACATTTGGTCCAATGCAATTTAACAAGAAGAAGGGAGATTGAAAGGGGTGAGTTCTAAACTTTCTTCATGTAAGGTTGTGATCATTTAATTCTAAAGAGTAGCTCTACATGATCAACCAAGATACAACACATAGCATCAAAACACAAAAAGGTCAAAGGATTCTTAAGGATAAACAACATGTAAAGGAATAAAAGGGGGAATTTTGTGAACTCGAGATGACCACATAGTTTCCCATGTATACAACATACTACGATAAAAAAAGTTAAGGTTTATACTAAGGTTGAGTTATAGTTCAAATTTCATTGTTTAGATAAGGCTCGCAAAATCAACCATGACCAACAATTTGTACAAGAAACATGTCTACTCAAAGGTATCTCAATTTTGAGATCACACCAGGTGAGGTTCAACAATAAGGAAAGACACTTAAGTTAGCCAAAACATATAAAATCAAGAAAAAATATTCATGGGAATCACATCTATAACTCCAGAGGGTACAACTAAATTTTCACGGTGATACTAACCAGAAACATGACCAAAAGGTTTCTGATAGCCTGATTTTACACTTAAAAACAAACACACAACACTAACCTAATTTATAAATTTCAAACATTAAGAAAATATTTCCACTAGAAACGAACATATCAATACAAAAAGCACCATTCACTATAATACAATGGGATTTATTTATCTTATATCTTGCTCAAGCTCGAAATAACCATAAAGAGAGCACAAACATAAATCATAACACAAAAGAGCACTCAAGGGAGCTAGAGGGAAGAACAAGTAACAAGAGGGTCCAACTACAATCCAAAAGTGCATCATACCAAAAGTGAGTAAAAGATTATGGAAACAACTTGCACTTTCCTTCCCAATGACAAAAGGGGCAACAACAACAAGGTGTCTCAAGAAAATAAGAAGAAAAGAGGACTTCCCAAAGTTATTTCATATCCTTAACATATGTTGCCTTAAAATTACAATAACCTAGGTCACTAAGGACTAAATCAGCACACAAGGAGGTTGCTTTTCTTAAAAATAAGAGATAAGACCCAATCCTAAAGGCCACAACTCACACTCATTGAGTTACAAGAGGAAACAAGGCTACAATGACCCAATATCCTACAAGGGAAGACACATACATCTATGATCAAGGAAGTACTACGCAATCAAAACACACCACTAACATTAAGGTGTTTCACAATTCCAGGTAGGCGGAATAACTAAAGGTTCAACTATACAATGCACTCAATACACATAAATCTTACTCATTTTATAAATCAACTATTAAGTCAAAAGTTACAATTTCTCTTGCTAAGAACTCTTCTTACAAAGCTTTCTTTTGTTATGGCATCACATATTTGCGTCATTAAGGAACACCACTAATGTTGGCATAATGTCTCCTCTTTCTATCTAAGTGGTGGAATTATTTATTTTACTTCTAGGAAGGTAAACTGATAAAGTCTCCTTTCTATTTTCACCTAGTTTTATTCCTTCTATTATTCTACCAAGATTATATCAAGAAACCATTTCCCTTTTTCTAATGTTCCATTTTATTTGTTAAGTCTCCAAATCCAAGCCCCTCAATTAGAGTTTTACTATGCTCAATTTAATCATTTTATCAAATTGATCTTAATGAGAATGAAGAGTCAACATATCACATTATTACCTTTACGGAAATAAGAGAAAAATCAACATAAAAACTTCATCATTAATTTTGTAAGAACTAGGAAACAATCCACCAACATGAGTCACACCAAGGTTTCAATTTTTTTACCAAATAATTACACGCATCACTAAACACTCCAAGCAAGTCTCCACAAGCCTCAAAATAATTTTCAAAGAAAAGATCCATTAAAGAGGCATATTTAATTCTACGAATCTAAGAGGTTTAACAATGTTTTTTGTTTAGACTTGAAATTTGTTCACATAATAAGATAAGGGAAGTTTCTAATCAAAATTCATAATTCCACAAGTTACCACCAACCCAACAACAAGATGACAAGGAAACATTTTACTCCAAGGACACCACATCTCACATAAGAAGACATCAAATGTAAGAGGACTCATTAACCAAGATACTCAAACATGGACTTTACGACCAAGAGTTGTAGTTTTAAAATAAGAAGCACGATATAACTACCATTGAGATTAAAATATTAAAATCTAAAAAACTAACATTTGTAAGAGCAAGGTCCGAAAAGACCCAAAAGCATCCATAAGTGTCTCCACGTAAATTAAATATTAGTAGGTCATAAAGTGTTATTCATAACAATATAAAAATTTAAGGCAAGGGAAAGCTTATTTATAGGCCAATGAGAGCAAAACAAGCACACTTAATTAAACACATTTCCTAAATTCGATTACTTCTAATCACAATTACCAAGATACATAAAATCCACAAGTCAAAACCTTTTATAAACAAGTAAGGAAACCATGATACAAACTAGCATGCCATAGATGGAATGACACTACCAAACAAACACTCATCCACTAAAATCTACAATCAACCGAGAGTCAAACCGATACTAACACAATCCATAAGCCCATAATCAAACACCTTTATTCCAACGAGGATCAATCTCTTACCTAATTACAAGAGCACCACTTACTAACAAAAATACCAACTAGACCACACTATATAATGAACTCTCTTTTTAGAAAGAATGAGTGAAAAAATAGTGATTGAAAGATCCTAGACACACTCAAGGTTCCATCCTTCCAAAACCAAGGCATAACTTAAAGCACCTAAGAAGACATTCAAAGCACCTAGGGTGTACCCCATATGATGAAATGTCACAATAAAAATAGTGTAGAACCAACTCAACAACATGTAAGAAAGAATCACGTAACATTTAGCTAAGTGGCCAATAGATAAAGAAGCCCCGAGTCACCAATCAAAATAAAATCCAAGAATATCGGTAATCAAGGAAAGTGGCTAAGTAGCCACATTGCAATGTCTAGAAATTCTCACAAAAATATAAATAACTAAATTAGTCTTAGAGCTTCTCAACCTAACCATAAAATAAGACGTTTGTCCTTGATAAAGTAACACTGGCTTACGAATATATAAAAAACAGAAAATCAATATCAAAATCACTTCGTAGCTCTCCATGGTTGCCAATATGGGTATTATACTTTGATCTCCGTTTTAATAATGCATACACAATATTTGGTCAGATGCAACATCAATATATAATATCCACTCTCCTATATGGGGATTAAGTCACTAAATTGGTAATCAAACTAGCTCGTCTAACCATTGAAGGAAAAAGGGGAGCTTTAGGCAACTAAACAACTTCTAATTACTCTATTTGACCCAAAACATAGCCACTAATGCCAAACCACAAGAATCACACCACACAATTTATCATTCCAACAAGGAAGAGCCTCAATTTGGTCGTCACATCACATGAATAAAAAAATCTAAGGCTCATCAAACAACATCTTAGCAATGAAACCGAGTTTCCTGATAAACTTGAAGTTCACAAGAATATCAATTTAATTTAAAAATTTTAGTTTCCAGAGTTTGACAAAACGCCACTAGGTGAGTACAATAATTTGAACAACTTTATTATTTTATTATTATTTTAATCATGGAGTTTCAAATTATGCTAACTAGTTTACGAGTTTATAATTCAGCCTATGCTCCAAGCATTGAAACCATAGCTCTGATACCCAATGTAACACCCGCATTTTTCCTACACAAAATCCCGAAGAAACACGAAAGCAAACAGAAAAATTATGGAATAATAATATTTTTTTATTTTAAGGTCATAGGTCTTAACCAAGTTTTGAATTAAATCCCGATTATAAACTCTAACGATTTCAAGGCAAATGAAACTAAAATAATAATTAGTTACTGTCGGCCCAACCCTATTAAAATATTTCGATTTGATTTCCCCTATTAAGTTTTATTTCTTAAAACAAATATTAATCCATTTTACTTCTTTCTATTTAGCCCCAAGGTCTTATTAAATCTATTTATTCAATGGTCTAATAATTAATTCAACATTTTATTACCTAAAATTAATAATCTCCTATTTTATAATTAAACAAATCAAATAACCATGATTTAATACCTAAGGTGTCAAGGGTACCCAAAATGTTCTAACCCCTTAGGCCCCATTTAGCATTACACACACATCTTTTAATAAAAAAATTCCCACTTAAATAGCCCATCACTTAAGTGATGTAGGTGCATCCTACACCATTAGATCTAATCCTTCCTAGCCCTTAGATTTAGGTTTGGCAATGGTAACCCTAAATATCCTTATGTGTTCTCATATATTCCTTTTATAAACCTAATCTTTTATTTTCTTTGTTTTCACTTACAGGTTAAGGAAGAAGGGAGGAGAAGAATAATCCATGTAGGCCATTAGATACATGAAAGTTTTCCTTGATTAAATTTCAGGCTTAAGACTTGGATCTGTTCATTTCCCCTTTCTGGGTATTGTTTTCTCTTTTGTATTTATTTATTATAAATATTTTACTTGTAGATTCTAGTGCATACTTTGTGGGTAAACCCACTTAGGTAATTTCTAGAAACCCCATATATTTGCTTTGCGTAAAATAAAAATTAAAAAACAAATATCTATATTTTTGTATACAAAACTACACATATATGTGAAAATTTATGGATCTACAAATAACTTTAGTTCATTTTAATTTACTCAAAATTATGAGAGGAAAATCTATTTAAAAATGAAAAATACAATTATGCGCGCGCGCACACACACACACACACACACACACACACACACACACACACACACACACACACACACACAGGCCATAACTTTAGGAAATGGCCATGGGAAGAAGGCATACATAGGCCGTAACTTTAGGAAATGGCAGCATATTATTTACTTGCTATAATGCCCCATTCGATGTTACTCCAACTCTTGCCCCAGAGACCCCATTGCTAAGCCCGAGAAGGTTGTGGGTGTGCTTTTATTGACCATTAGTTGACTTCTTCCTTGTCTTAGTGAATATTTACCGCCCTCCTTCTTAATCTTGTCTTCTTGATTCGTACTCGACAACTCTAGTTGTGCACCTTGTAGCATCCTGTATGATTATCCTATTAAAGGAAAATCTTGTTCTCACTTTATCGAGCTTTCCTATTGATCGTTATCAATATGATTGATAAAAAAAAAGAATAGTTGTAGAATTAATAAATTTTAATGATAATGATAATAATATAATTTTAGTTGTCGATTAACAATTATCTTATTTTGTGTCAATTTTTGTCAATATTGTTATTAATCACCTCTAAGCTATTTTAATTTAATGATTGATCGCTCTCGTGCCCGAGCCTCAATTCATACAAAAGAGGAGGAGCTTGTTGTTGGTGGTGCATTTTTTTAGGATGTGGTGTTCATGTTTAATGTTTAATGTTTCCTCCTTGACTATCTAGGTGTCATTGCACACCTTGGAAATATAGCTTCTTGTTAATAAAATGTTTTTTTTTTTATGTAGAGGCATCTACCCACCCCACCATTTATTCATCCATGTTGGCCGTATACACTTGTTTTATTTTGTTTTGTTTGTTGAAAAGACATGGAATTTGTGATTTGTGTTTGGAGGTGGAACACCTTCCATTCCATCATTTCTTCTTTAATACTAAATGTGTTGGTAATTTCTTTGGGCTTAATGCCAAGTGGGAGGTTAGCCATCTATTACCAAGCTATCTTTTCAAATCTATTCCAAACTGTTTATATTTAATGACCTACTCTACCGTATTTTTTTTTTCAAGTCATGTTCCACTCACGTTTTGAAGGAAGGAAACACCAAATCTGTGAGAAATTATTTTTATGTTTATTTTTGTCCTTGTTTGGTGGCCTCCTGCCATTCATTTATTGTTTCTTAATGGAGACCAAATTTATTTCCTTTTGTTTGAATGGTGCCTTTGTATTGGGTCCACATGAGCTGCAGTCACTCCAGACATAGCTCTAATGTAGTTTGTTAAAAATGGGGAGGATTTGAGACTTTCAGGTAAATGCTTCTACAAAGTAATCATGTCCTTCCTATTTTTCTAGTTGTGCGATTACTTTGGAGGAGGATTGTTGACTGAGGGATGTTGCGCATTGGCTTGTTGCTGTCAACGCATCGATGGATGGAGTATTGTGGAGAAGGCATAGAAGTCTCAGGCATTTAGTAAGAATTTCACCTTCTTTGTTATGCTCCCACATTCTGCATACTTATCTACCAGGGAGCTTGCAGCTGTAACTATTGAGAGAATTCTCTCCTCCTAATGCTTGGGTGGGTGCCCTTATATTCTTTCAAAGTTATTGCCTTCGTGCCTTTGGTCATGTTGTTGCAAATGGGAATTGAAAATTTTGGGCGCCTGTTAGTTGCATGTGGTGAACCAAACCATATTCCACACTAGGGGTATGTTTTTAAGGGGTGGATTTTGGATCTTCCATGTCAATGCATTTCCTTTGGTTTCTTGGGCCTTCCTGCAAACCCATTTTGTGTAGATGTTGTAATCATGGCAGCCCTTGAGACAACATTCTTTTTGATGCAACTCGTGGGTTGGAGCCCTCCTACCTTTGCAGACGTGAGTTGTGCACTGTGTTTAGATGTCTAGTAAGTTAAACATGGATGATTCACCAATTTTTATGTGTTAAAGGGCCCTGTTATATGTGTGGAACGTGTGGATGCTCTTTCCAGGCATGATGAATACTACCCCTTTGCTTTATATGCTATCATTAACAATTTAATGAAATGAATTTTTTTAATTGTTGAAATGGTAAATTTATTTGAGTTATATGGATGTTTTATAATCATTTTACTGTGTATGTTACTATTTTGGGTTCCTCGTGTTTACCTAGACCTATGTAGTTCCAAATTCCCTTCATAACCTTTTTTAATTATTGATTTCGATACTGTCGATTACACTTATGGACATTATTGTACCCTTTTCATTCAGCATGATACTAGATGTTAGATATATTGTATTGTTGTTAATTTCATTTCATATATGATGCATGTGGATTATTGGAGACATTTGATGTTGATATTGATATATTTTTGATATGGTTATTTATATATATTTCTGACACATGATATATTTATTCATATTAAGTAGACCTTTGATAATTGGATTAATGTTGTGATCGTTTTGACCTGGACGAAATTTGGAATAGAAATGTTGCTGGAAATTATAAGTGATATCATATTTGCATAGATGATATTAATTCTTATATAGATGATTTTATACTTATATCGTATATTTTGGCATGGATGTTTTACTGCAGCCACAAGGCCGAAGGAGGTATTCTCTATTTTGCAGGTACATTATATTCACAACAATATCGGGGGGATTAGAGACCAACCACATTGGAATTCAAGATGAATTCAACTAGGGTAACCATGGCAACATTTAATTGCATGTGTGTGTATGAGTTTTGTTAGGGGACAATTGTGACCAAGGGGTCATGTGTTGTCTTGCGTTATTAGTTCTCTTTTATTAATGTTAGTATGTGTTTTATTTTGGTAATGTAATTTACTTGATTTAATTATTTAGATTTTTGGATGTATGTTTTCCCTTTTAATATTAATGGGTTGTATTGTCTTAATTAAGCTAATTTAAATTTTTTGTAAAATAATTAAAGATGTGACAAAAAAAGAGTTCATTTATTAGACTTGATTTACTCTTGGATTTTGTGTTGAGTGTTGTATGTTTGAGTCTAGAGTGTAATACAGTCTACCCTTCATGGGAAACTCGAATTTGTCCTTAGAGGCCAAATTTGGAAGCTTATGGGATAATTCAAACTTGTCCCACACCTCTTAAATGTCTATACAAACCCTACGTATGGGTTGGGGGTCAAAATTAGGCCCTAAAAGGTATTTTGGGAAGAGAAAAAGGTGAAATGTTAATTGCAATTTCTTTAAAATATTTAATTTTGTCCTTTGGGGGAGTGGGCTTAGATGGAGTGTGTAAGTTTCTTATCATTTCTTCAACCACTTATTAATTGTGTATTAGAATATGAGGTTGACTAAGGTGATGTGGAATGGAGAGGAAATGAGGTATCATCCTACTTAGAGCCACATCATCCTCCTCTCTCCTCTTTCTATTTATTGAAATATTTTTGCTTGTTAGGGGGTTAGTTCATTATTTTTGTGCTATTGTATTTTTTTTTTTTTTTTTAGAGTTCGAGGATTTTTCAGAGAGCTTGTGGATTGTTGGAGCTTTTAGATGCTTTCCTGGTTTGAGGAGCTTGGAGTTTCACTCTTGGAACAAGCTCTACTATGGAAAGGTAGGAATCTTACCTTACTTAAATTATGTCTTTTGTTTTTGTATTTATATGTTCTATTGAGTATTTGTTTCCCTTTGGGATGCTTGTTGGGTGTGGGTAGATTGCCTAAGTTTTGAGTAGGAGGAGACTATGGGGAGTATTCTTGTATGAAGGCATAAGAGTTTACTTTCTTATTGGAGGGAGTTTAGGTTGGGTGCCCCACATTGTATGAGGATTTCTTTCATTCGTTCTTGTTTCTTGTTGTGAGGGAGGAATAAGAGGTTGAGGGAGGCATAAGAGTATATGGAGGTATAAGGGGTACTTGAGGGTGGCATAAGAGTTGTAGGGGATTTGACACATGCATTGGAGGCTTTAAGGTGGGAACCCATTACCATTGGGACGAATAAGTTGCCTCACCATAGGTCTTTCTCTTTTGTCTTTTATGATAAACCTTGTTATATTGTTGTTTTTGTTGTTGTTGTTGTTCTTACTTGTGTTGTGGTTGTGTTTGAATGTTAATGGAATGGATGTGAAACTATTTTTTAAGTATTGTGGAAGCTTGTTGTTGCCATGTGTTGAAATCATTTCCCTCGTGATGTGGCTAGGGGCTCGGTGGCAATGGAGAGGATGGCTTCTCCTATTCATTGGATGTCTTGGTTCGGTGGAGAGCATTGCCTCTCCCCGCATTTTTAGTGAATCAAACAAAGCATGATGGAGCCTTATTTCTTGGAGTTGTTGAATTTGGAGTGTTGTTGGAGACCTTGAGAACTATCCTTGTGAATAAACTCATTGTATTCCACTTAGAGTGGAGGAACTTGTATTATTGTAGTTTTGTTTATTTACATTATTGTATTATTTCCCACCTTGAGTGGATGACTTTGTAATAATCTTGTGGAGAAGAGTTTACTATCAAATAATTTTATATTGAAAAGAAGAAAGAATTTTATTGTAGAGTTAGTTTTGCAAATAGAAAATAAAGTAATTTTCTTTGGTGAAACCTTGGTTGTATTGTGAGAAAAGTAGTTCTTTGTGTTAAAAGAAATGAGTTATAGTCAATGGAAAAAAAAGAAAATTTAGTTTCTTTGTGAGTTTGTATTGTTGCAAATGAGAAAGTAGAAATAGAAAAGTCATAATATGTTAAAATTATGCATAGCAAATTTTAATGTAAAAGGAATTTGTTAGAGTTGTTTTAGATATTTGAGTTGTAGTGAAAATGTAAGAGACAACAAATTTGAAATAGGGAATTCTTGTGTTTTGTATTAGAAATTGACAATGTGAAATTAGATATATATTTCTTAATTTTGCTCTTGGAATATAAAGAAAATTAGATGAATAAAATGCAATAGATATTGTAGTTGTTATTGTCACTATTGGATTTCTAAATGTTTTAAATGAGTGATTTTTATCAATAAATGAACAAAAATATTTAAATCTCAAAACTGGAAACCTTAGGTGCATAAAAATAAGCTTAGAATGCATCTTAGTACCATTTAGAAACTTTTACTTTTTGTAAAAGTCCCAGATTTAAGGTTCTATTTTTCTGAAACAGGACCATCGCCTTGTGATGAGTGGTGGTCATGTACCCACCACTCAAACTAAGGTGGCAGTCTCAACACTGTCGGTCTGCTCTCAGCGATGGTTCTATCACTTATGACAAAACTCCACGGATTTGTGCCTGTGCATGAAATTTCTCCAATTTGCACCAATTTCTAAGTTGTAAAATTTAACCCATGATTACTAGGAAGCAAAACAATGATTAATCCTTTTATTTTGAATGATAAAACATGTAAATGGTGGACTAAAAGAACTCTTTCATTGATAACTATGGGGATATGGTTTGCCCCAAATTTTAAAGATCCATATACAAATGGGTTACAATAAAACCAGATTGGGGAAAGAGATCCCTCCCAATCTTTGAATAAAATAGAATACATTAATAAAACTAGAACTAAACTAAGCCTAGACTAGATCTCCATGTAGAATCCTCCATGGCTCTTCCTCTTGTGCTCCCATGGCTTCCTCCTCTCTAACTTGGAAAATTTAATAAAAAGGAAATAGACCAAATGAGGAGATAGAATAAGAAAATGTTTTAATAGAATTTCATAAGGATTTTAGGGATAATTTTGGAACCCTATGATCTAGTGGTCAAGATGGATTTGATCTAAGGGTTGAGGATTCACCCTACCTTTTTAGGTAGAAATGTATTTTAAATGTTTTATTTAAAATCCTTAAGGGTATGTGTAGATGGGTAAGTGGGGTTATTTAATTTCCTAGGGGTTTAATGTCCTTATTAATCCTTAGTATGATGGAGGAAATTAATAAAAGGACATTTAAACTATTAGAATAATGAAACTAGAGAAATTAAGCATGAGGTTAACCATATTAATGTTAAGCTTAATTTAAAGAGAAGAAATTTTTTAACTAAATAAATTAATCCTTGGTACCTTCCTTTTGAATGATTGATTAATGGACCTCAATGATGAATTAGAAAATATGTTAACCTTCTAGTAAACTTGGTTTTTAAACCGTACGGTGAGTTTAGTGATGTAAGTTAGTTGTTGCAACCTAGGGGGTTATCATCATTGTAACTCATTTCATCCTTCTACCTTGTTACGTAACGAAAAGAAATAGTCTTAATTGTCGGGAGTTATGTCGGTGTTAGCATGTTCCTTGAACATATTTTTGCCGGGCGTTACATTTGGTTTCAAAGTTGTGGGTTCAAAGCCTAGACCCTAGTCACACCTAGAAAACATTAAGACATGAACTTTTTAACCTAGTGCAAACTTGTTCTGTAAATCTAGAAAACCACACTAGCTGATATTTGGGTAATTTTAGAAAACTTATAAAACTTAATCACAACCAAAATGATGAACTATCTCCTTGGTTTGTGCAAGATGCGCAGACCAGATGAGTGGTATTTTCATATAGACCTAGGTATACCACTGTCAGATCAGGGAGTAGCGGCCATTCTTACTAAGATTTTAAAGACGCTTCAGGAGGTCAATGTTGTTATATGCAGAGGGTACCTATGAGAATGACTTGCTAGATAGGATATAGAGCCATCAATTGAGAGTAGGTCATATCCTTGATACAACGAGGAGCATGTGGAAGAGAATTTCCACATGGCGTCACCTATGGCAAAGTCACCATAGAGAGGGCATGGAGATAGGATTTTAGGACATAGAGATATATCTATGAGCTCTAAACAGAGGGAGGATCATGCAGAGAGACCTAGGGCTTTTGATTCGTCAGCTGCAAACCATATCAGGGAGATCATGATGCTACAACCATTTCCTTATTATGGAGCTACAGGAGGTTTTAAGGCAGAGGCATGCTTGGTGAGCTTGAGTTGATGCTTTAAGATCTGCCCTTGTACTAGCAACATGAAAGGTTGTGTTGGATCCATCGTATGAGGGATGGAGAAGGATTCTGGTGGAGGACTGAGGATTAGAAGCTCCATGTTGACTTAGAGACAATTACTTGGGAACTTTTTCAGGAGCATTTCACAAGAAGGTATTTTCCTAGGAGGTTCATTCAGCAGTAGATAGATGAGTTTTGTGACCTCTGCCAGGCATTTATGACTGTACCTGAGTATGAGAGTTAATTTCTATATCTACTCCAGTATGTTGACTATATGCAAGATGAGCAGGTATGGATTCACAGGTTCATCCAGGGCCTAAATTTGGATTTAGGTAGTGCGGTATGCATTCACTACCCAAAGACAATAGTAGAGGCCATGGAGAAGGCCTATATTGTAGAGGAGACACGGGAGAAGACACAAGAAGCTAGAGACAGATTCTAGAGCCACATCTAGTAGATCACGCAAGATATCAAATCAAGGGGTTCAGTTCCTCCTCACCATCACCATGGTGGACTAAGTTTGAGACAATCTTCCTTCAGGCCACCTCAGTAGCCACCTCAACAACAGTAGTAGACTCACCCACCTTACATACCTCCTCAGATATTTTACGCATAGAGGGGGAGGAGTATGGGACCTCCTCCTAGATGTCCCATCAGGACAAAGGGTGCACAAAGAGATCAGTCAGCAAGATCTCATTAGTCGAGACCTTAACAGTCCATAGCCAGGTTATCAAGATCCATAACACAGACATCTAGAGTGCGAGCCAGATCTAGATCCCACTGGAGAGGACCGGGTAGCTGATATGGTTATGGTGTTGCTAGACACCATTGGAGAGAGTTCCCACATAACCCTAGCAATAAGGATATGATGTAGATGTCAGAGCCTACTTTTAGAGATATGGCATAGAGCCATCATATCTATGTAGCGGTTGAGAACCGCCAAGCTAAGCACCAGAGTACCATTGGTGGTGTTCCCACCTCTATATTGTTTGATTTTGGATCTTCTGATTCATTTATTAAACCATCCTTAGTAGAGCATTGTAGGCTAGTGGAATTTAGGTAGGGTCATAGTTGGGATGTTGAGATGGCTTCTAGAGCCAAAATTTCTATGGACTTCTTAGCTAAGGAGTGTGTGGTGGATTTAGGACCCTTCACCGCTACTTCAGATCTTTGAATCCTTCCTTTGGGTTCCTATGGTGTCATCTTGGGCATGGACAAGTCATCTACACACAAAGCTAGAGTGAATTGTTACCATAAGACAACTACTTGTATAAATGATATAGGAGTGGAGTCAACGATAGTAGGGGTTAGGAGACCCTTTTCTATTCGCACCATCTCCACTATACAGCTTAAGTGATGTGTGCGATGGGGTTGTCAGATGTATGTTGTTACTGTTAAGACAGATCAGAGAATGAGTCCTATGGACCATCCCTTGATGACAATCCCATATTGAGAGAGTTTTCTGATGTGTTTCTAGGGGAGATACATGGGTTACCTACCCCACGTGAGATAGATTTTCATATAGATTTGGTTCCCTACACAAATCCTATCTCACGAGAACCTTACTGGATGACTACTCTTGAGCTATGTAAGCTCAAGTTGTAGCTCAAGGGCCTTCCAAAGAAAGGCCTAATCCATTTTATTATATCCCTTTGGGGTGCACTGGTAATTTTTGTGAAGAATAGGGACTGATCTCTGCCATTGTATATTGATTACTGCCAACCGAACAAAGTAACAATCAAGAATCATTACCCCCTTCCATGGAGTAACGACTTATTTGATCAGATGAAGGGTGCCACAGTTTTCTCCAAGATAGATCTTAAGTCAAGCTATCATCAACTGAGGATTACAGAGGTAGATATTCATAAGACCACCTTCCGTACAAGATATAGCCACTATGAGTTCACAGTGGTACCATTTGGTCTGAAAAATGCCCCTACAGTGTTCATCATCTCATTTTGCTTCATGAAATTTTAATTTACTCACATACGCGTGAGAGGAGCACGAGTATCATCTTTACCTGTTCTTCAATGTCTTCGTGAGCAACATCTTTACGGGAACCTAGAGAAGTGTGTGTTCTTTTAAGACAGAGGTGCGATATTTGGGCCACATCATTTTTGGGGAAGGTATCATAGTTAATCCTTCCAATATTTGAGCTATCACAGATTGGCCAGAACCCACTAGTATGACTGAGGTGTGTAGCTTCATGGGTTTGGCAGGATATTGCAGGATATTTGTTCAGGACTTTTCTCAGATTGCACACCCCATCACTTCCCTTCATTGAAAAGTGAATAAGTTTGTTTGGTTAGACATATGTGAGTAGGCCTTTAGGAAACTAAAGGAATTCCTTACGACAACACCTATTCTTGCAGGACTGATCCTCGGGGTGAGTTCTACGTGTGCACAAATGCTTCTTTGGCAGGACTTAGAGGTGTGTTGTTGTAGGAGGGCATAGTAGTTACTTTTGAGTCTCACAAACTCAAAGATTTTGAACTCATTTATTCGAATCATGACCTTGAGCTTGTAGTAGTTGTGCAACCCTTAGTGTGGTGGAGACATTTCCTCATTGGCCAGAGATTTACACTCAGAACTGATCACTTGAGTCTTCGCCACCTCTTCACACATCCCAATCTCAACGCTCGTTAGCGACGTTGGATGGAGTTTCTTTTGTGAGTATGATATGGAGATAGAGCATGTGAAGGGGAAGGAGAATGTGGTTGTAAATGCTTTATGCAGATAGAGACATGTGGCTATGGCTACTTCAGTAGTTACAGACTTACGGAGCAAGATTTTATAGCAGCTTCCTCATGAATTCTTCTACATTGTAGCCAGAGCATAGATTGAGTCTCAAATACCCTTTGAGTGGATATTTGATGGATTTTCGTTAGACGAAGATGTCCTTATTTGTTAGGATATGTTGGTTCTTAGATATAGGATACGTTGGTTTTCACTTAGTTGTCTATTCTTATCTGTTATCTTCTATCACATTATTCTCTGCCAGTTTTGTGGATCTTCCCAGCATAGTTAGGGAGTCAGTTCAGTTTCTTCTGTCCTATATAAACTAGACGTGTGCATTGTTCTCTTCAGAATAATATGAGATAAATTAATCTCTTCTTATTTCTCTCTGTAGCTCTCAGTTTGGTATCAGAGCGACTGAAGCTGTCTGGATCCGCGCAAGCTCCCCGAGGTTCATATTCCTCCCTTTGCTGCTGCGTGAGGATATACTCTTGCTGGTGGGGTGAGAGAGGCACGAACTCTGCTGGTGGCGTAGAAGAGAAAGGCGTGTGGAGTGCGTGAGGAGAAGCCTTTTTTTTTTGGCGTGGAATGTTTAAAAAAACACATAGAAACTTTGCCCACGCGTTTGGAGATTTGTTGCTGCGGACTGCTAAATAGAAAACGTCTCTACAACTGAGCATTACGCATCGTTTCATCCTGCACCGTTGTTAACCTTCGTCTCCTGGTTCGGGCGAATTTTTAAGAAGCCTGTTTTTTTTGGCGCACCAGGTAGGGAGAGCATGAGGAGCTGGATCTAGGTCTTGGGCAGGTGCGGACTGAACATTACACGCTTCAGTGGAGTCCTCGGACTTCGAAACCGTGGAGGAGCTCAGAGTACCACTCACAATTCAGCCTCCTCATACTGAAACCGGCGGCCTCCTCATACACTCGCGTTCTAAAGTTTATCTCTCGCCCTCGCTGGAGATCAGTCTGTGGGACGAAGACGTTGGTAAAAAGGACGATTTCTTGGGGCTTGTAGCGTTTGATGTGCAGGAGATTCCGAAGCAAGTTCCCTCGGACAGCCCCCTTGAAACTATGACTTTCTTGGCGTTGTTCCAGTTCGCTACAGGCGTGTCGATTGTGAGAGGAAGGCGTGGAAACCTTGCATTTAGCCGGCAGGGCCAAAGCTCGAGTCTGGTTGATTGGAATTCCCAGCGGATTATTTCCGCCTAGCAGCCAGCAGAGCCAGAGATCTGAGAACGGGTGTCTGATTTGTTCAAAGGAGGTCGAGGCTGAAGAAGATGCGGCCGGTGTGATTGATCCAGCTGAAGATCAATCCAGAACTTGGAGCCAAAGCCTGAAACTTTTACAGCGCAGACAGTTGCTGCTGCGTGGAAGAGTGTGCTGCGTGGAGGTGAAAACAATCTTGCTGCCACGTGGAGAGTTACTCGATCTACCACCGGTGAAGGAAGGCAAGCACCGAATGTCGAGTGTAGTGTACAACTCGATTGAAAAGCGTCCAACAACACGGTCTCCACAAAGTGAAAGCCATAACATCAACTCGCCAGCCAGAGAACACCGTGGAGAAGCTCCTGAGAGCTCCGGGTTCTACTTTGCCTTGCTGAACGAGCTTAAAAATTGCGGCAATCTTGCATTCGACAAACTTGTTCGAGAAGGGCTCCTTGAGTACTTTCTTTTCGATGTCAGCTGCCAAGCAAAGCAAGTACGGGAAGAATTAGAAGCCGGATACGACGCAGATTGTGACGACGAAGAAGAACGCCCTGCAAAGCGTCACCGTCTCACAGCACGCAAATATCGCGAGCATCTACAAGCCAGTCATTCTCGACAGTGAGTCTAAATTGTAATAAGTTTTTCAAATAAATAAATATTTTTTATTACAATATGCACTGCTCAAAGTTACTTACATCGACGCTCGATTGCTCAAAGGGCCTAATTTTGCGGCCTGGAAGACAAAAATGAAGACAATCCTTCAGTTTGAAGGATTATGGGGAATTGTCACAGGATCTATCCCTGCTCCCACAGCCCCCGATGAACTAGTAAAATATGACATGGCTAGTGCTAAAGCCTTGATGCTGATAATGCTCAGTATCAGTGATGACGTGCAACCGCATGTTCGGAATGCGGAGAAACCCAAGGAGGCCTAGGACAAGTTGGCAACCATTTATGAAGCCAAAAATCAGACAAAGATTCTTCATCTTCAGTCAAAGCTGCACACCCTCTCTATGGGTCCGATGAGAAAGTGGAGGAATTCTGCGTCCGCGTGGCTGAGTTGAGATCGGAGTTATTGGCGCTCGGTGAAACGGTAGATGATAAACTACTCATCCCAATCACCTTGAGAGCACTCCCTTCTCAATTTCGAGTGTTTGTTACAACACTGAATGTGTCTAAACAAACAGTGACATTCGAAGAGCTTGTGAATTTGCTGCAGCAGGAAGAAGCTATCACTTCATCGCATGGGGAGTCTCAGGACAAAGCCTTGTTCTCAAAGCCTAATCGTGGCCAGAAGAATCGGAAAGGTCCCCCAGAGAAGCCAAATCCAGCGCAATCCAAACAGAAAGATCAAAAGTCAAAGAGATGGTGTCACATTTGCAGAACCAATACTCACGACACTGATCACTGTTGGCACAACAGCCTGAAACAAGGGTCTTCAAGCCATACAAGCACATCCGGGCGCGAAGATTTTCAAAAGTCTAAACGACGTCCCCGCTGGAGAAAGCAAAAAGGACATCTTGCAGCCCAACAAGAGGATGATGAATCTGATGAGGAGACATCAGAAGGAGCCCATTGTAGTAAGAATCTTGTACTCGTCTCTCAAACTTCTCAGCCCACGAAGAAAGTCTGGTTGATAGACTCTGGTGCAAGCAAGCATATGTCAGGTGACAAGAAGCTGTTTGATTCACTACGCGAAGAGCCAACTGGAGATCGAGTTCGGATAGCGGATGACAAAGAGTACATTGTAGAAGGAATAGGGAATGTGACCATTCCTCTGGGGCCACGAAAATGTACACTTACAAAGGTACTATATGTTCCTGGCTTGACTAGCAATCTTTTGTCAGTTACTCAGCTCTTGAATCATCACCTTAAAGTTGAATTTCTTGTTCAAAATGGCATTAAATCATGCTTAATCTCCCGACAAGGTACGGTTCTTGCTAAAGCCTTTCTAAAAGATAAGTTATTTGCTTTAGATACTGTTTCATCTTCTGCAGTAGCTTTATCTGCTTCAACAATAGAATCAACTGCCTTATGGCATTTTAGATATGGACACTTGTCGGTCGGTTCATTGCACCAGATGAGTTCAAAAGCAATGGTCCGTGGACTACCCAAATTGTCCAGTTCCTTGCCTATTTGCCCTGGTTGTCTTGCAGGAAAACAACATAGAGATCCATTTCAAGCGAGCACCTTCCATGCCAAGAAGTGTCTGGAGATAGTTCATACCGATCTGAACGGCCCATTGCCTGCTTCGTTTTCAGGATACAAATACTTCCAGTTGTTCGTGGATGACCACTCTCGCAAGATGTGGGTATATTTCCTAAAGCAGAAAAGTGAGGCTCTTCAACACTTTCAGAACTTCTATCATCGTGTTGTCAAAGAATCTGGACAACCACTTCTTCTACTCCGCTCAGATCGAGGGGGGGAATTCACATCAAAGAAGTTCTTGGCCTTCCTAAACCATCACGGCATTAAGCAGCACCTGACTCCCTACACGCCCCAGCAAAATGGCATTGTTGAGCGTCGCAATCGCACAGTGATGGAGATGGCTCGCTGCATGCTATCAACTGCAAAGCTAGGAGAACGCTATTGGGCTGAAGCAGTACAAACGGCTGTATATCTTCTCAACAGGGCACCAACAAAGATTCTACTGAACAAGACGCCAGAAGAGGTATGGAGTGGTAAAAAGCCATCAATTTCTCATTTGCGAGTATTTGGTTGCACAGCATACATGCATGTTCCAGCTCAGAAGAGAAAGAAGGTAGAGCCAAAAACACTCCCGTGTATCCTTCTTGGCTACAGTACTACCTCGAAGGCGTATCGTCTCATGGATCCTGAGACAAAGAAAGTATACGAGAGTCGGGATGTGGTTTGTGACGAGTCATCCTTTGACTCAATAGTATCAACAGAAGATTCACTTCCAAACACATCTCACCGATTAGTCTCTGAATCAGATGATGAGCTGGAGGAGACTACTCAGAGAAAAGAAATGCTACCAGGAGAACTATTTGTTGACCTTGGAGAACTGCAGAATGTGACTCCACATCAATCCTCACGGCAACGACACAGTTCTTCTCAAAAGCAGTCAAGTTCTCATCCGAAGTGGGTACAAAGAACTATCAAGGACTCAAATTTGCAACAACTCCCAGATACATCATCCGGAGTCAAAACAAGGAGTCAAACAAGAAATGAGGTAAACTTTGCACTCATGAGTTCACTGATGAATAGCTCCGAGCCAGATAATGTTCGTGAAGCACTCAGTCAAACTCAGTGGAAGGAAGCTATGGAAACAGAATATGACTCACTCATGAAAAATCGGACATGGGAACTTGTCGATCTGCCTACAGGAAAGAAACCCATAGGCTGCAAATGGGTCTTCAAGACAAAATATAAGGCAGATGGATCCATCGACAAACATAAAGCACGACTTGTAGCCAAAGGATATGCTCAGAAAGAAGGCATCGACTATGAAGAAACCTTTGCACCCACTGCGAAGATGAAGACCATCAGGGTAGTTTGCGCACTTGCAGCACAGAAAGGATGGAGACTTCAGCAGATGGACGTCAAGAGTGCTTTCCTAAATGGTGATCTGAAAGAAGAAGTATACATGACCCAACCTGAAGGATTTGTTGATGAAAATCAGCCTAAAAAGGTATGTCGTCTCATCAAATCTCTTTACGGACTGAAACAAGCTCCCAGGGCATGGTATATCAAGATCAACGATCACCTTCTGCAGCATGGGTTCACTCGTAGTCCCTCAGATTCAAATCTGTATATAAAGAAGGTAGGCAAAGAAATTATCATTCTGGTTGTTTATGTAGATGATCTTGTGATCACTGGTAGTTCAGAAGATCAGGTTGATATTGTAAAGAATGATCTCAAAAGAACCTTCGACATGACAGATTTGGGGCTACTACATTACTGTCTTGGCTTGGAAATATGGCAAAAGGAGCATCACATCTTTGTCTCCCAGACAAAGTATGCCAAGACACTCCTGGAAAAGTATAGAATGTCTGATTGTAAACCTATATCCACTCCCATGGAAAAAGGCTTGCAACTTTCAAGATTCCAGGACTCACCTCAAGTAGATGCTACTCTCTACAGGCAATTGATTGGAGGGCTCATCTATTTGACATACACCAGACCAGATCTCTGCTATGCTGTCAGCTATCTTTCCAGGTTCATGCAAGAGCCAAAGAAATGTCACTGGAATGCAGCAAAGCATGTTTTGAGATATGTCCGAGGAACAACTAATTATGGTCTGGAATATAAAAAGAATGATCAATTCTTCCTACAGGGATATGTCGACTCGGACCATGCTGGATCTGTTGATGATAGGAAGTCAACTACAGGATACATATTTCATCTCGGATCTGGACCAATCTCGTGGATAAGCAAGAAGCAGAATGTTGTTTCTATCTCATCCACAGAGGCAGAATATCGCACCGCACGAGGAGCTGTGTGCGAAGTGATATGGATACGTCGCATTATGGATGACCTAGGAATTCCTGAAAAATAGTCACCTATTCTCTATTGCGACAATCAGAGTGTGTTGAAGCTCGTGCAGAATCCAGTCTTTCATGAACGAACAAAGCATATTGAAATTGACTGCCATTTCATTCGAGAGCACGTCTTGAACCATCAAATTCAGCTCCAGTACTGTCCTACTGAAGCACAAGTTGCTGACATTCTCACTAAATCTCTTGGAAAAGTGAAATTTGAATCTTTCAGAGGTCACATTTGCAAGAATAATGTAATAAGGGGGGGAATGTTAGGATATGCTGGTTCTTAGATATAGGATACGTTGGTTTTCACTTAGTTGTCTATTCTTATCCTGTTATCTTCTATCACATTATTCTCTGCCAGTTTTGTGGATCTTCCCAGCATAGTTAGGGAGTCAGTTCAGTTTCTTCTGTCCTATATAAACTGGACGTGTGCATTGTTCTCTTCAGAATAATATGAGATAAATTAATCTCTTCTTATTTCTCTCTGTAGCTCTCATTATTAGACATAAAGGTTAGATATACATCCCTAGAGATGGAGTCTTGAGACAAGAAATTTTGACAGAGGCACATCGTACACCTTATTCACCCCATCCTAGGGTGAAGAAGATGCACACAAATTTGAGACTATTGTACCTTTGGAGAGGACTTCAGAGAGATGTGGCTTAGTTTTTGTCACGTTATTTAGAGTTCTAGAGGGTGAAGGGGGATCATCAACATCCAGCTAGCCTTCTCTTTCCTCACACCATACCGAGTGGAAGTGGGACACCATTTCCACGGACTTCATAATGTGTTTACCGATGTCAAGATACCACCACAATGCCATCATGGTCATGGTGGATAAATTGACAAAGGAGGATCATTTTTATCTGGTGAAGACCACCTATATAGCTAGTGCAATGTAAGCACGGGTATATCTTGATGATATTGTCGATTACACAAGATTCTACGGAAGATAATTTGTGACCGCGATCCTTTGTACGCTTCCCATTTATGGATCACCTTGTAGCATGCTCTCAAGATGAGAATCAATTTCAGCATAGCATATCACCTTGAGACATATGGATAGACTAAGCAAGTGAATTAGATCTTGGAGGACATACTTAAGATGTACGTTATGGATCACCAGTCGAGATGGGAGAAGTATCTATTCTTGGTGGATTTTTTCTACATTAATAGTTTTCATAGTTCGATAGGCATGGCTCCTTTTCAAGAATTGCATGGTAGAGAGTGTAGGACACCTCTTAGTTGGGATAAGTTCGAGGATAGGGTTTCTCTTGGGCCAGCCTTATTGCAGGACATGGAGCAGCAAGTTTTTCTGATCAGACAGAGATTACAAGAGGTGTAAGATAGGAAAAAGTATGCGGACCAACATAGGATAGATCATAGTTATGAGGTGGGCAAGAAGGTGTTCCTTCATGTTAGGAAACATAAGAGCCCTATACATTATGGAAAAGTTTTGAAGCTTACTCCTATGTTTGTGGGTCCCTTTGAGATCATTGATTGCATCAATCCCTTGGCCTATCATCTAGCATTTCCACCTAGCTTGTCTCACATTCATGATGTGTGTCACGTTTCTGTGATAAGAAGATATATTTCTTATCCTTCTCACATTCTAGATTGGACTGCATTACATGTGTAGGATCAAGGGTAGGTTATGGTGAAGCCCATTTGCATTATAGAGTGCAGGACCCTAGGCCTTCGCGGAAGAGAGTTTGACCAAGTTCGGGATCAGTGGGACAGATATGATGAGAATGCAGCTATATGTGAGGATGCTACATTTCTTCGAGTGTAATTCCCACACCTTTTCTAGTGACTTCCAGTATGAAGTCGAGTCTAAGGAGAGGAGGATGTACAACCCAGTTCCCTTCGACACCTTTTCTTAGTATTTATTTTGATACTATTGATTACACTTATGGACATTGTTGTATCCTTTTGATTTAGCATGATACTAGATGTTAGAGATATTGGATTGTTGTTGATTTCATTTCATATATGATGCATGTGGATTATTAGAGACATTTGATGTTGATATTGATATACTGTTGACATGGTTATTTATATATATTTCTAACACGTGATATATTTAGTCATATTGAGTAGACCTTTGATAATTGGATTAATGTTGTGATCATTTTGACATGGATGAAATGTGGAATAGAAATGTTGCTAGAAATTGTAAGTGATATCGTATTTGCATAGATGATATTAATTAATATATAGATGATTTTATACTTATATCACATATTTTGGCATGGATGTTTTAATGTGGCCACGAGGCCGAAGGAGGTATTCTCTATTTTGTAGGTACATTATATTCACAACAACATCGGGGAGATTGGAGACCAACCACATTGGAATTTGAGATGAATTCAACTAGGGTCACCATGGTAACATGTAATTGCATGTGTGTGTGAGAGTTACGTTAGGGGAAAAATGTGACCAAGGGGTCATGTGTTGTCTTTTATTATTTGTTCTCTTTTATTAATGTTAGTATGTGTTTTCTTTTGATAATATAATTTACTTGATTTAATTATTTAGCTTTTTGGATGTTTTTTTACCCTTTTATTATTAATGGGTTGTAGTGTCTTAATTAAGCTAATTTAAATTTATCCTAAAATAATTAAAGATGTCACAAAAAAAGATTTCATTTATTAGACATGATTTACTCTTGGATTTTTTGTTGAGTGTTGTATGTTTGAGTCTTGAGTGTAGCACACTCTACCCTTCATGGAAACACAAATTTGGCCCTAGAGGCCAAATTTGGAAGCTTGTGTGACAAGTCAACTTTTCCCATACCTCTTAAATGTCTATGCCATCCCTACCTATGGGTTGGGGGTAAAAATTAGGCCCTATTAGGTGTTTTGGGAAGAGAAAATGGTGAAATGTTAATTGCAATTTCTTTAAAATATTTAGTTTTATCCTTGGGGGGAGTGGGCTTTGATGGAGTGTGTAAGTTTCTTGTCATTCCTTCAACCACCTATTAATTGTGAATTGGAATATGAGGTTGACTAAGGTGATGTGGATTGGAGAGGAAATGAGGTGGCATCCTATTTGGAGACACATCATCCTCCTCTCTCCTATTTCTATTTATTGAAATCCTTTTGTTTGTTCGGGGGTTACTTCATTATTTTTGTGCTCTTGTATGTTTTTTTGGAGAGTTAGAGGATTTTTTAGACATCTTGTGGATTGTTGGAGCTTGTGGATGCTTGTTTGGTTTGAGGAGCTTGGATTTTCACCTCTTGGAACAAGCTCTACTATTGATAGGTTGGAGGTTTACCTTTCTTAAATTATGTCTTTTTCTTCTGGGTTTATATGTTATGTTGAGCATTTGTTTCCCTTTGGAATGCTTGTTGGGTTTGGGTAGATTTCCTAAGTTTGGAGTAGGAGGAGACTATGGGGATTATTCTAGTGTGGAGGAATAATATTTTACTTTATTATTGGAGGAGTTTGGGTTGGGTGCCCCACGCGTTGTATGAGGAATACTTGCATTCCTTCTTGTTTCTTGTTGTGAGGGAGGCATAAGAGTATATGGAGATATAAGGGGTACTTGAGGGAGGAATAAGAGTTGTAGGGGATTTCAGACATGCATTGGAGGCTTTAAGGTGGGCACCCATTCCCATTGGGAGGCATAAGTGTCCTCCCCATAGGTACTTATCTTTTGGCTTTCTTAATAATGATAATTGGTTGCCGTGTGTTGAAATCATTTCCCATTGTGATGTGTTGGGTTTCGGGGCTAGTAGAGAGGATGGCTTCTTCTCTTCATTGGATGTCTTGGTTGGGTGGAGAGCGTAATCTCTCCCCCCATTTTTTTGTGAATCAAAAAAATAATGATGGAGCCTTCTTGCTTGGAGTTGTGGAATTTGGAGTGTTGTTGGATACCTTGAGAACTATCCTTATGAAGAAATTCCTTCTATTCCACTTAGAGTGGAGGAACTTGTATTATTGTGGTTTCGTTTAATTACATTATTGTATTATTTCCACCTTGAGTGGATGACTTTCTAATAATCTTATGGAGAAGTGTTTGCTTTCAAATAATTGTGTTGTATAGTTAGTTTTGCAAATAGAAAAGAAAATAATTTTCTTTGATGAAACCTTCAGTTGTATTGTGAGAAAAGTAGTTCTTTGTGTTAAAAGAAATGAGTTATACTCAATGGAAAGAAAAAGAAATTCTAATTTCTTTGTGAGATTGTGTTGTTGCAAATGAGAAAGTAGAAATAGAAAAGTGATAATATGTTAAAAGTATGCATAGTAAATTTGAATGTAAAAGGAAGTTGTAGTTGTTTTAGATATTTGAGTTGTAGTGAAAATGGAAGAGACAAAAAATTTGAAATAGGGAATTGTTGCATTTTGTATTAGAAATTAACAATGTGAAATTAGACATGTATTCCTTAATTTTTGTTTTAGAATCTAAAGAAAATTAGATGAATACAATGCAATATATCTTGTAGTTTTTATTGTCACTATTGGATTCCTAAATGTTTTAAATGAGTGATTTTAATTAAGCAATGAACAAATAGATTTAAATCTCAAAAATGGGGACCTTAGATGTATAAAACTATGCTCAGAATGCATATTAGTACCTTTTAGCTTTTACTTTTTGTAAAATTTCCGTATTTAATGTTCTGTTTCTCTAAAATAGGGCCATCGCCTTGTGCAGAGTGGTGGTCCCACAACTGCTACTCAAGCTAAGGCGGCTGTCTCAAAACCGCCACTTAGTGGGGTGGCGGTCTATTGTTTGTCACCCAAGCAAAGTGGCGGTTCTGTGACTTATAAAACAAATCCATGGATACATGCCTGTGCGTGAAATTTATCTAATTTACACCAACTTCTAAGTTGTAAAATTTAACCTATGATTACCAGCAAGTAAAACAATGATTAATCCTTTGGTTTATAACAATAAAACATGTAAATTGTGGACTAAAAATATTCTTTCATTTATAACTATGGAGCTAGAGTTTTCCTCAAATTTTAAAGATCCAAATACAAATGGGTTGTAATAAAACCAGATTGGGGAAAGAGATCCCTCCCAATCTTTAAATGAAATAAAATTCAATAATAAAACTAAAACTAAACTAAGCCTAGACTAGATCTCCATGTAGAATCCTCCATGGTTCTTCCTCTTGTGCTTCCATGGCTTCCTCCTCTCCAACCTGCAAATTTAACAAAAATGAAATAGACCAAATGAGGAGATAGAATAAGAAAAGGTTTTAGTATAATTTCATAACGATTTTAGGGCTAAGTTTGGAACCCTAGGATCTAGTGGTCAAGATGGATTTGATCTAAGGGTGGAGGATTGACCCTACTTTTTTAGGTAGAAATGTATTTTAAATGTTTTATTTAAAATCCTTAAGGGTATGTGTAGATGGGTGAGTGGGGCCATTTAATTGCCTAGGGGTGTAATGTCCTTATTAATCCTTAGTATGTTGTAGGAATTTAATAAAAGGACTTTTAAACTATTAGGATAATGAAACTAGAGAAATTAAGCATGAGGTTAACCATATTAAAGTTGATCTTAATTTAAAGAGAAGAAAATATTTATTTAAATAAATTAATCCTTGGTACCTTCCTTTTGAATGATTGATTATTGGACCTTAATGATGAACTAGAAAATATGTTAACCTTCTAGGAGACCTGGTTCTTAAATCGTAGGGTGAGTTTAGTGGTGTAAGTTATTTTTTTTAACCTAGGGGTTTATCATCCTTGTAACATGTTTTATCCTTCTACCTTGTCTTGGTAACAAAAAAAAAAATAGTCGTAATTTTGGGGAGTTGTGTCAAGTGTTAGCGTGTTCCTTGAACATCCTTTTTGTGGGCATTACAACCTAAAACTAAATGTTCTTTTGATTGCAAACATTTCATGTTTAGTGGGGTTTCCATTTATTCTCTCTTATTATTTTTGTTGACTTGTATACAATTTTTTTAAGGATACTTAAGCTTATTCTTGTTATTATGTTTTAAGTAGTACTGAAATATTAAGGACTAGCTTGTTGGGTTCTTTTTGTGAATTTGTGATGAATGCATTTTATACCTTTACTTTTGAGACCGATATGTGATGCTCTAGGGGATTTTAGACTCTCCATGGGATTTCTACCTGGGGATGGAAACTTTAAACTCTAGTCGCATCCCTTAGATGCTCACCATTTGATCATCATATCTCTCTTTTGAGGATGTTTTCTTTATGTGAAAATACAGTTTGATAAACCTTACCCTAAGTCCAAGAAGGATGATAAGAGATTATAGGAATTATATTTTTAGGAATAAACACCCCTTCAATGATGATTCGAGTCTATGTAGCTGATAAAAATAATAGAGAGTGCACTATAAGTTTGGGTTACTGAATTATGGGAATGAGTATTTACTTTATTGATTGTGAGTTGTTAATGGATTTGGATACTCTAACCCTATGTTTAATTTTTCTTTATAAACATGAGAGATAATATTATCCTTGACCATTGGCATTTCTGAGTTCCACTTAGGAGGGGCCAATAGGTTCTGTGAACCTGCATTGGCAAGTTTTTAGGGATTATGTGTTGTAGTCTAAATCTAGTTTTCTTTATTTTTCAGTTGGTGATTCTAAGTTTGTACATATGGAGGGGTAAGTGTGTTTGAGTTCTGCAAAGTTTTGGTGATTTTATAAACAAGGTTAGTGTGGTGTACCCTCGTATACTCTCCTCTGACTATGTAAAGTTAGTATCATGAGGACAACAAGGTAAATGGGGCTCGGGTTATAGCTAGTGAGTTATATGATTTCATATCTTCAAAGGGGGTCTAACTATCTTGGCTACTTGAATATTAATGAGTAGGATGCCTCTTTTTAGCTGACGCCTTACCCTTTTGTGATAAAATAAGAAGAAATCTGGATAATGGTAAAGTCTTATCTATTACGACAGGAGTTTGGTTGATTTTGTCTTCTTTTGTTCATTATAATGGTCAGGAATCATTGTTGCCATCTTGTGATAACTTAAGGCATTCCTTTACCTAGTAGGTTAGATAGGGGTGGTTACCCCTCCAGCTATCACGAATAGGAAGAATCATGATTTATTTGTGATGATAGAGGGTAGTATTACTTTTGAGATGACTTGGTGATTTACTAGTTATAATTAAATTGATTGGACTATAATTTAAATCTTGGTAAGACGATGGCATTAGATTCATTTTAATTCTTCGAATTATTAAGTATAATTTATTTCTTTTATCATTATTTTTTATTGTTTTACATAACATGGCAAGATGATCTTAAGTTTGAAATTTTCTTTTAGAGCTTACTCTTTATGTTCATTGTAATAAATTAGGTGTAGGCTTGTTGTGGGGTAATTTTCCTTTGAAAGGGGATTTCAGCAATTAGGATGTGATGTTAAATTTCTAACCTTGAACCTATTAAATCTTATGACTTATGTAAAGGAATGTTGATGATATTGAGTATTGGACTTCAATCATGTAATTTATATGGTTACATGATTGAAATCCCAATACACTCTTCACTCTATTTCAAACTAATTGGGTCTTTTATCCCTACTAGAATGATAGTAGTCCCTTTTTTGTTTCAGATACAATGTTTGTAATAGATTTTTATGGTTTCCCTTATTATTTTAAATAGTAAATATTTTAGCATGATTAACAAAGTTTTTATTGGGTTAGAGCTTATCACTTTTCCAATTAATAAAAGGTTCGTTTAATGATATTGTTAATGGTAGCATATGATTCATATGTGTAGTTTTTATTGTGCTCAGTTCTCACAAGTTGACTCGGGCTATAAATGTTTTGATTGCCTTCATGAGTAGAAAAAGGGAGAGTTGCATAAATTTTCTTTCGATTTGGTTTCTTCCTTTGGGTTGTGCATCGTGTTGGAAAGAGTTGATGCAACCATGTATAGATTCCAAATGAGTAATGATATACTTTTCTCTTGAGACAAAATGTTGAGTTCTAAATCCCTTTTAAGATGTAGTAACAATGTTTTTCTAAGCATAACAAAATCGGTTGGATAATCCTTATAAAGGTTAAACTAAGGTTTATATTTGAATAAATTAATGTGTATGTGATCTACTTGATAACTTTTAAGCCCTAAGCGATCAAAGAGGAAACTATATTTTGTAATAAAAATATATTTATACCTTAATTGTCCCCAAGCTAGATGAATCAACGTTATCCTTTTATGGTAAATTCTTAAATGATTTTAAGGTGAAATCAATGACTAGTTTTTGAAAATAAAAAGGTTATATAAGTAGGAGGGAAATTGATTAATAACCCTTCAATATCTCTCAATCGTTTGAAATGTAAAGTGTTTTTCCCTGTCAAACTTAATCAAGCAAAGTCTAAATAAAACTTTTAACTAATCTTGATAAATTATTAGTCTCAATAAAAGATGGGATAAGAACCAATGAGATCCTGAATCTAAATTATTTTGACCTGTTTCCCTTAACCCTTGCCTTGGTTCATTGTAATCTTTCTTAAGTAATGTCAAACTTTTTATCCTTACACAAAGAAGATTATTGTTTTGAACCTAAACAAAAATTTCCCTCAATCAACACTTGTGCTTATCACCTGTGTAATAGAGGTGTGGAACAAGTTTTAGTGGCTTGAGCAATTGTAATTAACCATGTGAGAAATGGAAAATATTCTTAAATCAGTGAATTAAATAAGTGATTGGAATATTTTAGAATAATTATCCTTCGAGAAAAATTTATCTTAAGCTAGTTAGTCAATAGTAAACAAGAACTTCACCTTAGTAAGAAGAATTGCATGAATCAAAACATGAATCTTCTAGATATGAGTCAAATTTTTAAAGATGTTGTTAGTAGTTAAATAAACTTCAAATATTTTGCTCTGTGGGATGTCCTTAATTGTAACTGTGTATTGTGGTTGGTCTATCATGTTATTCCTTGTCGAAGAGTAAAGTGAATTGTTCAGGATGGGTGTTGTATGATTCCTTATTGCCTATATGATCTATGTTGTGTCTAACTTGTTGAGAGTTATCAGCAGCCCTTTTTGGTCACATGTATCGTCATATAAATGTTGATAATTTTTGCACTTGTGTAAAAATGGGAAACTCAAAACTTCATTCTTACGATGAAAGGAATTGGTGAAGTATACCTAAGCTAAGGAATTTTTGATGTTATTAGTTACTACTGAATTAATTAATGATTAACTAAAATCTGTAGCTATGTATGTTGTTACAAAATGTAATAGATCACATAGTCTGTAATTTCATGATACCATAAACAAAAGAACACAAGGGCCCCGAAGGATAGTGGTGTTGTCTTGATGAAGATACCGAATTGGTAAATAGGTGAATTGTTGAGTTTTGGGACAAAAAACATAGGTGCAGATTGTAGAAATCAAAGTTTGCTACTAACTGTTACAGGTTCTCATTAATGTTCTTTCCTTCATGTTTAAGACATTCAATTAAATGACTGAGTTGTTTAGTTCATCATACAATCCATACAAAAACTGAAATGTAAAAAGAAATATACAAGTCATTTACAAAATTCAATGTTTTATAACTAAAAGTAAAGTACAAATGCATCTTTGAAATACGAGATACACATGCATGAAAAAGAAATTAAAGAGTATGATTGAACCAATCATTTCCTTGGGGTTTTCTTCATTGTTCATATTATCTCCATTCCAACTTTTTCTCCTTTCTCATCTTCTTTGTGGAGGTCATTGTACCTAAAAAGAATAAAATGTACCATTAGTTATGAGCTCAGGGATCAATTCATATTCCTTACTGTCCTAGTTTGTGCATATGATTCTCTTCAAAATAGGAGATATAATTTACTTGAATATCAAATTTCATACATGCTCTACTTACTCAGAAAGAAGAAAGAGAAAAGAAAAGAAGAAAACATGGATACAAGAGAGGCCCGAAAGCCTAAGTATTTTCTAACTATTTTCATAAGTGTGCAGATACAGTTGTAGCCAAGAATAAATAGACAAGTCATAAGTACAGGATGAAAGAAGAATTAATGTAACTCAAACTCAATATTTTCTTCAAATGGAATAGGTTACAATATAGAAAAGAGACTAGCAATAGAAGCACATGTTTTAGATTGCAACTAAAGAAGAAGAATCAGATTTCAAGAAGCTGAAGTTGATTAGAAAGAAAGGAGTATAGGTGAAAAAGAATGAAAAAAATAAGATTCTGGGAAAAATTTGATAGGGCTTTGCCATGTAAAATGGACATTTACAAATTTTCATCATGTTTCTTTCAATTACTACATGCTTAAAATAATTATTTAAATCAAGTAAGTGATACAAAAAAGTAGTAAAGCATGTCATGATCAAGATAAATAGTTATGATGTCTCATTTTTATCCACTTCAAACATAAGGTGTTATATTCCATATTCGAATCAGAAAATACAACTACAATAGCTGGAAATGGATGGAAGAGAGAATTCTAGAAAAAAATTTCCAGGGATTTTCCATAAAAATAAACATTTTAGATTTTCCAACATGTCAGAAATGTTACTATAAAGGAAATAACACATCTATGTAAAATAAACAAGTTACATAGATCTTAACAACCATCTGAATCAAGGCTTATGCCTCAAATAGTATTAAAATAGATTAATTGCTTGTAATTTCCAGAAAGCACATACAATATACATGAAAGATAGATACAAAAATGAGTATCTCATAGTAAAAGACCAAGAACAATAAGAGTTGCAATAGTTTCTGAAAGTACAAATTTCTCATGAGGATGGAAAAGAACCAGAAGTAGATCAAAATTACACAAATGACAACTATGGAGCCTCATTGTTTTGACATAAGATTGCAAGATCAAGCTAAAACTGCAAATCAATGGATACCTTTATGGTTACCTAAATACAAATAATTCATTACCAATTTGAATCCTAGAGAGAAATCTATGCACAATAATGATTCTTTTCAGCTGACTAATTTTACACAAAGACCAAGCACATACTCTCATTCAATTTCAATCAGAATTACATAGAGTATTACAGAGTGTTTGCATGTTTAAGAAGACTACAACCATTATGACATATTCTCATAGTCATTCATTCAAGTGACTCAACAAAGAACAGATTTTGAAGTCTCAAGAATACAGTCAAGGAATGAAATCATTATAGTTTTCAAATGGAAGGGAGGGCTGTTAGTCAAGATTAAATTGTATCCTATAGTGGATATAACAGTAAAAATGGAGGGACAGATCTTTAGTGGCATGTATATCTAGTTCTATTCAAGATTAAGCAAATGACAAACAACAACAATCATGCCCAATTTCAATGTTGAAATAAGCTCAGCAAAATAAAGGAAAATTATACGTTTAGAAAACACAGGGTCTACGTGGTTGTAGAATGATTAAAGCACTTAAGAAACATTTTCAGAGAGCCACAAAGTATCATCCAGCCAAACCCTATTATGAATACATGGAAGCCTCCTAAAACCTAAAATCATCATGCATGAAATAGATATATGAAGGTTATTATACAAAGACAAATCTACAGGGGTGTCATAAGTGTCATTCTTGCACAGGTCTATATCTATCCAGGAGAGGAAGTATTTTTCAAAACAATAAAATGAAAGATGATTTAGATTTTTTGAAGAATATTACAAACAAAATAAAAACCTGAATACAGAAGTTCAAGCACAAATTTTCATTTGGAAAATATCAAAATCAGAGTAATAGACAAGAACTCACCATTTTATAATCGAAAGCATTGAAACTTTCAAGCAATAGAATGATGAAGCAAGAAATCCATATGCCCATGAGAAGTTTTCAAACTCAGGATTCAAATGGGAGCAAGAAATCACATAACCCACAAATATTTCAAAGATTTTTAGTGATATATTTAAAGAAGAAAATGAAAACAGAAGTGTACACGTAAAAGAGAAGATTATCTCACCTATAACCACTCATGGCGGAAAAAACTCACAACCATCTTTCTCAAAAGCTCTAACAGAGCGAAGACATGAAACATGCAACTCTGCCTTGAATTCCAACCAAGGTTTGAAATCCAAATCTATAGAGCTCGAGAGAAAGGAGACAACGTTACAGAGAAACCCCGTATAGCTCTGCAATAATCCAGAAAGCTATAAATCCAATCTGAAATATTACTCAAAAAAAATGAACCGAGCTCACAGACTCAAAAATGGCGGCCAAGAGAAAAAGGAAAAGAGACAGAGACCTCCTCTATGTTAAAAGCTGAGCTTCAAGAAAATGAAAATGGCAAAGAGATCGAATACTTCCACTCAAAGATTCTCATAGAGCTCAAAAGGTGCAGAGAGCTTGAAGAATTAAATGAATCTCAGAGCTATAAGAATCAAAAGCTCTGAAATGATCATATATACAACTACGCAAAGAGCTCAGAAGAAGAAAAAATGATAGAGAGCCATTTTCGCATAAGAGACCAAGCTCAAATGCTCAGAATAATGGTATAAAATGAAAAAAATTCCAGGAATCCTCCCGCATAATGAAAACCAAATGAAATGTGCATGAGGGTTGAGCTATTCCTTATCATGCAAACTCGAGAGGTGAGTTTCAACCTAACTCAACCACGGTCAAAAATCAATGGCTCCAGATCAAAAGGACAGAGATCAAAGGTGAAGGATTGATCTCCAAAATCAATGCGAACCACTATGGGTATGATGACAGTGCCACATTTAATTTCCAGGTCATAAACCCTAATCAAGGGTCAAAAATCCAACCGCCATTCCAAATCAGAGTTAAGATATCCACAGTGGAGAAGAAACAAGTACTAGATCAAAAGGTCGAGATAAGTTCAACAATACCAACGCAATATCAACCTGAGTTAACGAAGCCACTGAAAAAACATACCAAGGGGCGAGTCATCATGAAAAAGGGGCTAGCCTTATTATTTAAAATCATTTACAAATTTGACATTTCACTATAGTCCAGAATTTCAATAATATGAAGCCCAACCATGCATGTTGACTATAATCACAAAAAAGGTGAAAATTAAATCAAGTGTATCAAGATTACAAAATGGGGCCAACAATTATACATGATCACAATGATAACCAAGATCCAAAGGTGGTGGACTATGATATGGCATGTGTTGCCAAAAGGGTACCCAATTGCATTATTTGTACTAACCTTGTAAAAGGTTTAAACCATGTGATATGCCATCCAAACCAATAGTCAAAAGACATTTACCTTAAAACTTATAAGGTTACCTCGTACTCATTAGATAATAAAGTGAAAAAGTGGTCCCCTCTTCAAGGAGCTAGTTTTGATTTGCATAGTGTCACTTATGTGACCACTTAGGAAGAGATATCAATGTCAGAGCATTACACCTGGAAAATGATCCCCACATGGGATGTTTATTTTACAAATATTACAAATGTTTGAATTAATTACTCATAAGTAGAGAATTATTTTGTTCAATGCTTCACAACAGGATAGAATAGAGAAGAAGACAAAGTTGCATGTTCAAAAGAGAAATACTTGCATAACAAGCAAGCTTATTTTTAACAAATTGTTTACCCTTATTTTCTTAAAAATAGAATAGTCAACTTCATTTTGACTATATTGTAATTAAGGCTAATAATGCCTATTTGTGATTACATGTTTTGTTTTTATTCCTTTATCTATTATTAAATAAAGGATAAAATAAGATGCATGGGCAAGTACAAGCCTTAGGCTATTTTTAGGGATATGGTAAATTTTAGTTTACTATATATTGTGTGCCTTTACAAAGAAAAAGGAGGAATTTTTGGATATAGGAGTACTGAAGCAATTTTTGCCAATTTTGCCTTCTGAGTGTGAAGTATTTTCTTCCTTCCTAATTACTTGCAGTCTTGTGTATGTTTCTATTAGTCTTGTGAATGAAAATTCCCTGATTAATCATCTTACCCTGTTGCAAACTTCAGTAGCTTCTGCATAATATTAATGTGTATGTTCAGCTTAGAAAGTATTGATGTGATAATCTCCCTCAATACCTCCAAGTTTGTTTCCCTTGATATTCTACAAAAGAACTATTGGTTCATGCATCAAAAATCCTTTCACATATCAATTGTGCATATACTCAGTCAAATCCCTCATACAAATTTGGTGTATCACCTTAGTTTTAATTAATTTAATGTCATCTTTTACCCTCATAGTACAACTATAGTAAGAGGAATATGAGGAGAAAGTAATATCTATATTGAACTTTATATGTCAATATAATGTAGATGAGTTCAAAAACTCAATGATCAGGATTCATGTGCTATTAATGAATGTGTTCAAATCCTAGAAGAAGTTTAGGATACATCAACAAGGAGCCAAACTTGATACCAGAGACTCACCTCAAAATAGGTATATGCACAGACCTGAGGTGTTTCCATTATATCTATGAAAGAGAGAGATAAAATTCTGCAAGATTAGAAAACCTACAACCATCTCTCTATAGGGTGTACTTTCAGGAGATAAAAGTTTTTGGAACACCCCTTGGGACCATGAATTAGATATGCGTGCATGTTACGACATATCCATAACAGATTTACAGAGGTTACAAAGTCACTTTCGGGAGCAAGATGCAGGAGTGTATTCTAAAGATTTTAAGATCTTTTGACGACTCTGTTAAGCTGATATTATACTAGTATTGAAGTATGTTCCATGCCTAAAGTGACTACGAGATCATTGGTAAGAGGAACTCCTCCTGAGTTTGTTTCTTTTCCTTTGAATTCTGCTAGAAGGAGAAGAGTTGGTAATAATTTACCTTATAAAAGACCTAGTTTTAACAAACCTCCTCCTAATATTCCTTCACCATGTATCAATTTCTCTACTAAAATCCCAGTTTTTCAAATGGCTATTCAACCACAAAGGAATTTTGTGACCTTTACTAATGGTAGCCCGTTAGTAATCCCAGTTGACCATGACATTCCTAATGCTACCATGAAATTTTTTCCATCATTCACTGGTGAAAATCATGTTACACCTGTTGAACATATCAAAGATGTTGTAGCCATATGTGTAGTTCATAATATTACTCATAAAGACGTAGCTTTAAGACTTTTAGATGTATCTTTTAAAGGGCAAGCCTTGCAATGGTATAGAAACTTAGAAATTGGAAGCATAAGAACTTGGGATGACTTAGGTGAAAAATTGTTGAAACAGTTCTAGGATGATTCAGATCATTTGTCTCTCATTAAAAAAATGTCTACTATTAAAAGATCCCCTCATGAGTACATGTCCAGCTTCAATATCCATTTTTTTAGGACTTGGGAAAGAATTCCAGCAGTGTTAAGCCGTAAGTTGACCACGCTTTTCTTTATTACCTCAGAGCTTTAAATAGTGATATTTTAGCTATGATTATATCTATAAGAGGTAATACTCTTCTGGATGTTTATGATATTACTATAAAAGAAGAAAATGAGATTGTTCAAGCTAGAAAATTGGCACCAAGGCCTTTAATGCCTTTTTTGGTATATTTAGCACCTATTCCTCAGCCTATTACAATCATAGAACCTGATGTTGTAGCCCCATCAGATGATGTATTTAAAGCTCTACAAACTATGGGAAATAAATTGACTTCAATTGAAAACAAAATTGCATTACCTAATCAAACCCTATAAGGCTCCTTAACAAAATCAACAGAATCAACAAAACATGCAGCCTTATCAATAAAATCAAAATTATAGGTAGCCTTACCAACAAAGGTAGTTTGACCCAAAGACTACTAGTTTATCTAACATTTTATTCCCAGTTAATATGGCTACTAAAGAGTGGTTTCAACCTTTCAATCAACCTCATTCAAGTGTAAATTACCAAAATACTTTTCTGAATCTGAATCTTGTTGCATAACCTCAATCTGAAACATTGTTCATGCCTCAAATGGAGGGTGGGAAGCAAGAAACTCATGTTCATAAAGGACCTAAACAAAATTTAGTCAATTTCAATGAGGAGGATTTCATTGCAGTCACTACTAAGGCTCAAAGAAAAGCTACTGAAAGTCAAAAACAACAAATTAGACCTGTCCTGCCCACTGTCACTGATAAGACAACATCTATAGTTCCAAAGTTAGTCCATAACCATATTGTTCCTCAAAAAATAGCAAGTGTTCTAGTTGATAAAGGCCATAAAAACAACTACAACCTGACCCAAGAAGACTATTTATACCTCAGATATCCAAGCCAGCTGAAGCAGAATCTTTTTTTGCTAAAGCCTACTCTAAGACAGTTGAATTTGTCTCTAAAATTGTTTCTTCTTTTAACATTGTTGATGTAATGAAACAACATAACGTTAACATCTCATTGTGGTATGCTCTAAGTATTCCTGGACAATAAAATTTAGTTTCTCATGAACTAGCTAAGCTACAGATTTCTTCAAATACAATAGAAAAGGAAGTTCAGAAGGCAGACATGGTCCTTCGAACATTTAAACAAGACCGCATTAAAGAAGTTAAGTGGATGGTTCAGAAATTTTTAAATGATCATGACATAAAGAAACCACCATAATTTTATTTATCACTAATCATTGGGGAACATTTAGTTCATAATTACATGGTGGATAGTGGCTCAAGTAGCACAGTTATGCTAAAAGAAATTGCAGAAAAATTTGGTCTACAATATGAGCCTACAGAAAGGAGTGTCTTACATCTTGATGGAACTCCAACCAATATAATTGGTGCAATTAGAAATTTAGAGGTGATGGTACATTCTTGCCAAGATGTTTCTATTCTACAAGATGTTACTAGTTGTAGATTTGCCCCCATACTTTTCTTTATGCTTATCTGGAGACATCACAACAAAATAGAAGGTTATCTTTCTTCAGATTGGTCCTTCTTGTTTTTCACTACTCATTATAGCACTAAAGTTACTATCAATTCAGAGCCATTGGCCAAATTTCACATTGAGCCTCACTCTCAAAATGTGGTGGCTAATTATTAAGCCTTAGATCAGGTCGACTTTGATGAGGTAGCTCAAGTTTTTGCATTAGATGGTGTTTCTAACATGTCTATAGATGAAAAGACAATGGAAGAACATGCTCATTATCCTTTTAAGGAAGTTTAAGAACACCTATTTGGTGTGTATTATATGCATGAAGAAAATACACCACTTCCCTTACTGTCCAAAATAGAAAACTCAACAGAAGGGATTTGGAAGCTTCATTTTGATGGAGATAAGAACAAGAAGGGATGGGGAGTAGGTTTGATGCTCGCTTCTCCAATGAATGAAATTTATTTATAAACTTTGAGTCTTAATTTGAATGTACTTGTAATGTAGCAAAATATAAAGTATTAATCCATGGCTTACTTTGGGCTAGAAAGAAAGGTATCAGCATGCTACAAATTTTTGGTGATTCTGAGTTAGTTATCAATCAAGTAAGAAATTTCAATGTTTGTAAGAATCCATTAATGAAGTCTTACAAACATAGAGTTTCAGACTTAATGGACTATTTCTATGCTACTAACATTCAACCTATTCCTAGAGCTCAAAACAAACATGCAGATAGACTTGTAGCAGTTGGGGCTAGTTTTTAAGTGCTGGAACAAATTAAAAATAACAAAATCTAGCCTCATATAAAGCTAATTGTTAGGCCCTCAATACCTGATATTGATTCAAATTGGCAAGTTTTTGAAAGTGATGATCAAATATGTAGGTGTTTGCAGTAAGAAGTTGTGTTTTCTGTAGTTAATCAAGATAAATTACAGCACCTATATGGTGACCAAATTGTTCAGTTCAAGACAAATAAACTACCTCAAGGTCTGGTCACATTGAAAAACATCTTCAGCACTGATGATCAGTTAAGAAAGGTCAAAACTAATATGTCAACCCATGTTGATAATTATGAAGAGATCTTTGTGGATGAAGGGAAAAAAAAATTCCTTGGAAAGGTGTGTTCCTTAACTGAAAAAAGTCATTTATTGTTCTTTGTAAGGAATTTAAAGATGTTTTCGCTTGGAAATACCACTACCTAAAAGGATTTGATCCCACTTTAGCACAACATACAATCGAGTTGCAGCCAAACTCTAAACTTGTTAGATAGAAACAGAGGCCTGTAAATCCAAAAATAGAGCCTCTAATGAGGAAAGGATTATCTAAGTTGATTAAATTAGGTATTATCTTTCCAGTCAAGAATTCAAGTTGGGTAGCCAATCTTATTCTTGTTAGGAAGAATAATGGTGAAATAAGACTATGTGTAGATTTTAGAGATCTTTATAAGGCTTCATTAAAAGATCATTACCCACTCCTAAATATGGATCATATTTTAACAACAATTTCTGGTGCAGACATATTATCTCTCCTGGACGGTTATAGTGGATATAATCAGATTTTAGTCTGGGAAGAAGATAAATATAAAACAGCTTTTACCACTAAGTGGGGTACTTATGCTTACAAAAGGATGCCTTTTGGTCTCTCAAATTTCATTGTAATGTTTCAATGTGCAATGGACATGGCTTTCTGGAGCTTGTTAAATAAATGTATTCTGGTTTATTTAGATGACATTACCATGTTCTCGAAAAATCTAGAAGAACACCTGATACATCTAAGGTAGACCTTTCAGTTATGCAGATAGTTTGAGATATCTTTGAATCCAATTAAGTCTATATTTACAATACATCAAGGTAAATTATGTGGTAATATTGTTTCCAATCAAGGATTAGCAATTTATCCTTTCATGATCGAAGCCATATCACAGCTATCATTGCCTCATCATAAGAAGGTATTACAAAGTTTTCTGGGAAAAATCAACTTTGTTAGAAGATTTGTTCCAGATTTTGCAGCATTGGTTAAACCACTGACAGATATGCTAAAGAAAGAAAAAATATCTTGGACTAGTGAAGGAAGAGAAGGATTTGAATCAATCAAAGCAGCTATATCTCAAGCTCCTACTCTTGCAAATCCAAATTTCGATAAAGATTTTACAATGTATGCACTTGTAGGAGTTGAAACAATCTCAGCTATATTAACTCAAGTCAATGATGAAAATATTGGGCATCCTATTGCTTTCTTTGAACAGAGCTTACATGATTATGAAACAAGGTACACATTTCTTGAAAAACAAGTACTTTCAGTAGTTAGAGGACTAAAGAATTTCAAGTATATGCTTTTGAACAATAAAATCCATGTTCTTGTTTCTCATCCAAGTGTGAAAGCATTCTTACTAAATAAAGAATTGAATGAGAAAAGAGAAAACTTGGATAACGAAGGTCATTGAGTATGATGTTGATATTCGGGTTGCTAAGATGGTTCGAGGGAAAGGCTTATGTGAACATCTCATTGCTGATATGGAAAAACAACAAGCTACAAAACCAGATGATTCAAAAAACATGCTGAAATTACATATCAGTAATCAAAAATCATGGTTCAACTAGAAAATCAATAGCCTAAGCTTACTCATGAGATTTAGGAATCAAGATGGATGACTGATTTGGTTAACTATCTACAGCATGGCACTTATCTAGAAGGTATGGACAAGAATAAATGAAGGTATTTCAAATTACAAGTTATACCTTATATCTTCATTGATAATTTGTTGTTCAAAAGAGATATAAATGGAATCTTACAGCGGTGTGTTGACTATTAAAAAATTCAAAAATATTGTCATAATTCCATGAAGGACCCGCAGAAGGTCATTTTTCAGCATGTACTACGGCATTAAAAATTATGAAAGATGGTGACTATTGGCCTAGCATATTCAAAGACTATTTCGAATGGATCAGAAAGTGTAAAGACTATGCGTTCTTTGTTGGGAAAGAACATATAGCTTTACTACCCTTACAATCTATCTCAGTTGATCAACCTTTTATGCAATGGGGTCTTGATTTTATTGGCATGATAAACCCACCTTCATCACAAGGACATAAGTGGATCTTAACTACTACAGATTATTTTACATGATGGACTGAAGCAATAGCCTTGAAGGATGCTAATAAAGCTTCGATACTATCCTTTTATGAAGGTATAGTCTATAGATTTGGTGTTCCAACAACTATCATATCAGATAATGCTTTAGCATTTCTTGGTGCAAAGATAACAGATTGGGTTGTCAACCATGGAATTTATTTAAGTTCTTCATCTAATTATTATCCAAGGTAATGGTATAGCTGAAAGTACCAACAAGAACCTCTTAAGGATCAACATAAGAACACTCAAAGATAATCAAAGAGCTTGGCATATAATGTTGAATTCAACACTTTCGACAGATAGGGTGACTCCTAAAATATCAGTTGGCAATTCAGCATACAAACTTGTGTTCAGAAAAGAAGCAAGAATGCCTATTTTAGTTGAGTTGCCCGCATTGGATTTGCTACACCAAATGGAGCTACTTGAGAATGAACCATTACAGGTTCGTTATGGAGAGTTAATAGAATTACAAGAGCTAAGAGATAAAGCCCATTTGAATATGGAAAAGATCAAAAACAAATGAAGAAGACTTTTGACAAGAAAGCCAAATTCAAAATCTTCAATGAAGAAGATATTGTGTTAAAGTGGGATGCTAATCATGCAAAGCTATAAATACACATGAAGTTTGATATAATCTGAAGTGGCCCTTACATGATTTCAGCTTGCAAAGAACAAATTTTTTTCATCTTTCAAAGATGAATGGAGAAGAACATCCCATTCATGTGAATGGTATGTTTCTCAAACACTATTATTGAAAATCTTACGGTGATTGTTAGAGTAGGATTTCCCTTTAATAAGTGTAGTCCCTACACATTACATTATTTTTCAATTCAATAAGTGCATTCGTGTACGCGATCTCGTTTACCAGATCCTTTCCCAGTTGTAGTTCTATTTTTGAAGGGTTGGACCTTTCAGAAAAGGAAAATTTTGGTTACATGTTTGCAATCCATGCCCAATGGACAAGAGCAAGGCACTTGATCTATAAGCTAGCAGGAAGCTTTCCCTACAAGATCACAAGAAATGTTGACAATTTTTGCACTTGTGCAAAAATGGGCAACTCAAAACTTCGTCGTTATGATGAAAGACATTGATGAAGTATACCTAAGCTAAAGAAGTTTTAATGTTATTGGTTACTACTGAATTAATTAATGATTAAGTGAAATCTGTAGCTATGTGTGCTATTACAAAATGTAACAAATCACATAGTCTACAATTTCATGATACCTTTAGCAAAAGAACACAAGGGCCCTGAAGGATAGTTTTGTTGTCTTGATGAAGATACTGAAATGCTGGATAGGTGAAGTGTGGAGTTTTGGGACAGAAAACATAGGTGCAAATTATAGAAATCAGAGTTCATTACTAAATGTTTCAGGTTCTCATTAATGTTCTTTCCTTCATGTTTAAGACATTCAATTAAATGACTGAGTTGTTTAGTTCATCATACAATCCATATAGAAAACTGAAATGTAGAAAGAAATATACAACTCATTTAAAAAATTCAATGTTTTATTCATAAGGAAATTTTAAATGTTCCCACACAATCCAAGGGATGTAACTAGAAAGTAAAGTATAGGTACTGAAATAAGAGGTACACATGCATGAAGAAGAAATTAAAGAGTATGAGTGAACCCATCATTGCCTTGGGCTTTTCTTCGTTGTTGACAACTCACAAACTTTGTCGTTACGATGAAAGGCATTGGTGAAGTATACCTAAGCTAAAGAAGTTTTGATGTTATTGGTTACTACTAGAATTAATTAATGATTAAGTGAAATCTGTAGCTATGTGTGATGTTACAAAATGTAACAGCTCACATAGTCTGCAATTTCAAAAAATGGGCAACTCAAAACTTTTTCATTATGATGAAAGGAATTGGTGAAGTATACCTAAGCTAAAGAAATTTTAATGTTATTGGTTACTGCTGAATTAATTAATGAATAAGTGAAATCTGCAGCTATGTGTGTTGTTACAAAATGTAACAGATCACATACTCTACAATTTCATGATACCGTCAACAAAAGAACACAAGGGCCCCGAAGGATAGTTGTGTTGTCTTGATGAAGATGCCGAATTGCTGAATTGGTGAAGTGTTGATTTTTGGGACAACAAACATAGGTGCATATTATAGAAATCAAAGTTCGTTACTAAATGTTACAGGTTCTCATTAATGTTCTTTCCTTCATGTTTAATATGTTCAATCAAATGACTGAGTTGTTCAGTTCATCATACAATCCATACAGAAAGCTGAAATGCAGCAAGAAATATACAACTCATTTACAAAATTCAATAGTTTATTCATAAGGAAATTTCAAATGTTCCCACACAAGTCATGGGATGTAACTAGAAAGTAAAGTATAGATACTGAAATAAGAGGTACACATGCATTAAAAATAAATTAAAGAGTATGAGTGAACCAATAATTGCCTTGGGGTTTTCTTCGTTGTTCAGATTAGCTCCATTCCAACTTTTCTCCTTTCTCATCTTCTTTGTGGAGGTCACTGTACCTAAAAATAATAAAATGTACCATCAGTTATGAGCTCAGGGATCAATTCATATTCCTTACTTTCCTAGTTTGTGCATATGAATCTCTTCAAAAAAGGAGATATAATTTACTTGAATATCAAATTGCATACATGCTCTACTTACTCAGAAAGAAAGAGAAAAGAAAATAAGAAAACATAGATACAAGAGAGGCCAAAAAGCCTAAGTATTTCTAACTATTTTCTTAAGTGTGCAGGTACAGGTTATAGCCAAGAAGAAACAGACATGTCATAAGCAGAGCTTGAAAGAAGAATTAATGTAACTCAAACTCAATATTTTCTTCAAATGGAACAGGTTACAGTACAGAAAAGAGTTTGGCAATAGAAGAACATGTTTTAGATTGCAACTGAAGAAGAAGAATCAGATTTCAAGAAGCTGAAGTAGATTATAAAGAAAGGGGTATAGCTGAAACAAAATGAAAAAAAAAAAAAATTCTGAGAAAATTTTGACAGGGCTTCGCCATGTAAAATAGACATTTACAACTTTTCATCATGTTTCTTTCAACTACTACATGCTTAAAAGAATTATTTAAATCAAGTAAGTGATATAGAAAAGTAGTAAAGCATGTCATGATCAAGATAAATAGCTATGATGTCTCATTTTTATCCAACTTCAAACATGAAGTGTTATGTTCCATATTCTAAATCAGAAAATACAACTACGATAGCTAGAAATGGATGGAAGAGAGAATTCTGGAAAAAAAATTCCAGGGCTTCGCCATGAAAAATCAACATTTCAGATTTTCCAACATGCCAGAAATGTTACTATAAAGGAAATAAAGCATCTATGTAAAAGAAACAAGGTATAGAGATCTTAACAAGCATCTAAATCAAGGCTTATGCCTAAAATAGTATTAAAACAGATGAACTGCTTGTAATTTCCAGAAAGCACATACAAGATACATGAAAGATAGATACAGAAAAGAGTATCTCATAGTACAAGACCAAGAACAATAAGAGTTGCAGTAGTTTCTGAAAGTATAGATTTCTCACGAGGATGGAAAAGAACCAAAAGTAGATCAAATATACACAAATGACAACTATGGAGCCTCATTGTTTTGACATAAGATTGCAATATCAAGAAAAAAATACAAATCAATGGATACCTTTATGGTTACTTGAATGCAAGTGCATCATTACCAATTTGAATCTTAGAGAGAAATCTATGCACAGTAATGATTCTTTTCCGCTGACTAATTTTACAAAAAGACCAAGCCAAACTCTCATTAAATTTAAGTCAAAATTACACAGAGTATTGTAGAGTGTTGCATGTTTAAGAAGAATACAACCATTATGACATATTCTCATAATTGTTAGCTTAATTTAATACATCCTACGCTGCATATAGTTACTCCTTAACCATCCCTACCTTGTGTAACCGTTTCGTTGTTTTATATTCTTCTTGTCTGCTGTTTTGTACACACATTGAATAAACATTAAATAAATCTATTTTATCTCTTGATATCATTGGTATCAGAGCCCGTAAAGGTCTTGTGTTGTGCGTGGAGGTTTGTGTGAGCCATGTGGGTAGAAGCCTGGCGTGGAGTGTTGGTGAGCCGTGAGGAAGCACTGCTAAGGAAGGAGTAGCCAACACTAGGCCTGCATGTAGTTTTGGGTTGGTAAGCCGCCAATACCAAGCCTGCACACCTGTTACGCAGCAAGGGTGACCACATCCTGCAAAACCAACATTGGTATCAAAACAAGAGGAGAAGCGTGGAAGCAACGAGGAGGCTGGAGACCGTGTGAGACCTGTGCCCTGCGTGGAGAAAATAAAAACATGCCCAACCCAGTTTTGTCTTGTCTTCATGAGCATGGAAGTGTTTTCCTAGCATGAGGATCCTGGCCGTGTCCAAACCTCCAACGTGAAGAGCTTGGCGAGAGAGGATAAATATGGTGTGTGGAGGCTAATCTAGATTACCTCGCCACGTACATGTCGTACATTTCTGATGCTGAGAGTGTTACGAGCAACCCTTGTTGAGTCACCTCTGAGAGCCCAAGAGGACACCACCAACATCTATTTTTCCTTGCTCAATGAATTGTTGAATACCGGTAACTTATTATTTGATGAATTGGTGCGTCAAGGATTGTTCGACTATTTCTAGTTCGACGTGTGTTGTCAAGTGCACCAAATCCATGAAGAATTGGAGCGTGGCTATGATGTAGATGATGAATGTGAAGTAGAATGCCCATAGGAGTGTCTGCGTCTCACTGCACGAGCTTATAGAGCCCATCTTTGTGATAGGTTCCTTCAGTAAGCATTTGTAACCATTTTTGAATAATCAATAAATAAAATACAATTTTGAGTTTTTGGAAATGTCTGCACCTCGCATTTTGTTGTTAGATGCCCAGTTGCTAAAAGGGCCAAATTTTGCCACATGGAAAACCAAGATGTAGAGGATTATTTAGTATGAAGATCTTTGGGGGATCATTTCTGGCACGAACACCCCTCCTACAGATACTAATTTGTTGGCTAAGTATGAAAAGGCCGATGCAAAAGCATTAATGCTTATCACTCTGAGCCTTTCTTATGAGGTTAAACCTCACATTTGGGAAGCAACCACTTCCTCTACGGCATGGGCCACATTGTGTACTATTTATGAAGCCAAGAATCTGACGAAGATGTTGCATCTTCAAACAAAGCTTCACCCGATGAGTATTCAAGATGGCGAATTAGTCAAAGCCTTCTTGCGGTGTGTGGATGAGTTATGCACAGAAATTTTTTCTCTCAGTGAAACGGTGGATGAAAATATTCTAGTCCCACTTACCTTCCGAGCTCTTCCTTCCCGATTTAAGACATTGATCACCACGTTGACCATCACTCAACAAGAGGTGAGTTTTTTCAAACTGGTGAATTATCTCTAGCAGGAAGAAGCCATTCAAAATGTTTAAGAAGCCTTCGAAGATAAGGCCCTCATCATGAGGAAAAAACATAGCAACAAGCTTTAAAAAGGGTAGTCAACCCCCTAGAATCAGAAGCAACATCCACATTAGTAGTAACCTTCTTAGCGGCCACCACAGTGGCCACCCTAGAAGCAATAGAACAACAAGGTGAATCGATGGTGCCGTATTTTCTCCACGAATATGCACATGACTACGAACTGATATTACAATGGTCGCAAGCATGGAAACTCTTGTGAAGAGAGAACTTCTAACAAATGATCTTAATGGCATGCTCGTAGTTAGAGGCAGAAGGGTCATATTGCTACTCAGTAGGATGCCTCCTCTGATGAAGAGGTTCGAGACGCAACTCATCTAGACATTTTCCTAGTCTCACAGACTTCGTATCCATTAGAAAGTGTCTGGTTGATTGATTTGGGCACTGTTATCCAAAATTCACCCCTCAAGGTAATTTTCATAACATGCATCAAATTCTTTAGTCCCAAGCAATTATATTAATCCAGGGTGAAAAGTTATGTTTCTAGGGTCCCCTAAGATTTTTTCTAACTCCCCTATCCAAGAAGAAGAGAGCAAGTTCTGAGGAAAAGTAAGAAAAATTGCAAAAACAGGCTCGGGCTAGAAAAAATCATGAAAAATGGCTAAATCCTAGTCCTCAATCATCGAATGCGGGGCAGTTGGGACAAAAGGGCGCGAACCGGCGGAAAGGCCGCCAGAAGCCTTGCGCAGCATTTGGGACATTTGGAACAAAGGGACGCGCAGGATGCAAAAATCCGAACTAGCCAAAAAGTTAAAAAAATAAAAATTGACTAACTGTTGAAACAGGTAGTTTGGGACACTTTCGCAAAAAAAGTACACGAACCGTAGGATCGGCTCGAAATGAGTCAAGGCAGCCCAAAATTTGGGCCAAAGGTACACGAAGTACGCGAACCAACCGGATCAGCCAAAATGAGAACTTTCTCGAGTGGACGCTTGCGGGACAAAAGTACATGAACCGGCCGTCAAGGGCGAATCGAGAAAATTTGTCCCAAAGCATCTTCAAAGCAAATGGGACATCCGGGCCGCGAGTACACGAACCGGCCGGTTCGGCCAAAACAGGAACTTCAAAGACTGGGACAAAGGACACGTGGGGCGAAAATGTGGAAGCGGCCAAGGCGAGAGGAGGAAAGTCAACATTTGACCCGTGGAACTTCAAACGGCCATAACTTTTGACTCCGAGCTCCGATTTTCACATGACAAAAAATGCCCGCGACCCAAAATAGCTGCCCGCACTCAGAAGGCCATAACTTTTGAATTTCTCAACGAAATCACACAAAATTGGTACCGTTGGAATTTTGGTTCCGAGCCTGATGCACAACAATCAAGAAATTCTATATTTGATTAGAAATTGATTGATTTTTTAAGAAAATGTGGCCGGGTTTAGAATGCAATTATGTTTTATTTGGTAGGCTTGGAGTGCAATTAAATTAAGAGGCATGGTCATCATTCTTTCTCTGTTGCAGCACATGGGACAGTATGGGGAGCCTTTTGCAAGTAATGTATAACCATTTCACTCAATTTAATGCCTCTTACAGGTGGTTGAAGGACAGATTTCGGGATTTCCATTTTCCCTTCTCTTTTCCTTCTCATTTTTCTATAAATTGGAGTGTTGGGCTCATTGTAAAGAGAGAGTTTTGGGTAGAAAAGCTCTACCAAAATTACTTTGTGAAGCCGAGTGTGTTACAGTCATCCTTGTAGTGGAATCCTTGCATGGTGATCCAGGCACTTATCTTGTAATAGATGAATCACATACCGATGAAGCAATAAAATACAAGTTTGTGGATGTATCTTCCCTAGCTTGTGTTTTCTTGCATTCTTCTTGCCCTTTTATCTTTCTACAATAATATTGTGTCTATTATTATGTTCTTGCAGGAATTCATTATCATTGTGTGTGCTTGGAATACTAAACTCACGAATGCATTTTGCTAGATTATGGAGACACAACCTGTCATCACCTCTTCTAGTGTGCACTTTGCCTTTGTATTTCACACATTTGGAGACTACTCTCACATCCTCCTTTTAAATATGTATCACCACTTTAGTGTAGGATTTCATTTTATGTATTCTCTTTCCCTGGTCCCTTGGAAATTTAGATTAGAAATGCTTAGCTTATCCCGCATTAGAGTAGATTATGGCAAGGAAGATAGTTTAGGAGCAAGAACCAAAGCTTTCTCTCGAGGTCTATCTCAAGTAGCAAGTTAGTCCTGACAACTGGAGATAGTACCCATGTTATCCAATCACATTTGCGAGTTCGGAGTATATGCACGGGGGTGCTATGATTCGGTGATAACAGAACCAACAAACACATGACTGGTAATAAGAAGTTGTTCCATACCCCGAGTGACCAAACTACCATTGGAGATCAAATCACCATCGAGAGATAATCAAGAGTATATTGCGGTGGGGATTGGTCATGTCATGATTCTCTTTGCGACACGAAGATGTACACTCATGAAGGTGCTATATGTTCCAGGTCTGACCTCAAATCTCTTGTCTATGAGTCATCTTCTTAATCATCGAATGCAGGTCGAATTATTTGTTCAGAAAGGGTCAAGTCCTACATCATTTCCTAGGGAGACTTAGTTATTGCTCAATCATTTATGAAGGGCAGTCTATTTACACTAGATGCATTCACTTCATCTAACATTACTCTCTCTACTTCAACGGTGAAGTCCACTGCACTATGGCACTTTCGATATGGTCATCTTTCTGTACGGGCTCTGCATCAACTCAGTTCCAAGGAAATGGTAAGATGGCTTCCTCCACTCTCCCATTCCTTACCTATTTTCTCGAGATGTCTTGCAAGGGAAAACAACACAGAGGTCTATTCAAACAGAGCTATTATCATTCTACAGAGCATCTTCAGGTTGTACACACTTATCTATGCGGACCCCTACCAGCTAGCTTCAAGGGTTTTGAATACTTCTAGTTCATCATTGATGATTACTCACGGAAAATGTGGATATATTTCCTCTGAAAGAAGAGTGAGGCGTTTGACAATTTCCAAACCTTTTACTAACAAGCCACCAGGTAGTTCGGGAAGCCTCACCTTCTCCTATGGTCAGATTGAGGGGGGGAATTTGTATCGAAGAAGTTCTTAGCATACCTGAAGCATCATGGCATTCAACAACATTTGACTGCACCCTACACGCCCCAATAGAATGGGATTTCTCAGCAACACAACAGACTCATGGAGATGGCTAATTATATGCTCTCCACTGCCAAGTTGGAGGATCAGTTTTAGATAGAAGTAGTCCAGATAGTTGTGTATCTACTCAACTAGGCACCCACGAAGATCTTCTAGAACAAGACACCGGAAGAGATATGGACTAATCGTAAACCTTCTATCTATCATTTGAGAGTTTTTGGTTGTATTACATATATGCATGTTCCAGATGAGAAAAGGAAGAAGATTGATCTAAAGACACTACCATGTCTTTTCTTGGGGTATAGTACTACCTCAAAGGCATATCGTCTCATGGATCCTAAGATGAAGAAAATCTACGAGAGTTGAGATGAGGTGGTTGATGAGTCATCCTTTGACTCCCTGCCACACAATGGAGATCCAAGATCGACCTCATCACATAGATTGCTCACACATCCAAATGATAGGCAAGATGATTCTTCTTAGAGAGAAGAAGAGGATGAGCAGAGACTTATTCATTGATCTAGGCACACTGGAAAACACATCTTCACATCAGTAGCAGCACCACCAACGTCTAAAATTGGTCCAAAATACTATTGGGGATGCACATCTAAACTCACTTCAAAGTACTTCTACGAGAGTCAGAACACGAAGTCAAGCCAGACATGAGGTAAATTTTACACTGATGAGTTCATTTGTTGATAGCACCAAACCTGACACTATTCGTGAGGCATTAGACCAACCACATTGGAAATAGGCTATGAATATTGAATATGATTCCCTACTTCAGAATCAGATGTGGGAACTTGTCAATCTGCCTCCAGGTAAGAAATCCATTGGCTGCAAATGGATTTTAAATACAAAATATAAGGAAGATGGTTCAATCAAAAACACAAAGCATAACTTGTTGCAAAGGGTTATGCTCAACAAGAAAGAATTTAATATGATGAGACCTTTGCAACCACAACGAAGATCAAAACCATCAGAATTGTCAGTACACTGGTAGCACAAAATGGATGGAAACTTTAGTAGATGGATGTCAACAGTTCTTTTCTTAATGGTGATCTCAAAGAAGAAGTATACATGGCCTAACACCTCGGAGGGTTTGTAGACAAACATCAACCACACAAGGTATGTAATCTGATAAAGTCACTTTATGGACTCAAACAAGCACCTAGGGCATGGTATATAAAAATTGATGATCACCTATTACACCCCTCAAGTACAAATTTGTATATCGAGAAGGTAGGAACAAAGATTGTTATTCTAGTTTTGTACGTAGATGATCTTGTGATCACAAGAAAATCTGACAATCTTGTGGATGATGTAAAGAATGATCTAAAGAAATCCTTCGACATGACCAATTTAGGGCTACTTCACTACTGTCTTGGCCTATAGATATGGTAGAAGAAGAATCATATATTCGTGTCCCGGATGAAATATTCTAAGACGCTCTTAAAGAAGTATGGAATTTCATATTGTAAACCAATGTCCACACCTATGGAAAAAGGTTTGCAATTATCTAGATTCCAGGATTCACCGTAGGTGGATGGCACTCACTACAAGTAGCTTGTGGGGAGTCTCATTTACTTGACTTATACCAGGCCATATATTTGCTTCGCAGTGAGCTATCTCGCTAGATTTATTCAAGAGCTGAATAAATTTCATTGGATAGTAGCAAAGCATGTGTTGAGATACGTCTGAGGTACAATTGACTTTAGGCTGGAGTATCGAAGAACACTCAATTCTTCTTACAGGGATATACATACTCGGACTATACAGGATCTGTTGATGACAGGAAATCCACTTCAAGTTATGTTTTTCATCTCAGATCTGGACCTATCTCATGGATTAACAAGAAGCAAATTGGTGTTGCTCTCTTATCCACTGAGGATGAATACCACACAGCAGGAGGAGATGTGTGTGAAGCGATTTGGTTACATTGCATTCTTGTAGATATAGGGATTCCTGAAGAGAAACCTTCCATCATTCACTACGACAATAAAGGTGTGTTGAAGCTTATAAAGAATCCTATTTTTCATGAATGAACAAAGCATATTGAGGTTGAATTTCACTACATTCGTGAACAGGTCTTGAACCACCAAATTCAGCTCCAGTACTACCCTACTGATTTTCAAGTTGTAGATATTCTCACCAAGCCTCTCAAAGGCAAGGTGAAGTTTGATTTGTTTAGGGGGTACATATGTAGGAACAATGTATTAAGGGGGGGAATGTTAGCTTAATTTAATACATCCTACGCTGCATACGGTTACTCCTTAACCGTCCCTTGCCTTGTGTAACCGTTCCATTGTTTTATATTCTTCTTGTCCACTATTTTGTAAACACATTGAATAAATCTATTTTATCTCCTGTTATCAATAGTCAGTCATTCAAATGACTCAACAAGAGAACAAATTTTGAAGTCTTAAGAATTCAGTCAAGGAATGAAATCATTACAGATTTCAAATGGAAGGAGGGGTTATTAGTCAAGATTAAATTGTATCCTATAGTGGATATAACAGTAAAAAATGGAGGTAAAAATCTTCAGTGGCATGTATATCAAGTTCTATTTAGGATTAAACAAATGAAAAACAATAAAAATCATGCCCAATTTCAATGTTGAAATAAGCTCAACAAAATAAAGGAAAATTGTATGTTTAGAAAACACAGGGTCTACGTGGTTGCAAAATGATTAAATAACTTCAACAACAATTTCTAGAGAGACACAAAGTATCATCCATGCCAAACCCTATTACAAATACATGGAAGCCTCCTAAAACCTAAAAGCATCATGCATGAAATAGATATATGAAGGTTATTATACAAAGACAAATCTACAGGGGTGTCATAAGTGTCATTCTTACATAGGTCTATATCTATGCGGGGAGGAAGTATTTTTCAGAACAATAAAATGAAAGATGATTCATATTTTCTGAAGAATATTACAAACAAAATACAAACCTGAATACAAAAGTTCAGGCACATATTTTCATTTGAGAAAATATCAAAATCAAAGTAACAGACAAGAACTCATCGTTTTATAATCGAGCAGTTGAAACTTTCAAGCAACATGAATGATGAAGCAAGAAATCCATATGCCCATGAGAAGTTTCAAACTTAGGAGTCAAGCGGGAGCAAGAAATCATAGAACCCACAAATATTTCCAAGAGTTTCAGTGATATATTTAAAGAAGAAAATGAAAACAAAAGTGTACATGTACAAGAGAAGATTAGCTCACCTATAACAACTCATGGCGGAAAACACTCACAACCATCTTGCTCGAAAGCTCGACAAAGAAAAGACAAAAAAAGCAACTCTGCCTTGAATTCCAACCAAGGTTTCAAAGCCAAATCTACAGAGGTCAAGATAAAGGAGACAACATTACAGAGAAACCTCATATAGCTCTGCAATAAGCTTGAAAACTATAAATCCAAGCTCAAATCTTACTTAGAAAAAATGAACCGAGCTCACAGAATCAAAAATGGTGGCCAAGAGAAAAAGGAAAAGAGACATAGACCTCCTCTACATTAAAATCCAAGCTTCAAGAAAATTAAAATGGCAAAGAGAGAAAATACTTCCGCTCACAGATCCTCACAGATCTCAAAAGGTTTTAGAGAGCTCGAAGAATTAAATGAAGCTCAGAGCTAGAAGAATCAAAAGCTCTTAAATGATCATATATACAGCTACGCAAAGAGCTCAGAAGAAGAAAAAAATGACAAAGAGTTGTTTTCACATAAGAGACCAAACTCGAATGCTCAAAATAATGGCGTGAAAAGAAATTTTCGCCAAGGCTTTACCAGCATAATGAAAACCAAATGAAATGTGCATGAGGGTCAAGCTATTCCTTATCATGCAAACTTGAGAGGTGAGTTTCAACCTAACTCAACCACGGTCAGAAATCAATGGCTCCAGATCGAAAGGACAGAGATCAAAGGTGAAGGATCGATCTCCAAAATCAATGTGAACCACTATGGGTACGATGATACTGCCAAATTTAATTTCCCAATCAAAAACCCTAACCAACGGTCAAAAATCCAACCACCATTCCAAATCAGAGTTAAGAGATCCACAACGCAGAAGATGCAAGTACCAAATCAAAAGGCCAAGATAAGTTCAACAATACCAATGCAGAAGATGCAAGTACCAAATCAAAAGGCCGAGATAAGTTCAACAATACCAACGCAAACTCAACCTGAGTTAACCAAGCCACCGACAAACATACCAAGGGGTGAGTCATCGTGAAAAAGGGGCCAACCTTATTATTTAAAATCATTTGCAAATTTGACTTTTCACTATAGTCCAGACTTTAAATAATGTGAAGCCAGACCATGCATGCTGACTATAATCACCAAAAAGGTGAAAATTAAATCAAGTATATCCAGATTACAAAGGGGGCCTACAATTATACATGCTCACAATGATAACCAAGATCCAAAGGTGGTGGACTATGATATGGCATGTGTTGTCAAAAGGGTACCAAATTGCATTATTTGTACTAACCTTATATAAGGTTTAAACCATGTGATATGCCATCCAAACCAATAGTCAAAAGACATTTACCTTAAAACTTATAAGGTTACCTGGTACTCATTAGATGGTAAAGTGCAAAAGTGGTCCCCACTTCAAGGAGCTAGTTTTGATTTGCAGAGTGTCACTCATGTGACCACTTAGGAAGAGATATCAATGTCAGAGCATGTACACATGGACAATGGTCCCCACATGGGATGTTTATTTTGCAAATATTACAAATGTTTGAATTAATTACTCACAGGAAGAGAATTATTTTGTTGCATGCTTCACAACAGGACATAATAGAGAAGAAGACATAGTTACATTTTCAAAGGAGAAAGACTTACATAGAAAGCAAGATTATTTTTAGTAAATTGTTTACCCTTGTTTTCTTAAAAATAGAACAGTCAAATTTAGTTTGAATGTATTGTAATTAAGGCTAATAATGTCGATTTTTGATTACATGCTCTATTTTTATTCCTTTATCTATTATTAAATAAAGGATAAAAATAAGATGCATGGGCGAGTACAAGCCTTAGGCTATTTTTAGGGATAGGGTAAATTTTATTTTGCTATATATTGTGTGCCTTTGCAAAGCACAAGGAGGAATTTTGGATATATGAGTACTCAAGAAATTTTGGCCAGTTTTACCTTCTAAGTGTGAAGTATTTTCTACCTTCCCAATTACTTGCATTCTTGTGTATGTTTCTATTAGTCTTGTGAATGCAAATTCCCTGATTAATCATCTTACCCTGTTACAAAATTCAATAGTTTCTACATAATATTAATGTGCATGTTTAGCTTAGCGGTATTGTTGTGATAATCTCCCTCAATACCTCTAAGTGTTTTTCCCTTGATATTCTGTAGAAGAATTGTTGATTCATGTATCAAAAATCCTTTCACATATCAATTATGCATATACTCAGTCAAATCCCTCATACAAATTTGGTGTATCACCTTAGTTTTAATTACTTTACAGTCATCTTTTACCCTTAAGTCCCAGAAGCAGTTTAGGATACATCAACAAGGAACCGGCCTTGATACTTGAGACTCGCCTCAAAATAGACATACCCACAGACCTGAGGTGTTTCCATTATATCTACAAAAGAGAGATCAAATTTTACAAGCTTAGAAAACCTACAGCCATCTCTCTAGAGGGTGCACTTTGGAGAGATAATAGTAAACTCCAAGTAAGTCAAAAAAGAAAATTATCTGAGTTTTTCAGTGTTGTATTTGTGTGTGTTTTAAGTGGGTGTGACACTTGCCCTTTTTTTTTTAAACAACTTTAGATAAAGAGGGTTTTATTTTTAATAAGTGGAGGGTGTATGGTTAAACATAAATGGGGGTTCAAAAGTATTGGGGATTCAAAAAAAAAAAAATTTCAACATAAGTAAAACATGGCCAAATCCTAAGCCTTCACAATAGTTTTCTTTCTTTTTTTTTTACTTTATTTAATAAAATTTCTTTAAACCAATTCACTCAGTTTTTTATTTATTTATTTTATTACGAATTTCAATTGATAATAGATATTAATATATATGTATTACCAAGTAGAATAAATATACATATACATACATATACATATATGCTAATAATGCGGCTTGAATATTTTTCAAAAGTTATAACACCATTATTTAAATACTATAAAAAAACTAATAATTTCCTTAATAATGAATACATACATATACATACATACATATATATATATATATATATATATATATATATATATATATATATATATATATATGTATGTATGTATATATATGTATGTATGTATATGTATGTATGTATATGTATATATGTATGTATTCATTATCAAGGAAATTATTAGTTTTTTTATAGTATTTAAATAATGGTGTTATAACTTTTGAAAAATATTCAAGCTACATTATTAGCATATATTTATTATTTATATTAATAATATCTATTTTTGTATTAACTAGATTTTCAAGTTGATAGGAATTTTCAAATAGTGTGGATGAATAGGTATTACAACTATAACACTCAAATGTGAATAATAGTACATTTACCATAGGTATCTATGGTAGAGTAGAAATTTATGCATTTAACAAATTTAACCAATTTATCACCTTTAATTTCATTTATAACCATCTTAAGGGTATAATTAGTTAAGGTTTATTCATTTACTTCAATCAAATCCTATATCCACAAGGAAGAGTTGTTTTTAATAAATCAATCATACCTACTACTTTTTACACATCTAGTTTGCATAAGGTAAAACAAGCCACTTATTAAATGAAATTTATTTCAATATTCAAGTAAACAAGGATTATCAAGAATGCAAATAATTAACATTTTGTTCCCATCCAATAGCACTAGCCTTTAAAAATAAACACATTTGTAATGCAACTCCTAAATACCAATCTTGATTTGTGAGAACTTAATTTCCATTTACAAGACCATTACAAGGTTCCCATTCACATGAAATAAGGTAAATCATAATTAAGCATTTACAAGGATCTACCAATGTATAAGATTATGCCCATATACTATTGGTATAGTTTACAAGTTGAGGAGTATTAAAATTGTAAGTTATGACTTCACATGCATTTCTCCAACAAGAGCACTTAATCCTTAGAGTTCACCATCTTTATCAAGCCATGCACTCAACCAAACTAGGGAATAGGAAATTCTCTCCACCCATCCAAAAATATCCAATGAGGGAGATAAGTCTTCTCCCTCATTGGCCCCCGAGCCCCAACAATGAAGCAATGAGGGATATTTAGACAACCATGGCAACTCAAAAATGGCTTCTACACACACATTCAATCAAGACAACATGGAAATAATACAATACCAATTTCTTTACAATGAATCAAAAAGTATAAAAACACAAAGGCTTCGTGCTAAAGCCATACAGAAGACAGGAATAGGGGGGTTCTTCTTATGGCTCTCAAGGGCTTGGGTATTCCCTTATAAGCCTAAAAAATTTCCATCAAAATACACACAACACTCTTATGCCTCCCTCTAAGAAGATCACCACTCTTATACCTCCCTCATCAAATCAACCCACACTTATGCCTCCCTCACTTTTAAGCCTCCCTCAAGATAATAGCAAGATAAGTACAAAACATATTTATCAACAAGGTAGACATCCCAACCCGACTCCCTCCTAAAATCCCAATAGCATTTCTCTTATGCATCTCTCAAGTTTTAACACCATTTCCATATCTCCCACAACCTAAGGATCAAGTTTATTTCCAAAAAGCATAAACAATGTAGAAATCAACATCTACACATAACAAAGACAACAAAATAGTAAGGTAAGAAAAAAGGTGGAGATCTACCTCACAAATGAAGAGTATCAATACAAAACAAGCTCCAAGCCTTCCAAATTCCTAAGCAACTACCATCCACTCCAAGCTTCATTCTCAAGAAATCCCTCCAACATTACAAGCATTCCCAAAAGAATGAGCAACTAACCCCTAAAACGATAATTAAAAATGCATATAAAGGAAAAGGAAAAAGGAGGGTGAGGTGGTTCCATGTAGGATGCCACATCACTCATCCTCAACTCCACATCCTAAGTCAAACCTCAAACCTACAAAATAATAAATGGGTGGTTGAGAGGTATGAAAACCCTCTTACACACACCACTTCAACCAACACCCCAAAGGACACAAATTTAAGACACATGAAAGAAAGTGTAAATCAAACCTCACCTTTTACCTTACAAAACACTCAATGAGAAACGCATAGGTAGAGTTGGTATAACAAATTAAGATGTGTGGGACAATTTTACCTTATCCCACAAACCTCCAAAATTCGCCCTTAAGGCCAAATGTGAATTTCTAAGGAGAGGTAGAGTGTACAACACTCAAGATCACATACACTCAACTTAAAACACATAAACCAAATAACCATCTAATCTAATAAATGACTTCTTTTTGTCCCATCCATAATTAACTTTACTAACATGATTAATTTACCTAATTAAGACACATTAATCAATAAATGATAAAAGGAAATTACATCACCATAAAATCACATACACTAAAATTAATTAAATGAAATTAAAAGAACAACACACAAACCCCTTGGTCATAATTGGAGGTAATCCCCCCCATGGGAACCCCTAACAACAAACAAGACACACACAACATAACACAAGTTACCATGGTGACCAGTTGCCAATACCCCACATTCCTTTGTTGTTGGTCTCCTACCCCCCGTAGTTTATTGTTGTGAAATAATTACTTGCAAAAATCACACAATACCTTTCTAGCCTCGTGGCCATATTAGTGATATCAAACTAATAAAAATGCTTATATCTACATATCAATTTCAACATCAAATGTCATAACTACTATTGCTAAGACCAAGTGATTCAACAATTACTCTCAATTTCCAACATTTCGATTCCGCTAATACATCAGTTTGCAATTACGATCATAAACCAACTAAATCATCTAACTTAAGCAATAATTTCACTTGTTCACCATTTTGTCAATCCTTCAATATCAACAAAATCACAAAATGACTTTGATCATCCTAATAAAAATCAATACGAAGAAAATTCAAAATATCAATATATATCTAAGTTGACAACACATCATTATCTTCCATACTGAATGTCTATCAAAAGTTAATCAATTCAGTTATAATAATGTATATCCTTTGATTTCCTTATCACAATGAGTTACATTTGTTCGTCTATTAATATTTGCAGCTAAATATGCATAATAGTGTCTATGTGTTCAGTCACAGTGTTAGATTAAATATAACAAAACACTATCAAAGAGTAATGATATCACAATCAATTTTTAAAAATGCATCCATTCTAGCTAATTGTATTATCCTTAAATGCCCTTCAGGGTCCTAAGTATGACATAGAGTCAAAGTAATAATAATAACCAAAACACAATAGAAATCCTCATGTCTACACCTTTTATTTTCATGCTAACTAGAATACAACAATCAGAGTTACGATTATAAACAATTCAGAAAGGATAACCCTGGTTCATTTAGTGTCAAAGAGTACTGGGAATTACAAACTTGGTCATAGCAAACAAAGAAACAAAACAATTGAATGAGCAGAAAAAGAAAAATATGACGGACTTCTAGGAGGTTGCAAAAGAATTGTAACGTTATAAACAAATATCCGAGCAAATGAGTGCGAAGAAAGATAAGGCATTTCTTGAGCTGCAAAACAACAAGTAGGATTATGAAAAATTTAAGCAAAACTTTGAAGAGAATATGAGGGATTTTAACACATTGAAATTTCAGATGAAATATTTTGCTGAAGAGAAAGGTCGAATATTAAAGAGTAGGAACAAATCAGTGATAGCTTGCAAAAGTCGGAGCAGATGCTAGAATGTTACAGATAAAAGGCTACCCAGTTCGGAGAAGTTCAGATCCGATTTGAAAAATTCAAAGGGGTGTTGAAATTTTCCACTGAAGAGGAGTAGAATATCAAACGAGAGAGACAAAATATCAATTCAACTAAAAAATCCCCGAGAGCATAAAAGCGGAGACCACAATATCTTCTCTCTTCTTGCGGGTACTTTTTTGGCAGGTCATACATAACAAAATGGATTAAGCAACACTTTGATGAGAGCTCGTCCAAGTGCCCAACATGCCAGAAAAATGCAACACTAAAGGACATAAGAAATCATTATGTGCATCATTTATCTGTTGGACGTGGGACGACTCAATAGAGATTGCTCCTTTTCAAGAAAAGACTATGAAGCTTAGAATCAGAGGCTCGTTGTTTTGAACCTGACTACTTTTGGTTTTCGGGTTTACAATTTTACACAAGTAGTTTAAAAAATCCTTTGAAGAAGATTAGTGTAGTTTCCATCATTAATGCTACACTGATCAAGCATACAATTGGCCAGCATTTCAACATTTTCAATATGTTCACACTTGACTTACATATGTTACTTCAATGGATTGTAAGAAGGTTTTATATGGTTATGAATTTGTTGAGGGATTTAGTTTTTGCATTGCAAAATACAACTTTATTCTCAAAAAAATAATAATAATAATTTGAATTCATTGTAAAAATACAATAAGTTTGGGTGTTGCGGAAAACTTCCTAGAATTTATGGTAAAATAGTTTAACGTGTATTAAAGTGGAAGGCAAAATTTTGGGCATGTATATTCTATGAAGTATTTTCATAGAAAAAATAATTTGTATTCGTCGTCGAAAGAAAATTTAAAACAAAGTTTGAAATTTTAGATGACAGCGTTTATAAAAGAAGTGAGAAGAAAACCTTACTAGTATTTCAGGGTAGCGCATTTTAACATGTGATACAAGTAAAGTTCAAATTCTAGGGATTCATACGGAAAAGAAAGAATTTAATATTGTCGAATGAAGACAATCAAAGCCAAATATTGAAATTTTAGATCTGAAATATCAACGAATTACAGTGAGTGTCGCACCTATTTGTGGTGCTCAAAGGGTTATATGGAACACTTGGATTAACACACTTAGGACAAAGCATTACCCCTTCAGAAAATGGTGTACCAGAAACTGACAGAAAAAACACAGTATAAACCATTAACATTATGCTCTGTTTTGTCGAACTTCTTAGGACATGTTTTGGAAAGGAAAAAATCTTAGAATAGGAGTCTTTTATTTTATTGAAAGGATATAAATGTATGGACTAATGTAGTCAAAAGAGATGCTTGTTGGTTTTGGCTAGTGTTATTATGGTGGGCATGATTTGAGATTTATAAGGATGTTTCAACATCATGTTTGATGTTATCGATGTCTACCTTTATTCCCGAATTCAAACCCACTAAATACCATCTATTCTCAAACGCTTAGGCCTATTCTTTCATGTGCGTGTATTTAAACCTAGATATTAAAAAATATATCCAAACAATGATATTTTCGTCCTAAAACAAATAAAAAGATACCAATTTATGGAAAAACTGGTAGAAAAATCTAGAATAAAAATTGCGGGAGTCTATAATAATTTCTATTGATTGAATTTTGTTTTGGGTATGTTACTTTACACAATAATTAACAATTATTACTACATGTCTATGTTTATTGTTAAACGAATACAATCTTGGTTAAATATAGAGAATGTGTAGAAATTTTAAATGTTATGGTGTTTGATTAATCTGCTTTTTGGTTTGGATCCAGAAATAAAAATGTATACAAAAAGGAAATTTAATGAATTAGCATGTATTTTACTAATTTATTAAATACATCTTATAGCTCATATAAGAGATGTTATATTGTGCAATGTTAAATGAAGTTTCCTTTATGTATCTTTGCCCAATAGATATTCATTTATCTTGTTGGAACTAGCTTGTAACCAATATTACAATAAGACATAATATACTAGCTTGAGTTTTCATTATTAATGAGGGAATCTGAAGAAATTGAAGGATCTAACTTACATCATCGAATGGAGATTGAAGAACAATAAAATCGTCTACAATACAATACTTCAAGCAATGTTCATGCCCAGCCAAGTGAATGCAACACTACAATTATTGCTCTTTCCCATCAAGGCGAATGCAACACTATAAGTAGCGCTCCGGTTTAACCAACCAACACTTCTATGTAGCCAATGATTCAACCATTAGAATAAACACTTCTACAAACAACATGATCAACAATATTTTTAATAGGATAGTTATTTTTAAACTATATGAAATATCCATATTTCATATATTTATAAAATAAATATTATTTTAAAATATTTGATTTCATAGAGTTGTTTCACATGTTTAGAAAGAGAGACAAGTCCTTTAGAAATGTTTTTTTTTTTTTTATAAATTAATGCTAACCGTTTTGCATGTATTGATTTCAAAAGTTTTATTTAATGGCTTCTGCCACTCTGTGTCGGATGCTTTCATGCATGACTTGATGAATTAAGAAAGTATTTTTTCTGTATTTCTTTCTTAATTCCTTCAAAGTGTCTTTCTCTAACTGTGAGAGAGCGTTATATTGTGTTGCATCTGCGGGCTCTGTGTACCCATTCTCTATGATTTCCGACACTTCTTTGGATTTGAATAGTGCCTTCATGGTCAATGACCAATACTCGTAATTATTTCCTGTAAATTGCAGTGTCTGCAGACTAGATATAGAAGCCATAACCAGTTGTCAAGTAGAAACATGCTAAAAAATTCCATGCTCTAATACCAATTTGTAGAAATTAGGCATATAAAATAACAACTAACAGAATTAAAATAAATAATTGCAAATAAAACAGATTATTGCAAACTCAGATCAGCACTTCGGTGCATATATGTCTTCTTCCTTGTCAGAGCTTCGGCTCAATACAATCTCTCTGAATGTGTTATATGAAAACAGTTGAAGTTGCCTATAATAAATAGATGGCTTTCATCTAACAATAAAACACTCAACTCTCCTAAAATAAGCACATGCTTTTGTGCAATACAAAGCTTTAGATTTATTTGTTTTTCCCTAAAAATAGAGACACCTATTTAAAACTAAACTATGCATAGAAAAGCAACTTGCTTTTTCTTTTTCCTAAAAATAGCAAATGCATTCATGGGAAAAATTATCTATTTCCAACAAGAAATTATCTATACCGTTAGAACAAGAAATTGGTTTTAATGAGCATTGAGTATGATTCTATCCCATGTTAGCTTCGCTTCATATGAAAAGCAATCTATTGATGTGGATAAAATTAGTGCTCATGTGTATAAAGCAACAAATAATATATATGATATTCATGTGTATAATTATTTCATTGGGCTTTTATGTGAGGTCAATTATTCTACATTTTATGTCCTTACAAATGATGTTCTTTTAAGTTAATTCTAATTTATTGAAATTAAGCCAAAAATAATATTAAAGTTATCAATATTATAAAATTGAAAAAATCAATATAATATAAATTAATATAGTATAATATAATATAAATTTTGATTGCTAGCAAAGTGGAAGATACTCTAAATTTTTGTCTAATAAATTACCGTTTGGAAAATAAATTGATTTTAATGAGAATCGAGTATGATACTATACCTAGGCTTGGCTTCATATGAACAGTAACCTATTGATGGGGATGGATTATGGAAATAGTGTTCATGAAATGAATATGATGAATGGGAGGCGTGCGGACATTATGCAACCGATCATTGATGCACGGATAAAGACAGCATGGAAGGATTATGATCGAACCAAGATGAGTGGACATTATGCTACTGGTCTAATATTAAGGACAGAAAGAGTAATGAAAGCAATGAACATTTAAGAGGAAACGACAACGCTTTCACCGGCTCAGCAGACTACAGCTGTATCTGGAGGAGTTCCTCATCCGCTATATTTGATGGATATTGTATAACATCGTCCCGCTCCCATATATTAGCTTCTTGAACTTGAACCAGTGCAGGATGTTTATTATTAGCATGCAGGTTTGAACAGCTTTGAAGTTAATTAGACTGTTCTTCTTTCTCAGCACTCGTTCCGGCGGTCTCTACCTCACAGAGACTTAATTCTCAGGAATGGTGTCGAACAGGGAGGCAAAATCAATGGCAGCTTCTCGAGCTGAACTGCGAGAAGGGGGAATTGAAATTAGTGGTATGGCGATCTCGGAGGCACAAGACCGCAGCATCATAAGCTCAAGCAGCAGCGTGGGCAGTGAAATACGAACCCAGCATTATGCGCGATCTTTTTCCACACCGGATTTCGGCTACCTATTTCCGTTTTCGAGCACCTCAATATTTATTTTCCTCTCTCACAATGGTCATATCAATTGCCGAAAGTTGTAGACTTACAGTTACACTTGATATGAGTTAATATAGTTAAAAAGATGTAGAGTATGGATGAGCAAATAATTGCATGCTGCCAATTATTTATAGATGCATTTGATTCCCATGTTCATGTAAAGTCTGAACATGAAGCTCGCATATTCAAGACCACGTTCTAACCGCGCTTTCAGCTCTCTGCAACTCCTCCGTTCAAGAAATGTTGACTCTTTGAAAGCAAAACCATGTTGTTCTCAAGGATTTAGTGTAATCTTTCCCACCTATCATGAAACGGAGTCCGTACAAAGAAGGCTTTACTTTTTGGAGATTTAAATATCTTTTCAGACCAACATTCCTCCTCGGACACCCCGCGTTTCAATTTCGGGTTCGGAAAGCACTTTGCACTCCGATCAAAGCAGCATGCCAATACGGTAAAGATGCTATTTTTGTCTTCATTGCAGAATGTATTTGAAATATATTTGACATAAATTTTGGTCAATCTAGCATGAGAGTTTTCCTTTTCATTTTGATATAATACATGAATTAAAATTCCATTAGATGGTTCTATGCGATTTAAATTTTTGCATTAGGGACGAGTTCTCTTAGGGTTCAGGGCTTAGCTATATGTTCATGTCCGCCGTCATCCGTAAAGCCGCCATCTTTGCTGTCCATTCAAACTTTCAGTAGGATATTTGCTCATTAATTTTATTACGTGGGTCTTTTACTTGCCCTTTGAGCGGCAGCAAAACCCCTATTAATGGGCTCCAATTCAACTCCCTCATATACTAATGTAGGGCTATACGGCGGAGCAACTAATAACATTGGCGACAAACAAAACACAGAAGTTCATCCTAAAGGTTTTCGACGAGTTAATGAGTCTAATACCCCTTTACCTAATATTGTTCTTTATTTGCTTGCTTTTGATAATGCATGCAATTGATTTGAAAACTATACCTTGGTTGGATATTTTTTTGGTCATGTCCCTCATGAAAGCCTTTTGAAACAATGGGTACACAACCACTCATAGAGTCATGGGGTTAATCTTGATGGAGTTCAAAACCTCAAAAAATGGTTTTTTTGTTTTACCAATTTGGAACACTGTACAGAAATCGTTAACCACGGTCCTTGGTTCATCCGCAACTCTGATCAAGCCAAGCTCAAATTCCTTTTTTCGATTGAATTTCCACGACTCCCTTTATCACTTTAAGGTTTCATTAGGGAATTAGTCAAACCCTTGGGGAGGCTCATTTGTAATGAGAAACCCAAATTTTTTCATGTTCATCCTTAACGTCGTGTTTGTGTCAAATCGATTTGTTAAAAGTCTTAAAAAAGCATCTATATTCAGATTGGGGACACCCGTTTTTGTCAAAGAGTGCTTTATATCAACTTGTCTAATACTTGGTTTTTGTTGTCATTTTCTGGAGCACATGATTCGTGAGTGTCCTCTTATGGTCGGCTCTCAACCTCTCCCGTTGATAAATCTTCGAAAAACTCCAAGGTTAGTTTCGCTTCTGATGGTTAGACTACTTTCACTAACAAAAAGGGTGCTTCGAGGTTCTTAAAAACCCTTACCTCCACTTATCATCAAGTTACTAACATCGATGTTGTTGTGTCCACATCTCATGTCAAACAAGCTGAGCCTATGAAATCAAAACCTCTTCATTCCCACACACCATTGGCCACTTCGATTGTTGCCCTTGTTAAGATTCCTCTACTTCCATCCATGGCTCTATTAGCCTTACCTGAGTCCCCTTTTATTGTAGACTCATCTCAATTGCACAAGACTCGACTAGTCCACTCTCGTAACTCGTCCCCCTCTAAGGAAGGTGAGTATGTGCAACAAAAATTGCATGCGTTGGAATTTCGGAGACATAACAAGTTTTCTTCTTCTCATAACAAGTTTTCTGCCCTTTTTGATATGGATGATGAGGGGAACATGTATTGATACCCTACTCAATTATTGTGTACTCTTGGAGTATATGTGGTCTTAGTGAATCGATCCGACGATATATGGTCAGGGACAGTTGTCCTCATTTTCATCACATGAAAATTTTGTGTTTCTGCAGATGCCAAGATGATTGACTTTTTGTTACAATTTGTAGCTTGTACTATTTGACCCCATGTCATTTGTCATACCTCTTATCATTATCCTCACTATGATGGAGTCATGACAGTGATTTCTCTGGTAGTCACAAAATCATGTATTTTAGACATTTATTTATCCCGATCTCATACTACTATTGAGAAGGTTCTTGAGTGAAGATAGTACTAATTAACCCCTATTCTTTGGCAACTTTATTTTATTTCATTTTTTCATTACAAACCTCTTGAACTCATATGCCCAATCAGATTCTATAATCCTGAGTCATTTTAGCCTCGATTGGGGCACCAAGATTAGTACTAGGGCACCCGCGGGTGTATTGGTCCTATCATGGCCACCCTGATCCTTCTAGAGATTTCCTACCTCTTTTTAGGTTATATTTAGCCATTTGGAATCTCTATCTTTCTTGTGGTCGACCTTTTCGGGTTAACTACGAAATTAGACAAAGGTAACCCTATAAATACAAAGTTTTGAGACCATAATGAGGGACTTAGCATCACTTACCATTATCACTCCATCTAGAGTTTCATCCATCTATTGCATTGGATATGACTTGTATCCACATAGCTCCATCATCAAGGAAAATGACTAGGACATATGCATCACACTTCATAGGGGAGGGATTCTATTATATTCCATTCACACATTCTATTACATTTTTGCATATATTTATTACTTGCTTTGCTTCACAAAGTGTGACTGGCACAAGAGTAACCTAGGGCATGTTCACACACACCTACACATAGAACTATACTGGGTCTGAGATGTAGTGCCGCACTTAGTTAGTAAGTCTGTTGTGGCAGCTGAGGTAAGTATGAGCCCTTCATATGCATTTTTATTTTTTACGATTTAATGTTTGTTTTGGGGTCTCGCAGGCCTTGCTTCATTCTTGAGTTTTTTACGATGTCTGACATAGTACAACAATGTTGATGCTACATACAACAAGGGTTTCAAATCACCTTTTTTCCATGTGAAGATCAAATCCAAAGCTTTTGCGTAGACCAAGGCACCTAGAATACCAACCAAGGTGCCCGTAGGCACCATTGTTGTCCTCCAGGTGCTCCAGTCCAACTAGATCCTCTAGCTCCATCCTTTTTCACACTTTTGCACTTCTTGCTTCTGATTTTTCCAGTCTCCTCTGCGACACAGTCCTGCCACTTTTTCAAATCAGTTGATTTCTTTCCTCTTTCTTCTTACACATTAGGGTTTCTGTTTTTATTAGTCTTATTACTTATCTCATTTACATATTTTCTTAGTGCATTCATTTATTGTATTTATATGTCCTCCTAGATTAGATTAACTATCCTTTAATGCACAAGTTGGTCAATTTTAGTTAATCATTTTGGTGAACCCGACCTATTATCATGACTCAAGATAATTCCATAATCATTTCATATTTTGATAGCATTGGTCATACCTTTGTTGACACTCTAACTGATTCCTCTTGTTATCAACCTTGCCCTTCACTTATTCATTTTTCATCTTCTGACATAGATCAAAAATCTCTAGATAATGTTATTGTTTCTTATATGTGTACTATCAATCCTCATACTTTAGCATAGATCCCATATGATGCATAAGATCCTCAACTTGATTATATATTTAAATCTCCTATCATTTCCGAGCAATAAGACATTTCTCATTTACCTAATAGTCCTTCTACCTCATATAGAGATGATTCTATTGACACAATCGTCATTCCTACATCTCCATCTTGTGTTATTGGGTCACAATCTATTGAAGCTCCACATAAATATGAGGCTACTATCTATATGGTTGATGTTGTTCCTTACACTTCATCACCATCCCCCACTATAAAGAATGCTATATTACTTTATACGGGATCTGTTCCAGACTACTATGTTGCTTCACCTACTCCATCATGTGTGCCTTATCCATAATCATTACCTCCCTTCACCTGCACCCTTTTTATGAATGATTCTTATTGGGAACACATACCACTTAGCATGTTCTACAATGCCACCACATATTCATACGAAGGTCTTCTTCAGCTAGGTTATGCCTTTGAGGACCTCCATTCTCCCTATGCAATCCACATTTGTCTCATGGAAATTTTGTTCTTACAGCTGCATATGGACTTTGTGTTTTCCATCTTGTTGTTTACCTTGTGTGTTATCATACTTCTTCTCCACTTACTCTTGTCCGCTCTTGGCTTGATTATATTGGAGGCACACTTGACCCTGTTCATACTGATATAACTTTTCCTATGCCTCCCTTTACCGATCAATAATGTGCCATGGAAATATATAACTTGTGTGTTCATGGTTATTTAAATGACCAACCAAAGATGATTTCTTATCAAGTTTCCAGCGCTTCTCCATTTGATTTCCATAATGACCATGATGATCTTCTTGATGAAATTACATGACCATCTTACTCATCTTGTTTACACTTGGGGGCATAGCACTTCACACTCCCCACCGAGTTTTAGCATAACTACACCTATCAATTTCATAAATTCATCATACATACTCATCATATATTCTAGCATCACTACCCTATGACACACTTTGGTGCTATTGTTCACAATTGAATGTTAAGGGATTATGACACATGAACCTCACCCACTGCACATCACTACCATACATATCACTCATATACTAACATCCATACTACCTTTTACATTTCATCACACCTTTGCATATGACACATTGATCATTTACATGCATTTGCACATTACATACACGCATAATACACATTACATACACTCATCATACACATATTGCTAGTCTGCATACCTTGCATTACATTTCTTACATGGGTATCTTCATCATCATATACATTTACACTGTCTACCTTGCATTTATAGGCATATTCCTTGCATCTTGTGTCTCCTACTAGTTGTCATCACATTTACATATTAGGTTTGTCACTCATATACACAATGTTTGTTTATATTTATCTTACATACTACATGATATTACATTATGCATTTCCACACCACATGCATTTATAGTGTCATCTATACATCTCATATAGTTTGCATATATCTTTCATTTAGATCCTCTCATACTATATTACTAGCATCATACATATGTTTTACTAATCTTAGGTTGCACTATAATCCTTTCATTACACATTATGCATCATAAACCATGCATTCTACATGTCATCTATAAAATTTAGACATTTTTTTATTTACAACTCATATTTCATGATAGTCATCATCAGGCATACACCAACATCTACACGTTTTACATCCTACACTACTTATCCTACATGCTACATTATTTGTTTTTCTACATACTGTTGGTATCAAAATTGAGTCTCTTGTGAGGCTGAGCAACATCACGAAACTGGTAGGATGCTTAGAGATAGACAAATCATGATATAAGTCATTTTGTAGCCGGGGAGGGGATTCAACTAACTCTTTGTCACTTTTGCGTTAGAGAAATGGATATCACCTTACTAAGGGTTTGATCTAGCCTCACTACTTTAGGTTATGCCTTCAACCAGGGTGAGAGGACCCATTCTGTAATTCGTGTTGGTGAAGGATATTAAGAGATCCTTCTGTGTACAATTTTCATGAAATCCTTGAGAAAATACGATTAATACAACACATTCTAACTGTCACGAGTTGTCACACTAGAGAGTGCAGATGTTTCCTGGACAATGTTTGGGTTACTAAAGATAATAATTAAAACATGATTGTCTCTACATATTTTAGCAGTAAAATTTGTTAAATATTTGTGGTTACATAGTACAAACAGGGGTAGTTCATGTAGGATTTATCATTGGAGAAATTTTTGGTGGGAAGTTAAGCAAGATAAAGTTGATTATACTAGATATTTGAGAGCCTTTACAAATATTAGAAAAATCACAGACAAAATGCTTCAAAATAGCAAAAATATTCCTTCAACCAGAATGTGTGTATTAATGGAGGCTCAGAGATGAACGATTTCCTAGACTCTTCAAGAATTCAACACAAAGGCTCATGTTAAAGGCTCAATTAAACATTGGAAATCCATGATTCGTCACACCTTAGATACACTCATAGGATAACAAACAATCTTTGTCAACATAGTGGAAGTAAAATGATTTTAAATTGTTTATTTCATTACTAGATGAAAGCTCTCCTCACAATGAAATTGCAAATTGCCCAATACTACCATGTGGATAAGATCTTGTGTGATTCAGAGGGATTTTAACATAAGATTGCAACAAGAACACAAAAAACTATTAGAAAACATTCTAAAATAAAAGAAAACATAATTATGGTCATGATCAACACAAATTCATTCAAGGTTCATTAGATTCATTAGCAGGGGAGAGTTTCTTCAAAAATATCAGATATTTTTGAAGAATGTACACTTACAACCATATTGACATGACTAAATCTATAAACACAGGGAAATAAATAGGTTTCTTAGAAGGTCTCTCGAGAAAATTGTTTTTCTCAATATTTATTAGAATAATTAACCCCCTTATGCAAGAGTATTCTCATTACATTTATATAATTTCACTCACTCACTCATCCCAAATTTTCACCCCAAAATTCTAAATCTTCAAGAGAATATTACTCTTTACAACATACAATTTAATCTTGTAATTTATTCCCTTGAAAAATATCTTACTTTCTTTTGCTAGGTGGATAAATCATGAATTGATCACATTTCTCAGTTCCTTAACTATGACCTGGAATGCCATGTCATAACTTTTGATAGTCTTTTAATCATTCTTCTATTTTTTCATGCAAGAAATCCCCATTTTCAATAATTCTCAGGTCACTCCATATGGCTTGATTTGACAAGAAATCCTTTTCACCTTCGAAATACACCTTGAGGAATAGATACCTGCATTCATGCCTCTCTGAAATGAGTTTCCTCGCATGGATTATACCACATATTTGTGCTACAACTCAAAGTTGGCCAAGTGTAAAGTGGAGCTAATGGAAGCCTCCACATGTCTCCTTGGCGTAACTACAAAGGTGAAGTTAAGAGGTAGGTTCCCAAATGAGTGCAGGCTCTCTACGTGCCCTAGGCCCAAGAAAGTTTCCTTGGCCATTGAAAAGTCTCTGTATAAAGAGGATCCAGTGGAAACCTCCACATGTTTCTTCGAGAACTTTTGATAAGGTTCCCAAAAGCGGAGACCCCAAACAAGCATGGGATCTCCACGTGTCTCGGGCCCGAAAAGTTGTACCTCATTGAAAAAGTTTAAGAACTAGCAGAAGGTTCCACATGCCTACATTCCAAGAAAGTTGCATCAGCCACTTGAAAAGTATAAACATGGGAAGATCCAACGGAAACCTCCATGTGTCTCTTCGGTGATCTTTCAAAAATAAAATTCATGGGTAGGTCCCCAAACAGGTGCGGGCCCTCCACGTGTCTCGGGACCAAGAAAGTTGCTTCGATCATTGAGAAGTCTCAGTATAAAGAGGAGCCAGTGGAATCCTCCACGTGTCTTCTTGGCATAACTCTAAAGGTAAGACCCAGAGGCGGATCCTCAAATGAGCATAGGCCCTCCATGTGTCCTTTGTTTACAATAAGAGCATTAATGGTGGTAGAATTAAATGCATTGCTTTACAACCGTTAACTCTATTTTTTGTAATTTTAAATTTTTGTCATCCACGTGGAAAAGATCTTAGTTGAGGTGGGCCTAGGGGGGCCTTTGCATTTTATGCCACTCAAAGGAATTATGTGCTTTTAACCATTCTGGCCTGCCCACCTACTTTTATATAGGTTTGACACGTGGCTTTCCTCGGGTGCTGGAGGTGTCGCACTTCATTATTATACCTTGCACCTTTTTTCAAAACAAGTCTAAAGGGTCCAAAGTCCTCCGGCGACCCGCCTCCCTGCTTTTAACTTTAAAAATTGGTGACATGTCCAATTATGGGCTCTAGGCATTCCTTTTACACTTTTACACCTTTCATCATAATGTCTCAAAATTCCAATAGGGCCCGTTTTCCTGCAAGCACTCGTCTTATGACATGTGTACATCTTCGCGGTCAAATTAAGAAAATTGTATTACTGATTCACATTGTTGAATATTTAATAAGAAATTATCGGGGCAATGGGACCAATTTGGCATTTTACAATTGTGACAAAAGTGACAAGTGAGCCAAATAGACCTGCCATGCCGCGTCCAATTAAAGGTGACCACGTATCCACGGATGTTGGGACAGGATTTACAAAGGAGACACAATCGTGAAAGATGCCCAACAAAAAAAAAAATGCACAGAGAGAAGACTGTAAACAACACCAAGACTTAATGTGATCCATGACCCAAGGAAAGGACTTACAACGAAACTAAAGGAGGGAGAAAGTTTTCTTGCATCCATACAAGGAGACAGTTAATACTTCTAACCATGTGGACTGAGAAATTTTAAACAAAAAAGGGGCAAGATTACATTTGAGCACCAACACATACCATGTATATTATACCACTCACATTCACACATGTTCTACACATTATACTAGTATTCATGATATAGGAGTCTAGCATTAAATTACTCTTCTCTCTACATACATTACATGTCTCTCTATGCATTACACCTTATACATTTTATGCATCTAGCATTGCATTCTACATACTATACGATCTTTGGAACACTACACCTATTACATTCTACATTGTACATTACATTCCTATACACCATGCATAGTCACACGTTCTATTCACCTTGCATTTTACACATCTTTCATTTGCAAATGGTCACACTCTCCCCATCACATGGTCAACTCTTATCATTACATATACTACATTGTCTTTTATTTGCTGCACTCACTACTTGATGATGCACTTTAGTTCCTTTGTCCATACTCGACTGCCAAAGGTTTACAAATCAAATGGACCTTACACATATTATATTCGACCTTTCACCGTGAAAAATTCTTAGGCTAGTGGCATATGCTTTAGGCTAAATCAACACCTATTCTGTCATTTTGTAGTGGTATACACCTTAGGTTACATCACCACTCCCTTATTAGTCATCTCATAGTGACATACGCTTTAGACTAAATGATCACCAATTCTATCATTTTCCAATGGTTTGCACCTTAGGTTATATTAATACACCCTCCTTACATATTTTCGTGATATACTCTTAGTCCTAAATCATCACTCATCCATTCATATTATCGTGATATACTCTTAGGATAAATCATCACTCTTACATTCATTTAGTCATGATATATGATTCGGCTATAAGGTTCACGCACACATTTTTGTTAAGTCACATCTCATCACTACACTTGCACATTCCTCATAGTGTGTTAGACACAACATACATCACTCAGCCATTTCCCAGTGACACAATCTCATTTATGGTTAATTCTTGACTCCTAAGGGAGAAAAAAAAATGATCCTCATTTCATACACCTCCATCCACTCGAGGGGAACACAACTCCTATCGCTTCATCTTATATTCCATTCCACCCATCGACAACATAATACATACTATGGTTTCTTTTATTCTTGCTTACTTTTATTTTCATACGATCACTTTATTACACATGCTAGTTTGATTACATGTATGTCATTTATCGATATCATCCATACATGCACATTCATGCCTTCTTCTAGTTATGAGCACATATACAAGTCTCCTATAAACAACATGGAAGATCACATTCTACCCTTGCTACACTGATCGTTGGGGACATCCAAATTTGTCTCTCTCAGGTGCTATTGTTTCATTTTTTACTTAGCACTTTATGTTACTTACTTATACAAACTTTTGACATACTAGTTATCTTTCTAACATGCTAACAGGTGCTTCATCCTATGTTTGGTGTACACAATTGTTTATTGTTTGTGGCCATGATGGTGTTTCATATCTTACGACATCATGAGTGATGTCCCATGTTTGTAGCTTGCTCTATGCAGCTTACTTGTCTTCTTGTGTACTTAGATTAAACACTATTTTCCTAGCTTAGACATTGCTTTCTACATGCATCCATGTTTACACTTGTCTTTGGCTAGCCTTCTTGTTTATGCACAACTTGGTTTCTACCAATAAATTTTAAGGGTTACAATGTATATGCGGTTGGTCCTCTTTTAAGGCCACATTCTCCTTTCAACAACGTTGCATGCACCTCCAAAAATATGGGCATCATTTGTGGTTATATACTAACACAATACATTTACACCAGTTGCGTTTAGTGCACTTTCCACCCTTGGCATTGTGTGTTACATATAGTGAATGGGTTGAGACCAGTCTACAAACCCCATACACATTAGATTTTACAGGACACGGTGTCCTTAGATTCTGGGAAGTAATTATAGGCTTGAAGGCTACAATGGGTGTTCCTTTCTACACGACTATGGCTAGTGTCGTCAGATCACCCAAAAACCAGGATCTATAGAGATCTCTACACACATTCACAGAAGAAGTTAGAGCTTAGAGGACACAGAGAATTTCCTCCCTACACTTCTTTGGCCTATGGCATGGGATCACCCCAAAAAATCCCAATGTAGGATATCCTTCAACACTCTTTCTCTCGACATGGATTAAGTGCACATGTTCCATTTACCGTTTCCATTTTCATATTTAACATACATTCATATATATGCGGATTTTAAATAGCATTTCTACACTTACATATAAACATATTTGAATACTTGATCATTTTCTCCTTATAGGTTTGGCCATATGAGAAGCTAGTATTCAAATCATGGCAACAAAATAATAATAACAAGAACAGCGTCAAAAGAAACACTCCACGACAAAACACATTCGTTACTACCCATGTAGGTACACTACACATCACAAAAACTACACACACGTTCTGCCCTAGGTTCACTCTCATCAAACTTTTTTGCATATTTTTCATCTTTAGTTTCCACGCTCCTCCATATTTTTGTTATTACACATTTTTTCTAGTCCTTTGGTAGGACTTCTTTGTCATTCTACATCAGTATCAAGTACACATCTCTATATAATTTATGTTACCAAGCTTTCTGCTCACCAACATAAAGTTGGGGGAAAATGTAGTCACAAATGATGCACTTTAGACATTTATTTATACTACTATTTGGAAGGTTCTTAAGGAAATAAATTACTAATTAACTTTTGTCCTTTGGTCACTTTATTTTTTTGTATTTCATCATTACAAACCTCTTACACCATATTCCCGGTCAAATTCTTTCATCCTGCATCATTTTATCCTAGACTGGTGTTCCAGTTCATACCCTGGTCCCACCATGGATGCTCCCATCCTTATAGGTATTTCTCACCTCTTGTTGGGCTCTTTCTAGCTGTTTGGAATCTTTTTCTTTCTTTTTATTGACATTTTGGAGGTTAAATACGAAGTTAGAAACACTTAACCATAAAAGTATAAAGTTATGAGACCATAATGAGGGACCTAGCATAACTTACTAATATCACTCCATCTAGAGTTACATCCATCTATTGCATTGGATATTACTTGCATCCTCATAGCTGCATTATCAAGGCACAAGGATATGAAATCTACCTCACACTTCATAGGAGGAGGGATTCTATTATATTCCATCAACACATTCTATTACATTTTCTAGACATAGTTATTGCTTGTTACTTCACAAAGTGTGAATGGCACAAGAGAAACCTAGGGCATATTCAGACACACTTTCACATTTTATTCCCATATTCATGTAAATTCTAAACATGAAGCTCACATGTTAAGCGACTGTTTTCTAACTGCACTTTTGGATCTCTGCAACTCCTTCGTTAGAATAATGTTAACATGGATTGGGGGTCTCATTAACTCTTAGAAATAAAAACCATGTTCTTCTAAAGGATTTTGTGAAATATTTTCCACCTTTCTTGAAACAAATTCTAGAAAAAGAAGGCTTGACCTTTGGAGATTCAAATATCTTTTCAGACAAACATTCCTCTTGGACAGAGCGCATCTCAATTTGGGCTTAGGAAAGCCACTCTACACTCTGATCGAAGAAGCATGTTAATATAATGAAAAGGATTTTTTTTAATCTTCATTTAGGAATTTATTTGAAATATATTTTACATAAACATTTTCTTAATTTAAAACCTAATAGGTCATAGACTGCCATATCCCACAGTCTATGTATCATGACAATTTTCATTTTCATTTTTATATAGTACATGAATTTAAATTCCATTAGATGGTTTCATGTGATTCAAAATTTTGAATTAGGGACAAGATCTCTTAGGGTTTAGGTCTTAGCTATTTGTCTGTTCCCATTGTCATCCGTAATGTCATCAAACTATTGTCCCTTGCGATTTTAAGAAGGATTTTTGCTAATTAATTCCTTTACGTAAGTCTTTTACTTGAGATTTGGGTGGCTATAGACCCCATTTTAATGGGCTCAAATTTGACTCCCTCATCTCCTAATGCAGTGCTAGTGTATGGAGCGACTAATAGTAATGAGAGAAAAGAAATCACAAAAAATCATCTTGAAAGTTTTCGACAAGGTAATGAGTCTAATGTTGTTCTTGATTTTCCTACTTTTTATAATGCATGTAATTGGTTTCAATACTATACCTGGGTTGGGTATTTTTTTTTCGTGTCCCCCTGAAAGCCTTTTGAAATAATCGGTACACAACCAATGGCAGAGTTATGGGGTTAAAATTGACAGAGTTCAAAATCTCACATAGGGTTTTTTTGTTTTGTTCTACAAATCTAGAACACTAGGAAATTGTTGACCAAGGTCCTTGTTTGATCTGAATCTCTGAGTAGGTGAAGCTCAGAGTCCTTTTTTAAATTTAATTTCTAAAACTCACTTTACCACTTTGATTTTTTATTAGGGACCTAGTAAACAACCCAAAATTTCCATGATCGTCCTAAATTTAATGTTTGTGTTGAATCAATTTTTCAAAAAACTTTTTAAAAATGTCTATATTCAAATTGGGGACACCCATTTCTCTCAAATGGTGCTTTATATCAACTTACTTAATACATATTTCCATTTTCATTCATCTAAGCACATGATTTGTGAGTTTCCTCTTATGGATGACTCTCACCTTGTTCCCATTGATAAACCTCCAACAAACTCTAAGGCCACTCCTGCTTCTGATGGTTGGACCACTGTCACTAACAAAAAGGGTGCTTTACGGTGTCCTTCAAAACCCTCGACCTCCACTTATCATCTAGTTACTAACAATGGTTTTGTTTTATCCACATCTCCTATCAGACAAGTTGATCCTGGGAACTCCAAACCTCTTCCTTCCTGCACACCTTTGGCCGCTTGATTGTTTCCCTGTTAGGATTCCTTAGCTTCCAGCCATGGCTCCATTTGGCTTACCTAAGACCCCCTTTGCACCCGACTTGTCACAATCACGTAAGACTCAAAAAGACTACTTTCGTAGCTTGTCCCCCTCCAATGAAGGTGATTATGTGAAAGCAAATGATGCCATTGGAAGTTTTGAGACTTAGCTCCGGTTCTTACCTGGGTTTATTCTTCTCATAAAAATATTTCTCTACTTTCAGATATCCATGATAAGGGGAAAATGTAATTAGACCCATCTCAATGATTATGTACTCTTTGAATATATTTGGTCTTATTGAACTGACTGGACGATATCTGGTTATATATAGTTGTCTTCATTTTCGTCACATGATTTTCTTTTGTTTGCAAGAAGTCGAGATGAATTACTTTTTGTTGCACTCTGCAGCTCATACTATCTAACCCCATGTTATTTTCATACCACTAATCATGATTGTGATTGTGATGGAGTCACGACCTTGATTTTTCCTGACATTTCCCAGCATTTTATTTCTTAGGGCTCACACCCCACCCATCGAATAGTGTGGTTCCTTTTCAATTTTGACTAGCATATTTCTGGGTTAGCCAACATCTACGCTTTGAATGATGTGGGAGAGCGGGCTACTTTCTTGTGTTGTCTTGTCGATTTATTTCCAGGGGCTGTCTAGATCAATTTTGGTTACTTTAACATGGTTGAAAGCGTTGAGGATATAAAAGGTCATCCTCCTATGCATTGGTATGCTAGCGAGCGGGAGGCTTGGTATTATTTCAGGAACAAGCTTGAAATTTTTTATCCCAATCCCCCTTATCGTCATAAATTCCCTTATGCCTGGTTTACTTTGTCTAATTTTATAGGACAAGATTTAGTTTTTAAATGATTGGACCACTTCTTCGTGATCAATCATGATTTTTTCTATCTTTCAACTAATTTGGGTTGTCTTGTTGATATCACTGACACTACTTTTCTTTCAAACCATTCGCCCATTTTTTTAATATTATGTGATCTATACCCACCAAAAAGATGTAGATTACTTCTTAATTTTTCCTTAACACCAATCAGCTTAAGTAGGCTCGGATTGTGTAACACATACATTGAGTATGGATGTTTTTCTAAATCTCCCAACCTTAGGAGCTCTGTGGGACATTATTGGTCATGATCTTCACAATGTCTACGTGGAAGCTTTGGAAAGTAATTCTTTATTTGACCTAATCAATTAAGGAAATATCAAATTCATCACCTAATCGTGATCCTACAAACAATTCCAATTGGATACCCATTACTTGCTTAACATGTCATACAAGATTACTATTAAGGATCTAACTAACATGATTTCTAATCTTCTACTCTTGATTATTCAAAGTGAGAAAACTGGCTTTATTAAACACATGTATATTCTTGATAATATTATAACAGTCTCGGAAAGTATGGAATGGGATTACCTTTCCTCCATAGAGGATCTATTTATCAATATTTATTTATTTAAATCATATGTCATAATTGAATGGGCTTTCATCATCACTATACTCCATGATTTAGGGTTTGGTCCTAGCTTTGTCCGGTACGTGTAAATTCTCTTTCAAAATGTCGGATCTTGTAATACTATTAATGGTACCCTCTCTTCCAGGTTTGGTTTGTTTAGATCTATTAGGAAAGGTTTCCCTTAGCCCCTTACCTTTATGTGTTAGCTATTCAAGGATTCTCAAGGACTAGTAAAAGGTATTTCTTTTCCTTCTACTACTCAGGAACTTACTAACGGTCATTTTCCTGATGATCTTATTTTCTCACAATATTAGAGGAAGACAAATATGTTCATCATGATCTTGATTTTATTGACATTCTTTTTCTTTCTTGGGGCTCTACTATTCAATTTAAGAAACCCCAATGCTATCAACAATCTCAATCTCCCATTCCTTCTTGGTTGGCTGGTATGAAATGGAGATGGATCTACTTTGGGGTGCAATTAAAATGTATTTGCATCCCTTTCACTATTTAGGATACTTCATCTCAATTTTTTTCTTCCGTGGTCTATCATGTTGATGGAAAAATATCATTTTAGATCACTAAACCACTATCTTTAGTAGGGAATTTTCAGATATGCTCTAAGGTTCTAGGTTTCACCTATGTGTATTACTCCTCATGTTGAGCTCTCTTCAATGTTTCTTATGCAAAACTTGAGAAGATTCTTCATGATTTCCTTTTGGATAACACTTAAGGGCACAAGGGGTTCCCTAGGTTTGCTTGGGAAGTTTGTCGTAGGCCTAAAGAAGTTAGTAGTCTAGGCTTAATTTATGTCCAACACCATGAGAAGGATCCTTCTACTAAATGGATCTTTCATAGCCTAGAAGGGAATGAAATTTGGAAAATTATCCTTTCGGATCATATTTTTTCAGGGTGTTCCTATGGGTATACAAGCTTGGAAGGATCTTACCTATCAAACTTTCCTTCCCTGCCTAGTGGTAGTTAAGATTAAGGGAACTTTTATTCTGCAAATTTGTTGGAAGGCCTAGGAAGTTCTCAAACATTTTTTTTTTGGTTAGTAATGGCTTTAGATAATTTCTCTCAATTCATTTTCTCTTGTGGTCCTTTAACTTTTCCCTTCAGGATTCACCCCTGGTTTTGTCTCCTTCAGCTAAAGCTCTAAATTTTTCAAAAAGTGGATTAAATTTGTTGGGTATTTTGTTACAAGAAATATTACTCTTGGATTTCTTTCAAGACTTTAGATTTTAAATTCCACCTTCTTCCTATATACGTTGTTCCTATACGATAAATACTTAATTGTATTCCTAAATAATATTTACATAAGATATGATTTATGTGTGAACTTATTTGGTGGTGGGACTCGAATTGTCCTACTACTACTCCTTTTCATAGATATAAACCCTCCCTTAGTTATTATTTGTTGGCACCTCATTCTAGTGATAATTACATGCCTAACAAGTGTTGGTCTCATTCATCCTCAACTTCTATTTGGTCCCTTTGATTTTAGAGTGTTGTTTATGCCAATATTGAGCCTAAAAAATATTATTTCATTTGGTTTTTTCTCCACTACTTGGTCTCCCCGTTTGTTCTCAACTCAAAAAATTTGGGGTTAACCCCATATGTTTAAGCTACAACCATTAGGATTCTATCAAAAACATTTATTGGTTCTTCCCCCATACTAAGATAACTTAGAAGTGGATTCACACCCTTTTCCAACCCTTTTCTCTAGAGTTATTGACCTCGAAAGTGGTTCTTTTTGAGGATTCGGCCATGCTACCTATAGTTTACAATAAAATTTGGAACATTTTTATAACTGACATTTTGCTCCATTTATGTAAAGATATAAAAAATATTCTATTTATTAATGCTCATCTGGATTATGAATTTTATGTTAGTAGTAAGGTTTTGATTTCTAGTGCTATACTTGAGATTCAAAACCAAGATAAAAAAATTACACTTGAAGGTGGAGCATCTGCACTGCCTCCTTCATCATTAGGGTTAGGCTCCCTATGCCATTAGTTAGGTGCCCCCGGATGCGCTTCTGTGTTGTTGTTTGCCACTTGGGGGCCACTTTTCACCACCTCCTACTCATGGTTGTGGGATTCCATGTTGTTGATGGTGGAGTCCTCGACCTCAACCTTGCCAAAGATTCCCTTGGTTGAGGGCTCCTTCACCTACATCTGATCCACTTGGTGTTTCTGGTTGGGTTGGTGTTTCTCAAGGGAAATTCCCTTGGATGGATTAATTCATTTCTCACCGTAGGCATGGTGATGATACTGAAGCTAAAAAAAATAAGTAAAATGAATGTGATGGGTGGGACTCAGTATCTGGTAAGGCTCACCCCTCTGGTTCAGGATGGGGAGATAAGCTTGATAGTTAGCCTCCTCATCTACCATCTTCCTCCATGTTTTCAGCTACTACTTAATGTATGTGTTTCCTTTTATTGGCATTCACAAAGTATGTGGTTTTTAATGTTTGTACATAAATGTGACTTAGCCTCTCTCGAGGATTTTTTTGATTGATATGATTGAAAATATTGCATTCTTGGGTGTTCCTCTTTCCACCTCATTTTTGTATGACTTTTGTTGTACATTATCGTTATTAATATAAAAGTGCATTTTTCAATCAAATTTTTTTATATTGGATGATTTTACTCAATGTTTACACATGTATATATATACATATGATGGAAGGAGTCGGACCCCAATGGATAGTTGTGGATTTGGAAGGTCGAGAAGCTACCCACATAAGGAAATAGAAAGTGGAAACAATAGAATATGCCAACATTCTCACTATATTACATTGTTTTTTAAAAATCTATGTTCCTAAACATCATCATCTTCTTCATCTAATTTTGGTACTTCTTTTGAGTCGTTATCTTATCGAGCCATGATGTGTCATTTCTACTTTTGTGGTGATGACGACGTCTCAATTTTTGTGAACAATTGTGACTAGATATGCTCTCATTTCTATAGTTGTATATTAAGAGGTGGGATGAGAATTCCCGTGCAATGAGACGTAGATGCTTCTAGGGGCATTTTTTATCACATTCATCATATGCATCATGTCGTTCTTCGAGCTTGGCACACATCATTTATCTCTATCTCGATACGACCAAAAAAACTAAGTCAAGTAGTCGTTGATGCATAATGTCCTCAAATTTCATGTTTTGGAGACTTTCAAAAAATTAAAAAGTAGAAACTGGCACTCTCTTGGGATTGACTTTGGTCTCTCAAATGTTTCACATCTCTATGGTTGCTTGGAGTACTAATAGCATCTCTGGGAATAATTCACATACACTTATATTATTGTATTGGATCATATGTTTTACATTATTGACTGGTTACTTGCATTCTACACGATTTTTTTTTTATTATAAAGTTGGAGTCTGATGGCCCAACACAGGGAGAAGTTTTTCCATCAAGGGATATGTATCTCTTATAAATTTCTAACGAAATTGATGAATAATGAAGTTGGGGCTTATGTTGTTCACTTGTGTTTACTATAATTGAAACCTCTTTAACTAATAGTTCTCCTCTACTATCTTCCAGTTTCAAAGTCATTCCGATGGATTCTTGAATAGATAGATCTAGTCAAAACCAAACATTGGACGTGGTATCTATACTTGAACTTAGTCCAACGGGAAAAAAATAAGTCGACGATTGTGGTCGAAATTCAAGTAAAATACGATCATTATTGACAATTACTTTTGAGTTCACTTATGAGAACCATATGCGAGATAATGTGTTCCATGTAGGAAAAAGTATAAAAAAAGTCTCTATGCCTCTAGATATGCACAAGAATAATCATCCACTCTTCTAATTAGATGGCCCAGTTCCATTCTTATGATTATTTGGATCACCAAATCACCCATTCTTTGTAATAACAACAAAGAAATTCCAAATTCCAAATCATGAAAGCTTCAAGCAGATATAGTTCACCACGCAAAGGGATTGGAAATTTTTTCCATGTAATAGTAAAATGACAATTAATTGAAGGAGGTTCTAATGAAGCTCATCATGCCACCAAAGTAGTTTTTCTGGGAAAAATCTAGGCCTGACTACCAACAACAAGAAAGAACGTAGAAAACTGTAAAATTCATTCTGATACTCCATGCAGGTTCTCATGCAGGTTTGCGTGAGACGAGAAAAATTGTTCGTTGTACTAGTGTTAGAAAACATGTTCAATCCTGCCAAGAAAAAAATACTTAATAAGTTTAAAAAAAGACTTCATATTTCTTCGCAGGTTTTAGGATAATAAATGAAGAACTATAATCCAAATGATATAATACAGAGAATATAAATTACATTGGATGATTTTACTCAAATATTACAAATGTATATATACGTATTGGAAGGAGTGGAACCCCGATAGACAGGTGTGGAGGTGGAAGGTCAAGAGGCCACCCATGTAAGTGTTAGCTTAACTAGTGTTCTACAATGTTTATGTCATATAGTAAAATGACATGTTCAGTTTATATATATATTTTTTCATCTGTTGGAACTTCAACATTCACTTGTATATATTCATTCTCTTTGCATTGTATAAGATGTAACAAAATTCTGCTTCACTTCAACATCGGTATCAGAGCTCTTATTTACTCGGCTTATGAGGATAACAAGAGCCGAAACCAACACCGACATCAGTATATCTTTGAAGCGAACATAAGGGTTTCCTTCACCTTGGCATGGAGAAATTTTCCAATTGAATAGCCAGATATACAGACCTCTTTGGCGCGTACGAAGAGAAATTATTGTATTTGAATAGGCATAGACCTCAAGAAGCGTGTGCATAGATCCAAGAAGCGTGTGCGTATTTGAAGGATGGAATAAGAGCTATGATAATTGAACCGTGAAAAGAACATCAGAGAACCTATGTAGCAGTTTTAAAGAGATCCAAGTTTAGAAGAGACCATACCAAGATCATTTATTTGTTGTTTAGTTCTTCATTAGAGTGATACACTCGTTCTCTTTTTTGTAAAAACCGTGTAGAAGATATGTTTTGAGCTTGAACCTGTGAAATGGCTATCGATTGTTTTGACGTGTAGACTTAGCTACCAACACAAAGAAGTGATGAGCATGAAAGTTGAGAGGAAGAGATACGATGAGAGTAAGTCAACCCTGCAACTGGCGGAGTAAAGAAGCTAGATAGGTTCAGACATGGCATTGACCTTTTACACCCTAAATTGTTCATAAACTGATTACCATTGATATTGTTGTGGCCATTGGTTGTTCTGTGTAGACACTAAATCATGTGGTTGGGTATATTTCTAGGTCGTAAAAGCATACTAGCATTTACATGATTTGTAAGAAAGAAAACTAGTAATTGAAAATTATCTTTGGCCTCTTTTTCTGTTTCTCTTGTTTTCTATTTGGTCTTACACAACCTACAACCGAGTCTAAAATTTTATTTTTTATCTTTTATGGCTTCAGACATGAATACCCATCCAAGACAATAGCACTGAGGCATTCCTATCCCATATGGGCATCGCTGACATTTTTCTATCTTACTCACTTCTTTCGATGTCTCTAATCTTTTGGGCATCTTTTTCACTTATGGGTTGGTCATCTAGTAATCAATTACGAAATTCAAACAAGGGAATTATATAAATACATAGTTATATTTTTAAACCGAGGGACCAGGCACGAAGCATTATTATCATCACCTAAGATTCAATTCAAAAGGAACATAAAGCACCCTAAGACATCCATCTAGCATCCATTCAAGGGAAAAGGGACTGGATTATCTTACATGGATAGCATAGGAAGGGGAAACTCATTGTATTCCATCCACACATTCTACTATATTTCTACATTATATCTACAACTTGCTGTCAAGTGTAACTTGCACAAGGAAATCCTAGGGCACAATTTCTACACACACTCACAAGAACTACGTGGACTATGAGATGTAGTGTATCACTTAGTCGTAATTTCACTCTTAGGATGACTTTCGGGTAAGTTACACTCCCCATTCCGCACATTTTTTAGGTTTTATGTGGCTTGCGGGCTTGTGCACGTGACCTTCTTTTTTGAGGCTATACATACACTGGGTGATCATAGTGAAAACAAAAGGTGATCAATAGAGAATAATTGTGACACCCTTGTGACACACCAAAGATCGGATCTTGAGCTCTTGTGCAGTCATCAATGCCAAAAAGTTGTCTACTAAACTAAGGTGTTTCTATCTGACCTCATATCTACATATAATAATTAAGAGTATGCAGTAACAAAATTCGACCCATCTTGTTTATCATTTTTTTTATTCCATACCAGTTCAAAATTGAGCATAAATAAGCTAAGTCTCTTCATCTCATCCTCTTTCCTAGGGTTTCATATTTTAAATGTTAGTTTTCTTGGTTCATTTATGTGTTTTATCATCTATACATCAATTATTCTACAATATCCTTGGATTTAACTAACCCAAATTAAATTAAATCATTTAGTGAACTCCACTCGTGATCAAACACTTGGATCCTCATTTTGTTAATTTTATCCAATCTTCTTTCATGGCTCCTAAAATTCCTAAAATATCCTTACATGAATTTCTTCAAATGCATCCACCTTGAAAATTTGTTCTTCATGAAGCACTAGACACTATTTATCTTCCTAGCAATACACCACCCACTCAAGTAAGTGCCATTTTCAATGATCTATCAGTTCTAATACTCCATCCAATTAACCCATCTTAGATTCAATTCAATATTTACATTCTTTATTTCAAGATAAAATTCAAGCTATGGAAACAAGGATTACATCTCTTAAAAAATAAATCCAACATCACAAGGATGCTTCTCAAGCCCATGCTAGTTCATCTTCTACATCTCATCTCACTTGTATGTCATCTACATGTGCTCAATCACCAATTGATCAATTGTAAAAGAACTCATTTCTACCCTCCTTATTGGATTGCCAAATATCAAGGTATCCCATTTTGTAATTATAAGAGACTTAATGGACATCATGACAATGATTTTTATGCTTCAAAACAAACGAGTAAGCACTTTGAGCATTAGGGTTTTGATTAATTTTATTTTCAACAGATCTATTACTTTCTCATCTTCAATTGTTAAGCACCATTGGGCTCCTAAATCTAATCACTCCATGTCCGATGAGAATAGAACCATAGTTACTAATGTTACTTCTAATGATCAATTTCTGCATATCCAACCCATTGTTAGACCATATTAAAAGCTATATATCCAATTATCTTCTTCTTTGAAATTAATTCTACAACACTACCTGTTGGTACCCTAATTTAATCTCCTTCAAAGGCTAAGTAGCATCACGGATTTGACAGGAAACTTAGAGCCAGATAGATGATTATGTATATCGTTTTGTAGCTGAGGAAGCAATCTATCTGACTCTTAAGCACACATGATTTAGAAGGAGTGGGTAACACCTTAAAAGAATATGATATTATCCTAAGTATTTTAGGTTGTGCCTTTCAACCAAGGTAAGAGAACCTATTTTGTAACCTTTTTTATTGAAGAATGCTGGTAAATCCTTCTTTTGCACAAATTTTATAGAGAAGACCTTGGGAAAATATGATCAAAACACCAAATATGATTCTCACGTGTTGTCACTTCCAGATTATGGAGATATTTTCAAAACAAGGAAAAGATTATTCAAGACATTGGGGATCTTGACTGTTTCTGCAAGTTTTGGTGGTAGAAATTATGCATTTGCACACACTAGACAAACAGTGGTAGTACAGGCAGGATTGGTTGTTTTTAAATGAATTTTTTGGTGGGAGGTGAGGTAGAATGAACTTGATTTGCCAGATCTTTAAGAGTTTTTTACAAAATGGAGAGCTTACACAACAGAATGCTTCAAGATAGATAAAATATTCCTGTAACCAGGATGTTTGCTTCAATGGAGGCCCAGATCAACACATTTTCACACAGACTATGAGATTCTAACACAAAGGATAGATTTATAAGACTCAATAAAACATCAAAATCTAAGATCAATCACCCCTGAGGTACACCCAGAGGCTTACAAAAAATCTCTGTCAACAGATGAAAGAAAAGTGATTTTTAATCATTTATTTCATTCCTAGATGAAAGCTCTTCTAAAACTGAAATTATAGATGCCACTAAACTATCAAAAGGATTGAAATCTATGTGATTGAGAGGGATTTTGATACAAGACTACAACGGGAACAAGAAAAACCATTTACAGATGTTCAGAAACGAAGCAAACATAATTTTTCCCAGAGTCAACACAAAATAACTCAAATTTTATTAAAATTATCAAGAGGGGAAAGTTTCTAGAAAAATCTCAGAGCTTTTAAATGGATATACACTCGTAACCACCTTGACACGATCAAGTTTAACACAAAAGAGATATACATGTTTCTCACACAGTCCCTCAAAAAGATGGGCTCTATCATTTTTTTCTCTTAGAAAATTAGTTCTGACCCCTTACACTCCAACCATTTGCAAGATAAATTCATACCATTCATAAAATTTTACAATAGAGCCTTTTCCCCCCACAACCAGAAACATTCAAAGCACCATTGTGTGTTGTGACTCCTAGAATCATATTTGCAAAAAAATTGTCAGGTGTGTAGAGGGAAAATCTCTCCAAATATTTTGGCATTCAATTCTTCACCTGGTAGAACACTCTTCCCTTATTCACCACCTACTTCCACCCCTAATATGTCAAATCTGGTTCTTTGCGTGCCCAAGAAGAGAGACTGGAAAATCATATCGAACCCGATAGCCACATTTCATCTTAATGGTAAAAGACGTCCCCAGATCTTCCTCACCAAACTTAGATATCAAATTAACTCCCCTTCCCTATTTGGCGTGCAAGAAATATCAAGAAATCATGAAGACTTGCATCTCTAGGAGCTCTGGAGTAAAAATGGTGGAAAAATCAGATACAGATGCACAACTATCGTTGATTTCTATTTTGAATTTGGACCGTCCACGTGGGAGATCCACTTTAAAATGGGCTTGTGGGTTCCCTTTTTCCTTTTACAACTTTTTGGAAAAATATAAAATTTTAAGATTTTGATCCGTGCTTCCACCCTTGAAAAAGGATCCTAACACGTGTCCTAAGGTGGGTCCCAAAGGAACCATGGCCAAATTCTGCTATTTCACCTCCCTTTTGGAAAAGGGAAATTTTTCCAAGTTTTCCCCGCAGCTCCGCCCTTCCGCTTTTAGTTTCTAATGTGGGTCCCAACAGAACCCTACTTCCTTTTACACTTTTAACTCCCTTTTCAAAAAAAGGACAATTTTTGAAATTTCCCAAGAAAGTCTGCACCTCCACCATTGATTGGAACAAAATTTTGACTATCCTTTGTCAGGGCTTGTGGGCCATTTTAATGTTTTAATCCTTTTGATGACAAGAGGTAAAAAATCCAAGTTTCCTCCGATGATCCGCTTCCCCACCCTTTAGAATTTTCGAAGCCAACCTTGACCTCCTTCCTTTCAGGCTTGTGGGACTTTTTGATATTTCAATCCTTCATAGGCAAAAAATCCAAGTTGCCCCCAATGGTCTGCTTCCCCGCCTTTTTACTTTTCAAACTACCACGCATCACAATGGTGCATCCTGAGATGGTCTCCAAAAGTTAAAACCTTGAATGAGTGCAGGCTCACCACGTGTCTTGGACCGGAAAAATTTGTTTGAAGGGTTAAAGCTCAATGGAAGGCTCCGTGTGTCAGGTTCTGAGGAAATATCCTTTGGTTGTTGAAAAGTCTAAGAAAAATGCAAAGTGAGCGGAGCCATCCAAGTGTCCTCCTGGGGCTTGTTTAAAATAAAATTCAAGGGCCAGTCTGCAAATATGCGTGGTCCCTTCATATGTTCCAAGCCTCTCAAAACCTTTTAAAAAAATACTAAGTATGGGAAAACCCGGCGGAAGCCTCCACATGTCTTTATGGAGCAATTTCAAAATGGTGCCCAAGAGCAGAGACCCTGAATGAGCATGGGCTCACCATGTGTCCCTGTCCTTCCAAATAGTACTTGCTGCATAAAAATTTTGTCTAAGTCTGGGTAGAGCAGTAGATACCTACATGTGTCCTCTCGGCGCAACTCCAAGGCCAACCAAAAAGCAAATCTTTAAATGAGCACCATTCTTCCACGTAGATAGGTTTTTAAAGTTAAGGGGATTCATAATTTTTTTGAAGTACCTTGCTGAGCCACATCCAACCAAAAGAGGCCATGTTTCCTGTTGATACAAGGATGTAAATTTGACTGGGACAAACACCCACCAAACCGTAAAATGCACAAAAACGACCATATGAACCCAGAGATGAAATTTTCTCCAAGGATAGAGAATTTAGAAATGTTACAAGGCTCAATTACATTCCTCCGAGCTACATCCATTCATTTTTCTTCAAGTATTTAGAGAAAAAACAACAAGGACAATGAATCCCGACTGTGGAAAATGGAAAGAACGGGACAGCCTGAGTTTTACACCCAAGTACAAACCATTTCATATGAACAGAGAAACAAGGAAACAATTTTGGATCTATACGTGATCCTCGGTCCAAGAAAGGACTGATTACAGAAACAAAAGGAAGGTGGAGAGTTTTCGGGCATAATACAGGAAGATAAAATGTGAGAGAGACCGTAAATCGATATATTTTTAATGGAAAAATGGGGCAAGACTATTTTTTGCACCAACATCGGCTCCAACTCGTCGATGGGCACTCCCTGCAAATGCCACAAGAATAAAGGTAGACCAAGTGCCAAAAATATCCATTGGGTAAAGGAGTCAGCTTGCAGAGCATAAAACCAAAACCATCTTCCCAAAATGAATAGAGAAACCAGCAAAACTAGGCCAACAAGGACCATAACAAACAAAAAAAAAAAGACAGAAAACAAACCAATGAACTATACACTGTACAAATGAGAGCATAATTATTATGTGAAATCAATCTAGGAAATGCTTCAGATGCTTGCAATTAACAAGCAGTTTAAGAAATTCCCCATCCAAGTCCTTCAAGAAGAAGGTATTTTTACCAATTCTAATATCAATGGAGTAAGGGCCCATCCATATAACATCAAATTTTCCATGTTTTCCATTATCTTCATGTCTGCTATCCCATAACAACACGAGATCTCCAACATTGAAAGCTCTTGGGCTGACCTTCTTGTCGAACAACCTCTTCAACTTTTCTTTGAACTTTACATGCCTTTGGTGGGATGCCCTCCTTTCTTCATCAAATTCATAAATCTGGTTAATGCATGCATCATACGGACTTACTTCTTGATCTTCCAGGTGTTGAATTAACTGATATGAGTATAATTACATATACAGGGGTAGCAGGGCTTGAGTTCCATACACCAACTCAAATGGACTCTTTCCAGTGGCTCTCTTAATAGTAATTCATACAGCCTAGACAAAAAACTTCAACTACTCACCCCATTTTCTCTTTTTTAGCTCCAAGGCTCTTCTAAGAATCTTCAGCAATTTGTTATTACTGGACTCAACTTTTCCATTTCCTTGGAGATTATAAGTAGAGGCATATGTCAAATTGATCCCATATACTCTGCACATTGCCACCAAAGGTTTAGCTCTAAAGATCATGGCATTGTCAGCAACAATTTTGACTCATACTCCAAACCTGCAGATGATATGGTTTAACATAAAGTCCACGATAATTGTGTGTGTTTCTCTCTTGGTGGGGATTACCTCCACCCACTTGCTGAAGTAATCAGTGGCTACAAGAATCCACCTATGGCTAGCACTTGAAGGGTCTGAAATCTCCCCAATGAAATCCATCCCCCATTTCTTGAATGAGGCTTCAATTCATACAAGCTGCAAAGGAAGGGATCATGAAGCTTTCAGTCTTCTAGAGCAGCGCTGACAACTCTCACATCATCTAACAAAAATAGTTTCATCCTTGAAGAGAGTTGGCCAACAATAACCATCTCTTAGGATCTTGTCTGTTGTGAATTTTCCAAAAAAATTCCCCCCAAAAAATCCTCCATGGAGATCGGAAATTATCTTGGGGTCTTCATCTTCAGTAATGCACCTTAAGAGTAATCCCTCAGGGTTCTTCCAAGCTAACCCATAATCAGTAATGACATACTTCTGGGAATCCAACTTAAGGGCCATTTTCTAGTTCTTACTGAAGTACTCAGGGTAGTATACATGTCTGAGATAAAAAATCACATCCTTGTACCACTCATAACTCATCAAGTTTTCATAGACATCTACCCTTCCTTCTTCTACCTCATTCACCTCAATATCTTTCAAGTTTCTCTCAGCCATAAGCTTTGCCAAGCCCAAACCTCTCACCAACTTTGTGGTTTGGATATCCATGTCATATTCTTGCAAATTTTTCACCCATCTGCATCTTTTGCTTGAGACCTCCATCTCTGATAAGATGTCTTTGACCATGGTGTGGGGAACATTAGCAACAATTTATGAACTAATAATGTAAGGCCTAAAAACCTTTGTTGCTTTCACCAAGGAAAATAATTTTTTCTCCATAATAGTATATTTCAGCTCAGCCCCCTACAATTCCTTATTGAAAAAGGAAATTGGCCTCTCAGCCCCTTCATAATCCTTCTACAACAGGACAGATGCAATAGTATTTTCTAAGGAAAAATAAAACACTTGGAAAGGCCTCTTATAATCTGGGGCTGCTAACACAGGGGCATGATTTAATGACTCTTTGATCCCACTGAAAGCTTGAATGGTATCCTACTCCCATTTAATAGCCTGGTCCTTCTTTAGCATGGAAGTAATTGGAATGGTCAACTCAACAAAGTTTTATATGAACCTTCTTATGAAGTTTATCTGCCTAAAGAAGGACTGAATTCCTTTCTTGGTTCTTGGAATTTGGACCTTGTTGATGGCCTCCACCCTTTCTGGATCAATCATCACCCCCTCTTGTGGCACAATGTGACCAAGAAATTATTCCTTATGCACTCCAAAATGGCACTTCTTTGGATTGAGTGAAATGCCATATTCTCTACATCTTATCAACATTTTCTCCAAGTGCTGCAAATGGTCACCTCTCTTTCTAGAGAACACATTTACATCATCCTGGTAGACAATAATAAAATCATTGATGTAACTAGCAAAAGCAATGGCCATTGCTCTTTGAAATGTTGCTCCTGCATTCATCAGTCCAAAGGGAATCTTGACATACACATAAGTTCCTCATGGGGTGGTAAAGGCTATCTTAATTGTTTTTGATTCCTTCACCACAACTTGGTTATACCCAGAGAAGCCATACAGGGTAGAAATCATCTCAGATCTAGTCACTAGCTCCAACATATTCTCCATGTTTGGTAAAGGATAATTATCCTTCATTGATGCTCTGTTAAGATTTCTGAAGTCCACAAATAGCCTGATGTCACCATTCTTCTTTCTGATAGGTACTAGGTTTGCAACCCAAGAAGAATACCTTGTAGGCTAAATAATCCCTCCATCCCTCAATTTCTTTAGCTCCTCTTGCATTTTAAGAGATAGGAGTGGATTGATTGGCATATATTTCTACTTGAATGGTTTTACATTAGATCCAAGGGAATCTTATGTTGAAAACAGATCCTCTCTATATGCCTTTAATTCAATAAGTCCAAGCCATGCAATCTTGATATTTTTTAGAAATTAGACATAAGACTATTTTTCCTCCTTGCTGAGATTGCTTCCCAACAAGATTTTCCTTGGTTTTTCCTTTGTGCCAAGGTCATGCTCCTTAACATCCCTTGAGGCTACTATGCATCTTTTAATAATGCGATCAACATTATCAAAATTGGATTCAAGAGCAACGAGTCCTCTAGGAATGGTATTATTTTTTAGTTGGATGATGCCTTTGCCAAACAAGGTTTCTTTACCCTCTGCTACGCACACCATTGGCTCCCAATCAATATTTTGATCAAAAAAATCCCCTTTGTTTTGCAGAAATATTCTGACCTGAGAATCATCATCAAAAACTTGCCAATGCTTAATGTTGTCGGGGACAAATGGCCTTATCAATACTTCAACATCATATTCACAATATGGGGACATTGCGCAATTATCAAACCGAGACCCCAATACTGCATTTTTTCCTGCCAAATCTTTGAAATTACTATCATGATGCACGATGTTGAATTAACCAAACATCTCAATGAAATCCCAAAATGTATTCTTGTATTGTTTCATTCATTGATTTATTGTGGCATACAGTTTTTTGATTTTCTTGACAATTAATTCTGAATCTCCTTTGATAATGATGTCTTTAATGCCATATTTCCAAGCCATTCTTAGACCTAACAAGAGTGCCTCATACTCAGCAATGTTATTAGTGTACTCAAAGTTGAGTTTGAAGGAGAAAACAAACTCTTCCTTTCCTGGAGAGATCAAAACAACATCAACACCATTTCCAAACTTGGATCAAGCTCCATCAAATAATAAAATCCAAGGAGAGCCTGTCTTTTCAAGACATTTGCATTCTTCAATTTTTTTCTCTTTTCCATCAGCAAATCCTTTGAAGTTATCAGCATCAACACTTGTGTACAATACTTCATAAGATACATTGTAGGGATATTCAATAAGGTGCAACATCTCCTTTTCTCCATATAACCTGACAAGGCTGCCTTTAATTGGGATGGTAGCATAGGACATGTCCATTTGAACACTCCCACCAACACTTGTAGTCCATTTTCTTGACAACAACATACCCCACTTGGTTGGGCAGTCAACAATAACTACATCAAGCTTTAGGTTTTTACCTGGGTAAGATGCAAGCTGCACCACTAGAGCTTTCACACATCCCACCACTGGCACTTCTTTGGAGTCCATATCAGTACACTTCCCATATGTTGTTGTTACTTTGATATCCAACTCATTCATGACTTCTTTAGGCATAACATTGCATGATGCCCCTGAGTCAAACATATAGTTGTGTAACAATCTATCTTTAATGATCATAGTGGTGAAGAATGGATCCACATTTAGCTAAGACTCCACCAAGGATGTCCCCAAATAAACCTCAGGTGGTTCACCTAGTTCCTTCAACACTGGGCATGTCTCTATTTCTTCAATGAGTGGGGGAGTCTCCACAATGTTTACATTCCTACCTAGGGAATTTTTTTCCTCTTTCAGCCCCAAATACTCAAAAACCCTTTTTTGTGCTTAGGAATCCTAAACAACTCAACAATTAGAACTGAGATCTTTATCTGACTCAAGACTTAGGCAATATCATAAGGGAAAGACTTTGGAAAGGAAAAATTGGAAGTAAGGTTGATGCACTCATTAGATGGCACATGATTTTTGATAGCTTGGGCATGAGGAGGGGTATGAGTTTTGTGTGGGACAATAAGTCATTTGGCAGATGCATCTTACTTAGGAGCCTCTTTAGGAATATTTATAAGTAATGGAGTTTTTGGATTTGCATGAGGCCCTATTCCTTTGACAACCCTACTTCTTGTGGTGTACTCATTTTATTGAGCCACAACAACATTCATCAATAACTACCTATCCTCCTCAGATGGGATTCCTTCATCATACTTCTTTATCATTAAAGCTCTTAAATATTCAAAGTCATTATTGGGCAATTCAAAATCTTGTACAGTATCTACTTCTAAAGTATGAGAGGGAGGAAGAATAGGTACTTGGTAGATGTAATCCCAAAAATTAGCAATAGTTCTAGAACTTATTAGCTCAATTGAAGTTGCCCCTTGTTTTGAGATCGTGGAGCAACCCATCATGCAAACATCATCACCATTATCATCATAAGGTTATTTTTCTTCTTGCTGATCTTCCTCACATGGAGCATGGGGCATGAAAAATCTATCACACCAATCAATGACATTTGTCTCCCCCACAACAACAACTCTTGCAGCCAAAAGATCAGGTAGCATTCAATTTTCCCTGGCCTGGGACTATTTATTTCCAAATCGAATAGGTCCCTTACCTGGGTCATTAGATATATAATCATTTCTATGATGATTTATTAACCTATCTTGGCCTTGTTGCTTGTGCTGACCTTGTGAACTCTTCCCAATTCCCTTTTCTTCTTGGGCTAGTTTGTATGGTATTTCTTTAACAGCCCCTACCAAAGTTTTCACAACTTCCTCCAAATCAGCATCCCTACTTATTTGAAGCTTTTCCAGGTTAATTAGTTTTACACCCTCCCTTTTAGAGGCTTTCCAACTACCTTGATGTTATTCTCAATTTGCAGAGCCATGGTGAAGGCCTACCTCAAATTAGTAGGGTTTTTTTCCTCAAGTAGTAAGCAGCCTTTTTATCAAATGCATTTGAATATTTTATCAAACATGATTCATCACATGGCATTAAGTTATCAGGAATATCCTCAAGGTCTTGTTAAACATTGTGTTGAAATCATGTACTGAATCATTAGGATGCTTCTTGATGTTTTTAAATTCTAATAGAAGAAACCTAGGGTTCGTTCTATCACCATACTGCAATCTAAATGCATTGTTCATCTCTGTCCACAAATCAATGGAATTATCTGGCAAAGCTTTATACCAGTCCCTTGCATCCTCTTCCAAAGTATGGATAAACCATTTGATATATACATATCTACATGTTCAATCTCAAAGTCTTCCATCAGATTGATAAAAATATTTAAATGTTGATCACCAATTATAGCATTATTTCCTTGGAAATTTGGTAATTTATTTCTCACATCCTGGGGAATTGCATTTGGATAACTAGCCATCCCTGTTAAATTTATAGGATCAAAGGTGTTTACAACAAAAGGAAGTCTGGGTGGGGGCTGGGCCATGTTGTTTTGAGGAGGTGACCCTTTAGGGGAGACAAATTTATAAGGGGCAGAGGGTCTTTGAAACACAGGAGTATAACTCTCAAAATGGGTATCCCCTAAAGGACTTCTTTCTTGGAAAACCCTATCAACCTTTGAAAAGATAGGGGAAGAATGAGAAGAAAACCTTTCAAAATCAAATTAAGGCCCTCTCCAGTTAGAGCATTCAATTCCACAAAGAGGCCACTTTGATTCAAGCACTTGAATGAAATATTCAATGATAGGCGAGATCACTTTCATCAATGGAGATCCATTTTCTTGTTTGCTGATCCTAACAACTCTCCAAGATTTTATTCCTTTCGAATTTGTTCTTCCTAGCTTTGGAAATAATGTCCCAGCAGAATTTCTAGCAAAGAAAGAACTTCTTCCCTCCAGCTTTACAAATATGAGTAACAAAACTCACTTGACAGAGGTTAAGACACTGGTACTCATCAAGAATTAGATCAACAGGGAGTCGCCACTAAGGATTTCCACCTTAGTTGTGATAATGCACTAAAATATGATTTTTCAAATGTCTTTCAATACTAGAAACTCGAAATGGAAAGACCTGACTCTTTTGTACCCATATTTACCAATGAAAGCTAGTGCAATAGGTGTAGAAAACTGAAATATTTGCACACAGCACTTGTAAATCTGAATAATTTTTACAGGTCCGAAGAAAATATGATATTTGAAACAATGTATTAGCACTTAGAGCATTCAAGAAGTATTTACTAGGGTCTGAATATGAACTGCAATCTATTTGTCCCTAAGAACGGCACCAGAAGTCTGTTGGTACCCAAATTTAATCTCCTTCAAAGGAAAAGTAGCATCACAGATTTGACATGACACTCAGGACCGGATATATGATTATGTATGTCATTTTGTAGTTTGGGAAGATATCTATCTAAATCTTTAGCACATAGGCTTTAGAAGGAGTGGGTAGCACCTTAAAAGGATGCGATCTTATAATAACTATTTTAGGTTGTGCCTTTCAACCAAGGTAAGAGAACCTATTTTGTAACCTCTATTATTGAAGAATGTTGGTAAATCCTTCTTTTGCACAAATTTTATAGAGAAGACCTTGGGAAAATATGATCAACACACCAAATTTGACTCTCACGGGTTGTCACTTCCATATTATGGAGATATTTTCAAAATAAGGAAAAGGTTACTAAAGACATTGGTAATCTTGATAATTTCTGCAAGTTTTGGTGGTAGAAATTATGCATTTGCACAAACATAGGAAAAACAGGGGCAATACAAGTAGGATTTGTTGAATTTAAATGAATTTTTTGGTGGGAGGTGAGGCAGAATGAACTTGATTTTCCATATCTTTGAGATTTTTTTACAAAATGGGGAGCTTACACAACATGATGCTTCAAGATATCTAAAATTTTCCTTTAATGAGAATGTGTGCTTCAATGGAGGCCTAGATCAACACGTTTTAACACAAACTATGAGATTCTAACACGAAATCTTGAGTTAGAAGACTCAATAAAACATCAAAATCTAAGATCAATCATGCCTGAGGTACACCCAGAGGCTTACAAACAATTTCTATCAACAGATGAAATAAAAGTGATTTTAAATAGTTTAGTTCATTCCTAAATGAAAGATCTTTTAAAAATGAAATTGTAGATACCACTAAATTATCACAAGGATTGAAATCTATGTGATTGAGAGGGATTTTGACAAAACATTAAAATGGGAACAAGAAAATCCATTTGCAGACGTTCAAAATAAAAATATACACAATTTTTCCCAGAGTCAACACAAAATAACTCTAATTTGATTAAATTTATCAGTAGGGGAAAGTTTCTATAAAATTCTCAAAGCTTGTCAATGGCTATACACTGCAACTACCTTAACACGATCAAGTTTAACAAAAAGAGATATATATATATATATATATATATATATATGTTTCTCTTAGAAAATCTCAAACAGTCCCTCGAAAATACATTTTAAAATAGAGCCTTTTCTCTCTCAAGTATTTCTCTTAGAAAATTAGTTCTAACCCCTTACACTCTAACAATTTCCACAATAAATTTGTGCCATTTATAACATTTTAAAATAGAGCCTTTTCTCCCCACAACCAGAAATATTAAAAGCACCATTGCGTGTTGTGACTCCCAGAATCAGATTTACAAAAAATTTATCAGGTGTGTAGAGGGAAAATCTCTCCAAATATTTCCAATGATTCAATTCTTCACTTGGTAGAACACTTTTCCTGTATTTTCCATCTACTTCTGCCCCTAATCTGTCAAATCTAGTTCTTTTTGTGCCAAGAAAGAGAGACTAGAAAATCATATTGAACCCGATAGCCACATTGCGTCTTAATGGTATAATACGTATCCAGATCTTTCTCACCAAACTTATATATCAATTAACTCCCCTTCCTTGTTTGGCATGTAAGAAATATTGATAAATCATGACTTTTCAAACTTCCACACGTCACAATGGCGCATCTTGAGATGGTCCCCAAAAGTTGAGACCTTGAATGAGTGCGGGCTCACCACATTTCCTGGCCCAAAAAAATTTGTTTGAAGGATAAAATCTCAGCGGAAGATGCCATGTGTCATGGTCCGAGGTAATTTCCTTTGGCCGTTGAAAATCCAAGCAAAATGCAAAGTGAGTGAAGGCCTCCAGTTGTCCTCCCGGTGCTTCTTTAAATTAAAATTCAAGCACTGGATGACAAACATGTGTGGTCCCTCCACGTGTCCCAAGCATCTCAAAACCTTTTGAAAAAAGAAAAAGTATGGGAAAACCTAGTGGAGGCCTCCATGTGTCTTCATCGCGCAATTTCAAAATGGTGCCCAAGAGTGGAGACCCTAAATGAGCCTGGGCTCACCACATGTCCCTATTTTGCCAAATAGTATTGGCTACATAAAAAGTTTTTCTAAGATCGGGCCGAGCAGTGGAGACCTCCACATGTCCTCCCGGTGCAACTCCGAGGCCAACCAAAAAGCAAATCTTCAAATGAGCACTGTTCTTCCATGTAGATAGGTTTGTTAAGTTCAGGTGATTCATAAATTTTTTGAAGTGCCTTGCCGAGCCATGTCCAACCAAAAGGGGCCACGTTTCCTATTGATGCAAGGATGTAAATTTGACTGGGAGAAATGTCCCCCAAACCATAAAATGTGGATAAACAACCATTTGAGCGCGGTGATGAAATTTTCTCCAAGGAAAGAGAATTTATAAATGTTACAAGGCTGAAATATATTCCTCCAAGTTATATCCATTCATTTTTCTTCAAGTATTTAGGGAAAAAATGACAAGGATAGCAAATCCCGATTGTGGAAAATGGAAAGAATAGGAAAACCCGAGTTTTTCACCCAAATACAGACCTTTTCAGATGAACATAAAAATGAGGAAACAATTTTGGATCTATACGTGATCCTCGGCCAAGGGAAGGACTGATTACGGAAACAAAAGGAAGGTGGAGAATTTTCAAGCACAATGCGGGAAGATAAAATGTGACATAGACCGTAAATTGATAGATTTTAAATGGAAAAATGGGGTGAGACTATTTTGAGCACCAACACTATCAATTGTAACTAAGAAACCACCTATCAAAACTAAGTCATTCCCTCCTCCTCTCAAGCATTATAATATGACTATCAATCCAAAATAAGTTACTAGCATTTAAGATCCCTCTTTACACTATTCCACTTCAAAGTCGAATTGTCTTCATCAAATAACCTAATCCTTAAATTGTGATTTGGACACATTTCAAACACCACCACCATGGCATGGTACTTCTCATATCACCATATATATCTCCATAATACATAAATTTGGGGGACATTGTAGCTTCTTCCCCCCTTCATTTGTATCAAAGTGTCTAGTTCTACATTTCATGCTCCGCAATTCATGTAGAATCTTTCCTAAAAATCACAAGTCCTTGCATATATTTATATACACTCTGTATCATCATTACCCAATGATGCACTCTATTTCATAAGTTCATAATTAATCGGTGAGGTTATAATTTTGAAATGATCCTCACCAAAATAACTCTTCATGCTCTATACTTCATGATCATTTTTTTTACACACATTTTCAAACCATTTCTCGATGACACACTCTTGTCATATGGTTAATTCTTGATTATTGAGTGGTCTATTATAAATGAGACTCATTTCATACACACTCGTTAGGAGGAGCACTATTGCTTACACCTTCAAACATTGCATTTCATTCCATCACACTCATACACTGCATTTATATATCTCAGCCCACTTACTCTTTCCTTTTTATAATACTTACATGATTCCCTTTTATTACTATGTTAGTCGGATACTCAGTATTTCATTATCATTATAATATACACATACGCGTTAACTTGGTATCTACTTTTGAATATAGATATCTTATAGGTTCTCAAATGTTGTAAGAATGATCGACACTGTATACTTTTCGAATCCCGCCGAGGCTCCAGGGGGAAATCTACATTTCATACTCTCACACATTACATCTCCTATTATTTCATCATATGCTACTTCATATTTTTAATAAAACATTACTTTCCACTGATAGATACACATCTTGAAATATTTATTTATATTTCTAACATGTTAACAGGTCCTTAATATATAGCAGTTTCCTTGCAGGACTATCTATAACCATGGTTATCAGATACACTTTTCTTGACATCATTTTCCATTATATGCTATTGTTTGTGAGCTTTTCCCTATGTCTTGTTTGATGATTATTTTCTTTCTTATGTCCACTTCGGATTTTGTTTTCTTATGACATTGTGAACAATGTCCCTTGTTTAAAATCCACTTTTCTCGATATACTTTGTTTTCATACTTTCATGACTATATTATCTTATGTTGTATGATTTATAATTTTTATACTAACACACATTCCTAGCCACTTTGTTTGCATGTTCCTTGGTTTCTACCATGCACATCCCCTACCCGTATAGATATCTACTTCATCACAGTAGTGTGTTCTATCATTTGGGTCGAATCAATCACCCAGATGACACATGCACCCAAAACGAGGGGGCATATATTGGTTGAAAAAATCACCCCCACATGAGCTCATAGCTACAGTATAGATCTACACATTATAGAATCAGAGCAATAATATAGTAAAAAATGACCCAGAATGTGAACTAGGTCCTCAACGCACAACACAGACACCAACAACTAAATTTAGATATTGGTGCATGGGTACTCTGCACATCGCCTGGGAGCTAATATCCTAGGGGAATATACAATAATCTTCTCATATCAAGATATTCTATATAATTATTAACAATAATTTTACATTTATAGGCACATTCCTCCAAAAACACAATGCATTCAATCTCTCTTAATTGGTATAACTTAGAACTAATTTAGTATAACTAGGGAAACAAGAACAAAAATGGGATGCAACATCTGTAGTGGTGTTTATCAGAATGAGCTATGGAAAGAGAGTAAACCTAGACCTCTCTCCCCAAGAATTACTCTTTGCCTTGAAATCACCCAAAAAACTCGCACTTGGCGTGATATCACCCAAAAAATGCACTCTTGGCACGTGAGATTACCTAAAAAACATGCTCTTCACACCATTTCTAAAACATTTTTTCTAACCTTTACACTATTTTACATCAAGTGCACACTTTCCTTTACTACAACGTTTTCACACTTTTACATACTTTTTACATACTATATAAAGATTTTTATCTACATGACTTTGACTAATTTTTCACTCTTGTTTTGTAGGTCCATCCTTAGTACAAATCAAGAAGTAGCCTACAAAAAAAAGTAAAATTACAATAGGTACAATGTAACACAAACGATTTACTCCTATGATCAATTTCCTTTCCTAATCTCCACGTTTTAGCTTGTAATCATTCCACTCTTCACTTGTCCACTCGGCATGCTATTCATTGCATGCTCTATGTGATAATAAGGAATGCATCACTTATCTGCTTTATATTATCAATTACTCACTAAAAAACATAAAGTGTTGGAAAATGTAAGCACTAATCCACACACTTGGGTAAATTTCTAGGTCGTAAAACCATATTATCATTTGTATGAAATTATGAAGCAAGATAAATAGTAATTGATGACTATCTTTGGCCTCTTTTTATGTGCCTCTTGTTTTTTATTTAGTGTTATATGCCCTACAAACCAGTTGGAAATTTACTTGTTTATCTTTTATAGCTTCAAACACCAGCGCCCAACGAACACAACAACATCCAAGTGCTCCAGTTGCCTCTTGGTCTGACCCTTTTCTATATTGCTCACTCTTTTTGTGTCCTTTTTATTATTTTGGCATATTTTTTACTTATTGGTTGGCCTTCCATTTGTCAATTAAAAAATTAAAATAAGGGAATCACATAAATACATAGTTTTTGTTCAAAATGAGGGAGAAAATACTAAGAATTATTATCATCACCTAAGATTACATGTAAAAGGAACCTAAAACACTCCAAGGCATCCATATAACATCCATTTGAGGGACAAGTGACTGTATATTTAGCATATATAACATAATAACTTGAATTTTATTTTATTCCATCCATAAATTCTTCTATAATGCTACATTCTAGCAACAACCAACTATCATTTACAACTTACACAAGGGCATCCTAGGGTGTAATTTCTACAAACACTCACAAGAACTACATGGAGTCTCATGATATAGTGTAATGATCGGTCATAATTTCACTCTCGGGGTGACCATCGAGAGTAAGTATAACTCCCTTTTTTCATATTTATTTTTAGGTTTGATTTGGTTTGTGGGTTTTTGCATGTGAAATTCTTTTTCACAGGTTACAAGTACCTTCGATGATCATAGTGCAAAAAATAGGCAATAAACATAGAATAATTCTGAAACACCAGAGATCTGATCCTGAGATTTTTGTAGTCACTGCACCCATAAGTAGTCTCTAGTTCCTAGGTGATCTTTCCCTATCCCAAGCATCTGTGTCGAGCTTCATCTTTACTTGTCATAATTTACAGTGTGTAGTAATGACACTCGGCCCAACTTTTTCATCACTTTTCCTAATCTATACTAGTTCTAGATCAAGCATAAATAAGATAAATATCTTAATCTCATCCTCTTACTTAGGGTTTCATATTTTATACCTTATTTTTCTAGGATCATTTATGTAGTTTATCATTTATACGTCGATTCTGATCTAACCTACCCTATGTATTAAGAAGGTTTACATTTCACTTTTATCTATATCATAGATCATACGTGTGACTATTCATCGTGTGTAATTTGTTAACATTCATTCTAAAGGCTAAAAAGTTGAAATTCCTTCACCATATTTATACCCATCACGTCTGTATCAAATCAAGTACATAAATAATCATTCCATATTTTATTCTTATTTAAGAGTTAGAAATCATTTTTTCATATGTTGATCACATTAAAGTCACTATCATATCATACACGTCACAAACAATCATCTAAAACAAAAATAAATGACCATAATACACATCTATAATCACATCACATCACACAAATACAAAAAATAAACACGGCTCATAAACTCAAACACGTCATCATCATACATATATATAAACATCATGTACAAAAGATCTATCTAACCACATAGAGTCCCCTAAACTCCTTACGTCAAAATATATAAATCAAAATCAAGGCTTTATAACGAGCCATATACATATCAAAGTACATAATATATCATGACTATCTAGTAAAATGAACACCCCTAAGGAACTTGTTATCTCAAGAAAGGATCCTCTCAATGAGTTGACCTCCATTACAAATGTCTCCTATGTTTGGTCTTTAAGGTGGGTGACTCACACTCGCCACACTCACACTAGGAGATTCCCCTTGCTATGCTAAATGATTAGCATACAAAACTACATTGGGAAAACCATGTATCACTAAATCCTCATTGTAGGCTAACTCCACCTACAAATACTGGTACTGTGCATAGCTAATTGTACCTAGTGGATCTATATGGCTACTCACTTTTTCTTATACTACTAACTCATAACTTGACACTTATAATCATGTGATCCCTAAAGCCCTTATTATGGTGTCTTCATGCTAATTTTATCTATTTTACTTAGTCGTGGCCTACGCTAGATGCTACCTGAGACCATCACGCTCATCTATAAGACCATTCCTCTCACTAATTAGGACATCTCTCAATCCAATCAAATCATCCCTCTCAACCCATAAACTATCTCTCATTTTTGTCACTGCAGCCTTTGCGGCCATCAATTGTGCAACAATATCCTCTAAGGCCACTCAATATCTACCTACCTCTTCATCACTAACATCCACAACCTATTGTGATTCATCAACTCGATCCCATACCTTCCTACCTCCTCGAGAAAGGTACAGTGCATCCCATGATACATATGCTCCATTACACCGAGCCTTATAGGCTATTGTCAAACCAACATTATTAATATGAACTCTATCACCATAGTCGTCAAAGCCCATCACCCCCTCCTTCTCTGGTATCACATAATTTTAACCCACTAACGCATTTGCGGTATCCATATCCCCCTCATCACATAAATATAGAAGAGGATATCTAGCACATCTGGGATAAATCCAAACTATCACCTGATGCAACTAAACCTCACCAATTCCCACTTTCCACCTCAACATCCCTGAGTCTAGAACTTGTACTAGCTTGAGTTCATCTCCATCTCATAACCAAAAAATAAATATAAGGATTCCATAATATATCCATGGCTTATAACCCTTTAATAAGCTGACGATAGTGATCTTAACTCTGCACTCCCCTTGACCACCATGCCTCTTCACTCTAACAAACAAAACCATGCCAATCCATCAAAAAATCAATACCCCCAATATTAGACCCTATCGATGAGGCACATAAATATGCTCAAAATCCCAACACTCTAACAGTAAACCTCGTTGTCTATGAATCTGTTTGTAATAGTCCATCCCTACGAAACCAATTACCTCCAGAAGTGCCCAATTGTCATCAAACATATCCTCTCTCACATCTTATAATGCATCTGGAACCTGATCTCTAATATTCAATCTAGTCTTTACCTACATCCACAAAATCACAAGACATCAATTAGAACACATCTACAACAATCTTTTATCAAATTTTTATCACAATACAACAATTGTTAATGATTTAGTATTAATCACTAGCGATCCAACATGATCGCTATTGATTCTCCCAATTAACAATGATGCATCTAACCACCATAAATCCTTGTGATTTTCACAACATTTTAAAACAAAAAATCCAAAATTTAACAAAAACTCATAAAACGACAAAAACCATGTACATAACTCTTCCTGAGTGGGACTCCTTTGTCATCTGGATGGTCTCGCTACCACCATTTGTCACAAATCCCTCTTAAATCACATGTATAAAGTATCTCTGAATCGCTAAATCATATGAAAAGATGGTATTTATAGCCCCCTAAATTTCTAGTGCAGGAATAACTTACGATTCCCATAATCATCAATGATTCACTCTGATCACCTGTGATTTACCCTAATTGCTAGTGATCCACCCTATTTTATCACAAACCATCTTTTTCCAAATATTTCAAAACATTTTCAATTACAATATTTCATACTCGAAAATATTCCTCATCTTGAGGAATCCAAAACTTAAATTGTCCTTCACAAACCACACTGGTAAGCCAATACGTCAATAGGCCACAAATCCTTTGGTTCTCCTATCATTTGGCTTTGTACCCCTATTCTACAGATCATATGTTTATAGGAAACAAACCTTTTAGGTATCTCCTATCACTTGATCATGTGATGTTATCCATATTGTCTATTCATCTCTAGGAAAGTTCACTATTCATCTCATGTGACTTAATAAAACTAGAATAACTAGGGTCACTAAGATAAATAAAAGCTTTACCTCTATTTTTGTATAATAGTTTTCCCGACACGAACTACTTGACATAAAGGGGAAAATATAATCTTTGGGTTATCATAAACCCACCTAATTCACATTCTATGCACTTCACTCAATAAAAAAATATCTAAAAATTATTATCCTATGTCACGTCATATGTACCTATGTAAAAATAATATTACACTCCCATAAAATTACTATTTACTATCTCTAAACCACTTAACCACTTGAAATATACCATAACCATTTAAAAATAGCCTAAACCCATTTTATTCCTATATCCCAACCTCTAAATACCATCTACTGTCTCCCCATAACAAAACCCCTTTGTCCAAGATCAAAAGCTACTTTTAGAAGAAGTTTCAACCATTTTCTTAATGTTTTACCTCATTAATCTAGGTAGTGGCAATTCGACAAATTGCTAATGATTATAAATGTATGTTTTTCGTCCCTTTCCCATGGATATTAAAAACCCTTTTTCTCATGGGTAAGTGCACCAAGTTGGGGGACAATTAAGTGGACATCAAATCCTGAATTTTACATTAAAAACAGCAAAACATCAAATTTAGTCTTCCGCGGACTTGAACCATGCCGAAAAGTAAAAATATGTCATAAAAATGGTACCATTGCATAGGGGAGACTATTATCTTTGTAGAAATAATGATTTTAAAGTGAATAGAAGAGGATAAATATCATTTTATAATTTTTTACTAATAGTAGGTCTTTAAGAAACTTTTTCCCGTGAATTTTTATGTCTACGTTTAAGACTACAAATTTTGTTTCACTTATCAGAATGTGATAAAAATTATACCATCCCAACTGTGGTGAAATTATATACATGTTCAAAAAAAAATTATTTGATTTCAATATTTTTTGATGAAGTTATGGTGGGCAAACGGAAAGTGCTCTGTTTTCTTTATGTTTTCATACCACTTTCACGGAAAAAATCATAAAAATTAAAATATTACTCAAAAAATACAAAATAAAATCCATCCCAAGATAGATAGTGGCATATAACTTTTCACCAAAGGAAAAAAATATATATCAATTTTCGGTCATCCAAATTGTGGGCAAACGGACTATAATCTTATCGGCGTTTTTATGAAAAAAAAACCAAGTCATTGAATTTTGAGTGTTTAATATAGCTAATCTTGTCCATTTTTTACAAAAATTAGTATTTTAGAAACTAGATTCCGGATTCATATTAATATAATTTTTTCTAATTTTGAGTGTATGTATTGCTAATAATCCCTACAAGTTGATATTATGTTGTTATTTGCAATATGATGTCCACGGATGACCCTATATTTGTCCATCAACTTCCTGCACTTACCCTCATATCAAAATTTCATTTTTTATTCTTTACTGAATTGAATACATTCCAAAGATTATCATAAGGTTCCATCAACCTCCAAGGATCATCAATCTAATATTTTGATAGCCTCTTTCACTTGTCAACCTTCGAGAACCACAAAAACACAACATCAATCTTAAATCAGCTCCACTCAATGATTTGAGGCATATTTTTGATCCATATTGCATATAAAGGTAATTTTCTACCTCATTATTTCATTTACATCATGATTAAACATTGAAAACATTAAAAATATCAAGTTAGGGCTTCCTTTATCATTTTTCATAACTATACATTTTAAAGGTAATCGTTAGTGATTACCTTAATCATTGATGAGTAGCCTCAATCACCAAAAATTCCTGTCGGAATACACATTTTCATTTGAAATACATTTTTTCATTAATTTGTAAATTTATAAAGCATGGATGACTGGTTTAAATTTCCAACGATCCATGTCAAAACATATCTCAGTTTATTATCAATTTTATCAATATCTTTACATTTAACTTGTTCTTTGCAAGCATGAATTTATCTTAATTGGTATTTCCTCCATTCTCATCTAATTACAAGCATTTATGACCTTATTTTAGTCTAGAACCACTTCTTATAGAAACAATATAACATCCTTCACGATTTGACCTTGTGCACAATCTGATTTGTCATCGATGAACAAGACATTGGACATTAGATTGAGTTCCTCCATTACATTCGGTAAGAGACTATGGACTTCTGGTATGAATAATTTGAGTCTTTTTAGATTATATCCACCCTTTCTTGGGCTACATTCGAAGCTGCAGAAGACTTACCTTTCAACCTTGATTTCTAGAGCTTATTATTTGCTATCTATCTATCATCGTCTACTTGCATGTATTTTTCGTTATACTTATTAATATACTTAATTTTCTAAAAGTGATATGTCATCCTCTAAGGAAGTCAGTTTGGATTCCTGAGATCATCCTTTCATGAGCAACTCGTTTATCCATTTTTCTAATATCTTATGTTTAGTTTCCTTAATTACATATTTATTTTCTTGACATGACGATTTGCACATTCATTTGGACTCGAAAACTTCAACCATCCATCAAGATCAATATTATCCATCTTATGTGTATCGGTAAATGCTTTCATCTTCTTAGGTTAGTTTTTTATTGCTATTTCACTTCATTAAGTTATATTTGGAAATTAAAAATTCTCTCGAACACCATGTCTGATTGAAATGCACAATATTTGTTACTCTAAATATTCTATTCATTAAGGCCATTCCCACTCTCACTCCACATCTTAAAGATCTTATATTCATCTTCTCTATTAATACTTTGGACTTGAAACTACTCGGGCCCTCTGCCCAATATTTATGCATAGTATTAAGGTTATTTCTTTTTCCCCATTGGTCCACTTTTTCTTTATTGAACTCAATATTATATCTATGGATATGGTAGTAACCAACAATAGCCTTTTCACTTATATTATCAATTAAATTTCCTCCTTTAGATCTTATAATTCATTTAACACAACTTACATCATTAAAAATAACACCCCAAATCAAGTCGATACAATTCATTACTCTTGGTTTTCAATTCAAAATATGTATCCCACCCTTCCTAATATCGAATAGATTGAACATTATTTTTGCTTCATCTTGACCTGCATCATCGTCATCATTTATCAAACTAGCTCCTTCTACCTTCATTTTCAAGGCTATATAATGCTCGAAGTCGATGACTTGTTTGTCCAAAATGGTATCTCCAAAGAGCTGGTCTGAGTAGAAAGTGTATAGGTAAGCGTCCCTTAAAAATAAAATTTAAAATACTTGAACTATAGGAATGTAAAGCTCTCAATCTCATGAAATACTAATACCTTGTTTTTCCTTGTGATCTCTTGGATTTAGACTCAAAAGCTCAGTTATAGTCTATATCTAGAATACCAGGTGTTTGAGAATGAATTCCTTTTAAGATTCGTGTAAATATTTCTAATTCATTCTAAAATGGCAGTATACATTTGCAGTATTGACTGATTAAACTAAAATGTTGTATATGTAAGCCTAATTTGATGTTATATAAGGAGTAAGTAAATAATTAAATGGAATACTAAAAACTACTACAAAAAAGTAAATTAAATATGAAACACTAATGTCCAAAGAGGGTTAGAAATGTCTTAGATAATTCACAGATGTCGTGTGTGGAATTGTGTCATATGTTCTCTTATGTGTGTCACACTTTGTGAGTAGTGAGACATAACTAGATGTATAATGTAAATAATTTGTGTATAGAATAGAAAAAACTCCCTCCTATGAAGTGTGATGTAAAGTAATAAGCATTTGTCCCTTGTAATGGAGCTAGATGGGTGTGAATGGAGTAGTAGAATCCTTTGATGGATGTAACCTTAGGTGGTGCGAGTAATTCTTAGTGCTTGGTCCCACATTATGGTCTCATAACATTATATTTATATGGTTCTCTTACTTTAATTTCGTAACTAACCCCGAAAAGGCTGACCAAAAAAATTAAAAGAATCTCAAATGGCTAGAAATTACCCAAAAATATAGAGGAAATTTCCAAGAGGATAAAAGCATGTGGGGTGCCCTAGTCATGACTGGGAAAATGAGTCAAAAAAGGGAAAACACATAATAACATGACATATTGGGAAAGTACGGGTGTAAGATTGAAAGTAGAAATATAAAAAAATGAAAGATGGCAATAGAAATGGATTAATTAGTACTCTTTTTCTCTCCATAACCATATGAATAGTAGTATGAAATCAAGACAAAATAATTACCCAATGTGAGTGATTTAGTTTCTATATTTTCCCCCACTTTATGTTGGTGAGGAGAATACTCGGTAACATAAACTAGATAGAAATCCCTACCTGATATCCATGTAGATTTATTTAGAAAACATGTCGAGGAACTAGGCAAAGTTTGGAGTGATAAAAAAGGTAGAGCGTGGATACTAAAGATGCAAAAGTGTAAAAGAATGACGACAGTGAACCTAGGGTGGAAGTGCATGTGGAGATGCAAATGTGTGTTATGTACCTGCATGTTAGTTTGATGTGTATGATGTTTAGTGATGTTTTTTTTGGTGTTGACTTCTTATTTCCCATACAGATAAACCTATAAAATTGAAGATGGTCAAGTAGTCAAATACACATGTATATGTGTATTACGTTTGTAAAGACACATGTATATATATAAAAAGCATGTAATGAAAGTACAAAAATGAAAAAGGAACATGTGTACCTGATCCACGATGAGAAATAGGGTGTAGAAAGGATCATGTCAATCTCATGTGATATTTTTGGCCATCTCACATCATTATCCGAAGAAGTGTTGGGAGGAAAGAATGATGTATCCTATTGGTGCTCATTTTATTCTCACCTGTATATCCTTAAAATTCTTCAGTTTGTGGGCTCTCTCGTGTTTTATATCTTCACGTATTGATGCATGAAATATTTTTCCTCCATTTGGTTGCTATCATCAGTCCCTTCCTTTGGTCGAGGATAACTTAAAATCCAAAAAAAAAAATTCATTCCTCTGTCCTTATGAAAAGATTGTAACTTGAGCGAAAACTCGGTTTTTTCCTTCCTTCCATTTTCCATAGTCACGTTTTCTTTTCCCTATCATTTTTGTCCCAAGTATTTGTGGAAATGTGATTACATGCAGCTCGAAACATCATATCTGGGCCTTATATCATTTCCAAATTCTCTGTCCTTGAAGAAAGTTTCATTTCTATGCGCAAATGCTGATTTTCCTGCATTTTATGGTTTGATGGGTGTAATTTTCCCAGTAAAATTCATATCTCAGCATTTGTGGAAATGTGGCACATTTTTGTTGGATGCAGCTTAGCAGGGAACTTTGAAAACTCTAAGGCCCGATTTAACTCGAATCTTGTCCACGTGGAGGGTCGATGCTCATCTAAAAATTCACCTTTTTGTTTGACCTTGGAGTTGCGCTAGGGAGACACATGGGGGTTTTCACTACCTTTCCCAGACTTAGACAAATTTTTCATGTGGCTAGTATAGCTTTGGTGAACCATGGACATGTGGAGGGCCAGTGCTCATTTGAGGATCCACTTCAGGGTCCCACCTTAACAGAGGTGCTAGGAGGAAACTTAGAGGCTTCCGTCGGCTCCGATCTATACTTAAACTTTTCAAATTAGTTTTCTAATGCCTAGGACACATGGAGGGACCACACCTTTTTGGGGACCGACCCCTAAATTTTATTTTGAAGAAGTGCCAGGAGGACACTTGGAGGCTTTCGCTCACTCTGCCCTTGCTTGGACTTTTCAAACGGCTGAGGAAAACTCTCTCGGAAGCTAGACACATGGTGCCTTCAATTGACCCTTAAATTTTCATAACAAATCTTCTGGAATGAGACACGTGGTGAGCCCACACTTGTTTTGGGTCTCCACTTTTGGAGACCTCTCAAAATGTGCCATTGAGACACATGGAGGCTTTCACTGCTCCTTTCTTACTGAGACTTTTTCAAAGGACAAAAGGCATTTTTCTTGGGCCCATGGAACATGGAAGGCTTGCAATTTTTTAGAAACTTTCCCCTGTACTTCTCCTTTGCAGTTGCACTAAGGAAACACATGGACGAATATAATATAAAGTAAAAAAGGGGAAGAATCAATGGTTGTTGTGCATTACATCTATTTTTCTACCATTTTTTCTTCGAGACTCCTGGAGATACGAATACGCACTGTTTTCAATCATTTTTGATGAAATTCCTTTTCATTTTTGTCTACAACATGCCATTGAATTGATTTAGAACTTAATTTTTGAGTCCAAGGATTGTTAAGATCGATATTTTGAAGTTGGAATTGCTCGGGCACTTGCAAATATGTGAATTACTAGAGAAAATGGATGCGAGGCAGAGTTGCAAAGGAAAAAGAGGGAAAAGGATGAAATGATGAAGGTTGCAGGTTTAAAGGATGGAAAAGGTGTTGCCTCAAGATAAAAAAGGATTGCATATCAAATCCTGCTGTGCAAAGCCTCTAGAGAATGATTAAAATAGGGATTTATCGCATGACAGAATCAGAATGATTAAAAGCATTGTCAAAAATTTTGTTGCATGACATCCTATTCATTAGTTGAGTGTCTGAGAAGTGTGATCAGTTCATAATTTTTCCCCCTGGAAACTTTTAGATTTGAATTTGTTAAACGTTGATTTCTAAGGAAAAATGGTAACAAGAAATGGTCCCTCGAATATTATTCTCTTTTTGAGGGAAAATTGAGTAAGTGAAATGTATAAATGTAATGAGAATACTCTTGTAAAATGTCAGGGGTTGAATTATTAAGAGAAAAATTTGAGAGAGCTCGTATCCTTGAGAGATGAATCTGAGATAACCTACTAATTTCTTCCATGTTTTAAATTTCAATCATGTCAAGTTGGTTGTGAGTGTACAACCATTGACAAGCTCTGAGACTGTTCCAAGAAAATTTCACCTGCTGATGAATTTAATAAATTTCAATTTAGAAACCATGAATCCATCCTGAACTACCCTTTTTTCCCTGTATATCAACAAAGGAACAAAATCTATTTACTAATGTATGCAGAACAATCAAGATCCCATAATTTCTTTAGTAACCTTAGCCTTGTTTTTAATGTATCTCCATCTTTTAGAAGTGACAACTCTTGAGAGTTAAATTATGGAGTATTGATCATACTTTCCCAAGGTTTTCTTCATAAATTTTTTGCAAAAGAAGGATATCTCCATCTCCTTCATCAAACATAGGTTACACTATGGATCCTCTCACCCTGGTTGAAGAGGCACAACCTTAAGTAGTGAGGATAGCTTAAATCCTCTTGAAGGTGTTGTCCATCTCTCCACAAATATGAGTGACAAAGGGAAAGTTAGATCTCATCCCCAGCTACAAAATGGCATACATTATGATCTATCTGTCTATAAGCTTCGTGCCAGATATGTGATGGTTCTTAGCTTGAAAGGGATAAAAAATTTGGATACCAACACTTGTGGCATCGTTATCAAGGATTATTTGAGCTCCGAGATTTATTTGTGCGGAAACAATACCAAAGTGGCATCGTTTCTGGGGACATGATGTTGTGTGAAAATTTTGAACACCATCGGCAATGCATAAAGACCCTTGTAATGATTCTTACAAATTTTAAAGTGTAAATACATTGCTGAAACATCATTATCTTTTCAGATCTATAAGAATTATTCAAAGTTGTTAGTTTTGAGTGCAATATTTCTAGCTTACATAGTTATTGTGCTAAAGTTTGTATCATCTTTGATAAATTAGGGTAAAAGAAGAGAAGATCTTGTAAGCTTTGCATGAATCTGATATTGACAAACATTTGATAAGTCATTCATAGTGCATTTTCACAAAGTAAGGTGAAAATCCTTAGTGGCGACTCTGTGTTGTTTAAATTCTGAATAAATACCAGTTTCTTAACATATATCAAGTAATATTTTTCATTAATCTCTATAAAGATGGAAGGAAGAAGATCTGTCTTAGCCAAGGACCCTAGTAGAAGGTTGTTTCAAGAGTTGGGAAATTCTAATTCAGAAGGAAGAATAATTTAAAAGGTTTTTGGAGATCAAGCATCAAGAAAATAGATCTCCATTGGTGAAACTGATCATCCTATGATTGAATATTGCAATACTTCCTCAAGTGCTTATGAATTAGGTAGTCTCTTTGTTAAATTGAATTGTCCATCTGGAGTGGGTCCTTCTTTTGTATTTGAAAAATTTACATCTCATTCTATCCATGTATTCTCCAAAGTTGATAGATTTTTCCAAGAAACAGAGCCTTTAGAGGGTATTCATTTTGAGAATTACATTCCTATACCACACAGACCTCTCACTCCTCATCAGTTTGCATCTCCTCAATGGTCACCTCCTCAAAATAATATGGCTCAGCCTCCACCTAGACCTCCATTTGTTATTACTTTTCAGCCCATCAATTTTAGAGGTATGGCTGGTTATCCAAATGTTGTGCCACAAGATGTAAGAAATAGATTTCCTAAGTTTCAAGGAAATAATGCAATCACTGGTGATCAACACTTGAAGCTCTTTGTCAATATGATGGAGGAATTTGAAATAGAATTTGAGGATGTGTACATTAAATTTTTTATCCATACTCTAGAAGAAGATGTAAGGGACTAGTATAAATCTTTGCCAGATAATTCCATTGATTCTTGGATAGAGATGAAGAATGCTTTTAGATTGCAGTATGGAGATAAAACAAACCCTAGGTTTCTTTTATCAGAATTTGAAAATATAAAAAAGAATCCTAATGAATTAATGCATGATTTCAATACAAGATTTAACAAAACATTGAGAAGACTTCCTATTAATTTGAGGCCATGTGATGAATCATGTCTGATAAAGTATTCAGATGAATTTGATAAGAACGTTGCTTATTATTTAAGGGATAAGAACGCTGGAACTTTGAGGAAGGCCTTTACCATGGCTTTGCAAATTGAGAACAACATTAAAGTAGTTGCAAACCTCCTAAGAGGGATGGTGTTAAACTGATAAACCCAGAGAAGCCTCAGTAAAGTAAGGCTATGGATATTGAGGAAGTTGTAAAGACTTTTACCAAAGCTGTCAAAGAAATCTCTTACAAGCTAGTTAGGGTAGAAAGGACTTGGACAAGGTTCTCAAGGTAAGCATAGGCAACAAGGAAAAGACATATTTGCAAACCATCCTAGAAATGATCAGAGATCTGATGACAGAGGTAAAGGACCCATGGGAGCTATACAGCCCCAAGCTAGGGAAAATAGAGTAGTGTTTGATCCTCTAAATGCCTGATTTGTTGTTGTTGAAGAGACAAATGAAATTGATTGGTGTTACAAATGTTTATTACCACACCTGCCTTGAGAAGTAGATCAAAAAGTTGAAGAAGCTGATGATGATGATAATACTGATGATGATGCATGCATGGTGGACTTCTCTATAAGCTCACAACAAGGATAAACTTAAAATGAAGTAATAAGTGCAAGAACTACTGCAATTTTTTGGGATTGCATTCACTGGGTAACTATTCTTCCTCCCTCTCATACTTTAGAAATAGATGTGGTACAATATTTTGAACTTCATAATAATGATTTTGAGTACCTAAGAGATCTAATGATTAAGAATTATGATGGAGGAATCCCATCAGAAGAGGATAGAAAACTGCTAATGAATGTTGTTGTTGCCCAAGAAAAATAGTATAAAAGAATATTTAAAGTTGTCAAAGGGGTAAGGCCTCAAGCCAAACCAAAACCCTAGTCCTCACCAATGTCCCAAAAGAAACTCCAAAGAAATATGCATCTGGAAAAGGCCTTGTTGTCTCAAGTAGAACTAGTGTTCCCACCCATGCCCAAAATGTGAAAAATCTTGTGCCATCTGATGAGTTTGTCAATATTTCTCCAAATGTTGCTTTTCCCAAATACATTCCTTATGACATTTCCCAAGTCTTGAGTCAGATCAAGATTTTTTTCCAATTGTTGAACTACTTAGGATTCTTGAGCACAAGAAGAGGGCCTTTGAGTATTTGGGATTGGAAGAAGATAGGAGTACCCAAGGAAGAAATATAAATAATGTAAACACTCCTCTTTCAACCATTGCATACCTAGAAAAACCACCAGCATTGGAGGAGATAGGTGAACCACTTGAAGTTTACTTGGGAACATATTTGGTTGAGTCTCAATTAAATGTCGATCCATTTTTTACGACACTTGATTATTAAGGAAAGACTGCTGCACAATTGTATGTTTGATTCTGGAGCATCATGTAATGTTATACTTATAGAGGTCATGAATGAATTGGACATTAAAGTGAAAGTAGCTTATGGCAAGTGTACTGTAATAGATTCTAGAGAGGTGTTAATTATAGGATGTGTAAAACGTTTGGTGGTATAACGTGCATCTTATCTGGGTAAGAACTTAAAACTTGATGTTGTTATTATTGATTGTCCTGCCAAATGGGGCATGTTGTTATCAAGAAAGTGGGTTGCAAGTGTTGGTGTAAGTGTTCATATGGATATGTCTTTTTCCACCATTCCAATTGAAGGCAGCCTTGTAAAGATGTATGGAGAGTAGAAGATGTTACACCTCATTAAAGATCCCAATAATGCTTTTTATGAAGTATTGTATGTTGATGTAGATGTTGATAACTTTGTTGGATTTGCTGATGGCAAAGAGAACAAGATTGATCAATGTAAATGTCTTGAATAAGTAGTTTTTCCTTGGACCTTTTTATTCGATGGAGCTTGTTCCAAGTTTGGAAATGGTGCTGGTATTGTTCTAATTTCTCCAATCTAGGAAGATTTTTATTTTTCTTTCAAACTCAACTTTGAATGCACTAACAACATTTCTGAATATGAAGCATTGTTATTGGGTTTGAGAGTTGCATGGAAATATGGTGTAAATGATATCATTGTCAAAGGAGATTCAAAACTGATTGTAAAGAAAATTAGAAAACTATATGCCACTAAAAATAAGAGAATGAAACAATACAAACATGTAGTATGGGATTTGATTGAAATTTTTGAATCATTTAATAGTGTGCACCATGATAGAAAGTTTAATGTTGTTGCAGAAAAGTTAGCATTGATAGGATCTAGATTTGGAATTTTTACAATATCTCTATTTTTTGAGTATGATGTTGAAATACTAACAATTCCATTTGTCCCTTGCAACGTTAAAAATTGATAATTTTTCGGTGAGGATGCCTAGGTGGAATGGTTTCTATAGAACCAAGGTGAGTTTTCTGATCAAAATATAGATTGGGAACCAATGGTGTGTGCTTTTGAAGGAAAGGAAACTTTATTTGGCAAAGACATCATCCAGCTGAAGACAAACATGATTACCAAAGGTTTGGAGGAACTTGAATCAAACTTTGATAATGTTGATTTCATTATTAACAAAATTATGTCAGTTTCAAGAGATGTGGAAGAGCATGACCTAGGCATAAAGGAAAAACCATGTAAAATCTGCTTAGGAAGCAATCTGAGCTAGGAAGAGAAGCAGTCCTATGTTTGTTTGTTGAATAAATATCAAGAATTCCTAGCTTGGTCTTACTCTGAGTTGAAATATAGGGAAGATTTTTTCCTACATGAAATTCCTCTTGAATCTAATGCCAAGCCTTTTAGGAAAAAATAGAGGCCAATCAATATGCTCCTTTCTTTGAAGATGCAAGAAGAATTGAATAAGTTGAGGGATGGAGGGATCATTCATCCCAAAAGCTACCCATCTTGGGTTGTAAATTTAGTACTTGTCAGAAAAAATAATGGTGTTATAAGGTTGTGCGTAGACATTAGCAACTTGAATAAAGCATCATTGAAAGATAATTACCCTCTACCAAACATGTATAATATACTATAATTGGTAACTAATTTTGAATTGTTATCCACTTTGGATGGTTTCTCTAGCTATAATCAAGTTGTTGTGAAGGAGTTAGAAAGAATAAAGAATGCCTTTACCACTCCTTGGGGAACTTATGGCTATCTCAGGATGTATTTTTTCTTAATGAATGTTGGAGCAACTTTCTAAAGAGAAATTGATGTAGCATTTGCTAGTTATATTAATTATTTCATTGTTGTTTATTAAGATGATGTAACTATGTTTTCAAGAAAAATAAATGATCACTTGTAACACTTGGAGAGAATGTTGTTAAGGTGTAGAGAGTATGAAATATCATTAAATCCCATGAAGTGCCATTTTGGAGTTCAAAAGGCAAAGCTGCTTGGTCACATTATATCAAAATAAGGGGTCATGATTGATCCCAAGAAAGTGGAAGCCATCAGCAAGGTTCCAATTCCAAGAACTAAGAAGGGAGTTCAATCCTTCTTTGGAAAAATAAACTTTATCAGAATTTTTTTGTCTAACTTTGCTGAGCTAACCATCCCCATTACTAGCATGCTGAAGAAAGACCAAGTCATCAAATGGGAAGAATATATCATTCAAGCTTTCAATGGGATCAAAGAAGCATTAAAACATGCCCATTTTTTGGTATCTCCAAATTACAAGAAACCTTTTCAAATGTTTTCTTTTGCTTTAGAAAACACAATTGCATCTATCTTGTTGTAGAAGGATGATGAAGGGGATGAGAGACCAATTTCCTTTTTCAGTAATCCATTGCAAGGAGCTGAGTTGAAGTACACCATCATGGAGAAGAAATCATTTTCTTTGGTGAAAGAAACAAAGGTTTTTAGACCTTACATATTGAGCTCTAAAGTTTTTTCTTTTGTTCCCAACACCATGGGAAATATATCTTATTAGAGATGGAGGTCTCAAGAAAAAGATGGAGATGGGTAAACAAGTTACATGAATATGACATGGATATCTAAACCACGAAATTTGTAATAGGTTTGGGCCTAGCTAAGCTTATGGCTAAGAGCAACTTGCAAACTATTGAGGTGAATAAAGTAGAATGAGAAAGGGTGGATGTCCTTGAAAAGTTAGTAAGCTTTGAATGGTACAAAGATATAATATTTTATCTCAGACATCTATGATGCCCTGAACATTTGAGTAAAAATTAGAAAAGAGATCTTAAGTTATCCTCTCAAAAATATGTCATTACTGATTTTGGGTTATCTTGGAAGAACCTAGAGGGAGTGCTCTTAAGATGCATTGCTGAGGATGAAGCCCCAAAGGTAATTGCTGATCTCCATGGAGGTGTTTGTGGGGGACATGCTGGAAGAGTTACAACACATAAAATATTGAGGGCTAGTTATTGGTGGCCAGCTCTCTTCAAAGATACAACTCTACTGGTTAGGAAATGTGAAAGTTTCCAGTGTTTTTATGGAAGAATGAAAGCTTTAGGCTCCCTTCATTTGCAGCCTATGTAAATTGAATCCCCATTTAAGCAATGGGGAATGCATTTCATTGGAAAAGTTTCAGATCCTTCTAGTGCTGGTCATAAATGGATTCTTGTAGCCACTGATTTTTTCACTAAGTGGGTGGAAGCAATCCACGCTAAGAAATAAACACACCAAGTTACCATGGACTTCATGGTGAATCAAATCATATGCAGATTCGAAGTGCTAATTAATATTGTTGTTGATAATGCCATGAGTTTCAGAGCCAACCCTTTGGTGGCAATGTGTAAAGAGTATGGAATCAATTTTACATATGATTCTAACTAAAATCCCCAAGGAAATGGACAAGTTGAGTCTAGCAATAAAAACTTGTTGAAGATCATTAGAAGAACCTTGGAGCTGAACAAAAAGAAGTGGGGTGAGAAACTAAAGTTTTTTGTTTAGGATGACAGAATCACTATCAAAAGAGATACTGGTAAAAGCCCATTTGAGTTGGTATATGGAATTCAATCTCGATGCCCCTTCATTTGCAATTGTCTTCATTTCATTTTGTTCAACAAATTGAAGATCAAGAAGTTAGTCCATATGATGCTTGAATCAATCAAATTATTGAGTTAGATGAAGAAAGAAGGGCATCCCATCAACGACATGTGGAGTTAAAAGAAAAATTGAAGAAATTATTTGACAAGAAGGTGAGTCCAAGAGCTTTCAGCATTGGGGATCTTGTGCTATTATGGGATAATAGGCATGCAGATAAGGGAAAGCATGGAAAACTTGATGCATTTTGGATGGGCCCTTATTCAATTGACATTCGAATTGGTGAAAATACCTTCTTCCTAAAATACTTAGACAAGGAACTTCTTGAATTTCCTGTTAATGGTAGGCATTTGAAATATTTCCATGATTGATTTCTTGAAATCAAGGTATAAACCATTTATACAATGTATATTCCTTTAGTTTCTTTACGCTTTCATGTTTTTCTATTTTTTGTTTGTCCTAGTCCTTGACAGCCATTATGTTGGTTTCTTGGTTCGTCCTTGGGGGAGTTGATTACTATTCTTCTGTTCTACAAGATTATTCTTTGACTCCATTGCTAAACGGTTTGTTTTTGGCACTTGATATATTATTTGTTCTTGTGGCACACACAGGGAGTGCCCATCCCCGATTCGGAGCTGATGTTGGTGCTCATTTTAATCTCACCTTGTTTATCCTTAAAATTCTTTAGTTTGTGGGCTTTGTCGTGTTTTCTATCTCCACGTATTGATGCATGAAATCTCTATCCTCCATTTGGTTTCCATCATCAGTCCCTTCCTTTGGTTGAGGATCACTTAAAATATAGAATTTATTTTTCATTCCTCTATCCATTTGAAAAGATCTGTAACTTGGGTGAAAACTCAGGTTTTTTCCTTCCTTCCATTTTCCAGAGTCACATTTTGTTTTCCTGTCATTTTTGCCCCAAGTATCTATGGTAACATGATTTGATGCACCTTGGAAGATCATATTTGGGCCTTATATCATTTCCAAATTCTCTATCCTTGAAGAAAGATTCATTTCCAAGTGTAAATGGTGATTTTTATACATTTTACGGTTTGACGGGTGTATTTTTCCTAGTCAAATTAATATCTCACCATCAATGGAAACATGGCCCTTTCTAGTCAGAATAATGTGGCACTTTGAAAAATTTAAGGCCTGATTCAACATGACGCTTGTCCACATGGAGGGCCGACGCTCATCTGAAAATTTTCCTTTCGGTTTGACCTTGGAGTTGCACCGGGGAGACACGTGGAGGTTTCTGCTGCCTTGCCCAGACTTAGACAAATTTTTCATGTGGCCGGTATAGCTTTGGAAAACCATGTACACGTGGAGGGCTACCACTCATTGGAGGATCCACCTTAGGGTCCCACCTTAACATAATTTCCAGGAGGACACTTGGAGGCTTCTATCGACTCCACTCTATACTTAAACTTTTCAAAGTAGTTTTCTAAGGCATAGGACACGTGGAGGGATCGCACCTGTTTGGGGACTAGCCCCTAAATTTTATTTTGAAGAAGTGTCAGGAGGACACTTGGAGGCTTCTACTCACTTTTCCCTCGCTTGGACTTTTCAAACATCCAAGGAAAACTCTCTCGGCCCTAGACACATGGCACCTTCAACTAACCCTTCAATTTTCTTAACAACTCTACCAGACTGAGAAACATGGTGAGCCCACACTTTTTTTGGGTCTCCACTTTTTGGGACCATCTCAAAATGTGCCATTGAGACACGTGGAGGCTTCCAATGGCTTCTTTTTTAGTGAGACTTTTTCAAAGGCCAAAAGGCATTTTTCTTAGGCCCAGGGCACGTGGAAGGCCCGTGCTTTTTTGGAAACTTTCCCCTGTACTTCTCCTTTGCAGTTGCACCAAGGAAACATGTGGATGGCTATAATATAAAGTAGAAAAGGGTCAGAATCAATGGTTGTTGTGCATTATGTCTATTTTTCTACCTTTTTTTCTCCAAGACTTCTGCAGATGTGAATCTACACTATTTTTCTTCATTTTTGATGAAACTGCTTGTCTTTTTTGTCTGCAAAGTTCCATTGAATGTATTAAAAACTTAATTTTTGACTCCAAGGATTGTTAAGATCGATATTTTTAAGTTAGAATTTCTTGGGCACTTGTAAAAACATGAATTACCAGAGAAGATGGATGCGGGGGAGTTGTAGAGGAAAAAGAGGGAAAAGGATGAAATGATGAAGGTTACAAGTGCAAAGGATGGAAAAGGTGTTTCCTCGAGAGTGAAAAGGATTTCCTATTAGATCCAACTATGCAAAGCCTCTGGAGAATGATTAAAACATTGATTTATCACATGAAAGTATTAGAATGATTAAAATGATTGTCAAAAAGGTTGTGACATGGCATCCTAGTCATTAGTCGAGTGTCTGAGAAGTGTGATCAGTTCATAATTGGTCCACCTGGCAACTTTCAGATGTAAATTTGTTAACCATCACTTTCTAAGCAAAATTGGTAACAAGCAAAGATCCCTCAAATATTCTTCTCTTATGGGGGAAAATTGAGTGAGTGAAATGTATAAATGTAATGAGAATACTCTTGCAAAAGGACTGGGGTTGAATTATTAAGAGAAAAGTTTTAGAGAGTCCGTCTTCCTGGGAGAGCAATCCGAGATAACCTGTTAATTTCTTCTATGTTTTAAATTTCAATCACGTCAAGTTGGTTGTGAGTGTATAGCCATTAACAAGCTCTGAGAATATTTAAATAAACTATCCCTTGCCGATGAATTTAATCAATTTCGAGTTAATCTATGTCAATCTTGGAGCAATTTGTGTTTGATTTAGTTCAGAATGTCTGCAAGTAGTTTTCTTATTCCTATTACAATCTTGTGTTAAAGTCCCTTCGAATCACACAGGATCTCATCCCTATGATAGTTTAGTGGCATTTTCAATTTCATTTCAAGAAGAGCCTTCATCTTGTGATGAGATAAACAATTTAAAATCACTTCACTATCATTTATTAATAAAGATTATCTGTAAGCCTTCGAGTGTATCTTAGGTGTGAGGAACTAGGGGTCTTTGATGTTTTATTGAGTCTTTGGCTTCAGCCTTAGTGCTAGATTCTCAAATATTATGTGAAACCATGTGGATCTAGGCCTCCATTTAAGCACACCTTTTGGTTGAAGGAATATCTTAGCTATTCCAAAGATTTCTTTCATTTAGCTTTCCAATTGTTGTGAATTTTCTCAAATATTTGGTATAATCAACTTTATCCTGCTCAATCTCCCACCAAAATTATTTAAAAACCATGAATCCATCCTAAACTACCCTTGTTTTCCTTGTATATCAACAAAGGAACAAAATCTATTTACTAAAATATGCAGAACAATCAGGATCCCATAATTTCTTTAGTAACCTTAGCCTTGTTTTGAAAGTATCTCCATATTTTAGAAGTGACAACTCTTGAGAGTTAAACTATGGAGTATTGATCATACTTTCCCAAGGTTTTCTTCATAAAAATTTTGCAAAAGAAGGATATCTCCATCTCCTTCATCAAACAGAGGTTACATTATGGGTCCTCTCACCCTGGTTGAAGAGGAACAACTAAAAGTAGTGAGGATAGCTCAAATCATCTTGAAGGTGCTAACCATCTCTTGAAAAATTTGAGTGACAAAGGGCTAGTTAGATCTCATCCCCAGCTATAAAACAACATACATTATGATCTATCTTTCTCTAAGCTCTGTGCCAAATTTGTGATGTTGCTCAGCTTGAAAGGGAGAACAAATTTGGATATCAACATATCCTCTAACACATAACTACTTCCAAAACTGAAGAAATATTTGTATTCTCTAGTGTTTTGGGTGATCCATTGTCACTGACCAAAGTATTGTAGAGAGGATGGCCGCATTTATCCTCTATACTTTAGCTACTCCCAAGAATGATAAGGAGAATATAACCCATAAAATCCATTGTGTTTGGAGTTCTGTAGAATGTTCTAAACCCACTCGTTGTGTAACCCACTGTTTCATGGACAAAAACTTAAAATTAAACTATACCGATATGGTGTTGTATACTGTGTATAAACCCAAATGACACCCCCTTCTTTAGGGGTTCATAGAACAATGTTGTAGGAGGTTGGAGCCCCAAAGAGAGGAAAAACAACTGAAACTATGCCCTACAGGGGGGAATGGGATGAGCTTGGTAAAAACCAAGGCACATGAAAACATTTGGGAATGAGACAAGTGTTGGTATAAGAAAAGACATACATGCATGTGTAAGACAAAGTGCAAGCCAAATAAGCAATGTGTAAACTAGAACACACAAGACGCCAAAAAGTGGGTTGTAAACATGGTACATCATTCATGATGTCACAAGACACTCAAGGCCATAATGACCCCAAACAAACAAGAAAGTGTGCATAACAAAGAAATGAAAAATCCCAAATAGAATGAAAAACAAAGACAAGAAAATAGAAACAAATAGATAGTCATGGTAGAAAGTAATCCTCCAAAATAAATTTTGCACATGAAGCACCCATTAGCATGCTAGAAAGATAACAACTATGTCAACAGTGTGTATAGTCGAATTTTGTAAAGTGCTAAGTATAAAATGAAACAATAACACCTAAAGTGTATGAAAGTGGATGCCCCTAGTAGTAATTATTGTACCAATCATCCATGTTATGTGTAATGGACATGTATTATCTACAATCACAACTAGAAGGAATGTGAATGCACACGTGCATATGATAAAAATAATGAAATTCAAGATATCTATCTATTATGTGTAATAAGATGAACATGTACAAATAAATTCAAGAAAGAGTAAGTGTAACTATAATATGCAATATGTTGTGGATGGATGAAATGGAATGAAAGTGAATGATAGGAGCCACGTGCCCCATGAGTGAATGGATTTGTATGCAGTGAGTTTCATCTGTTCATGCCCCCTCAACAGTTAAAAATGAACCATAAATGAGAGTGTGTCATCGGGAAATGCTCAAACTATGTGTTGTATGTAGTATGTTATGGTGAAATTTTAGTGGTGACATGCGACATGGAGATGAAGTGTGTGTGATTATGTAGACAAATCATATATCACAACAAGATGAGTAGAAAGAGTGGTGATGTATCTGAAAGTGCATACCACTAAATGTCATTATAGGAAGTGCTGATGTAGCCTAAGACATATATCACTAAACTAGGAATGTCACATGAGAAAGGGTTGATGGCTACATGTGTGAGTGTGGTTAAGTCCATTTTATTTTTATATTCTCAAAATCTTTTATGGACCATGAGACTAGTGTGTTTCATCGGGTAGTGGTTAATTCTAACGTTTGGATGAATATGCATATATTAGAAGGCTTATATGTGATAGTGAGAGTATGAAACATGCATTCGTGTTATGGTGGGGGGAATGTGTGAATGTTATGCCCCCTAAGTGCATGATGGTGAATATAATCATGTGATATTGTCTAAAAGATCATCGTTGTAGTGATCGAAACCAACTGGTGTCGTCACAAAATCACGCACTTACTATTACATTTTTTAACGCCAAGTCTATTATTTTATATATGGGTCTTGCATAAGAAAATTATTCACTAATGGCTCATCCCCTATTTCTTTTTGTCACATAGTAGTCGTCATTATCATTTTTCTTACATAGATGTCAGTTGTCTATATAGTTCTAGTAGTACTTTAGCAAGTATTAGGGTTCTTAATTTGGTTGTTTATCATCACTAATCCCTAACTAGGGCACATTGGGTTATAATGGGCTACTCATGGATGCCTCAGTCCTTGATTTTGGTACCCTAATTTCTATGATGTTTGCATTTAGTTTCATTATTTGAAGTCAGTCTCTATGGTTTTATGGTCTCATTCACCTATGTGCTAGTCAACATATCAGGCCATTAGTGTCAAAATTTGAGAAAGAGATCCCTATATAAACATAACATACTCACCACATTATGGGTGGACTATCTACTATCAAGAGCTAGCTACTACTTAGGAAAATGACTGCATTTGGGAATCTTCTACATCTGCATCACATAAGCATAGGGGGAAAGGGTTGTATTAATTCTATTCATCCACCATTTGCATTTTACATCTAGTTATTTCCCCTATTTATGTGTCATTGACACTAGGTCACCCTAGCCACATAAGCACACAAAACTACATTGGGTTTGGAATGTTGTGCAATACTTAGTTTTAAGCCCAACATTGTGGTAGCTAATGTTATTATGACCCCTTCATTTACACATTTATTTCTTAGGGATTTGATACTTTTTATGGGGTTTTGCAGGTAGATCAACGTCGCTCAGCTACAGTGACACAATCGAGCTTATTGCGATAATATAACGAACAAGATGAAGGTATTATAAAAGACTTATGACACTGCTAGAGCCATATCCTAAGCTCCTCTGCAGATCAAAGCACCCAAATCACATACCAAGGAACCCACAGGCACCCTAGTACATTCCCAGACACCCCACTATAGAAAAATCCTCATGTGCTACAATTTTCTTGGTCACAACTTCATATTTTTCCATGTTTTCCTATCATTCATCACTGTCCATCAAAATAGTGAGGTAAGTACTTTTCAAGTTAGTACCCTAATCACTACTATTTCATTTATTGCATTTCATTTAAATATCAAATAAAAAAAATTGGCACTTATTTTTCATTTCATATTAATTACTCTATCATTATTAATAGTTAGATTAGCTCTAAAATCCCTATTTAAGTTAATCATTTTGGTGAACCCATATTTTAGAATACCTTTCCCTAGGATCTGCTACATGGCTAAGAATAGTTCATCTTCTTCACCCATCATGTCTCATGTTAGTATCAACCCTATTTACAATGAGGCTATCATTGCTGAGCTCAAAGCCCTCTATGGTTCTCTTGTTACTACACCTGATTATGTCAAACAAAAACTGTAAGATGGCTTGTAATATGTGCCTACTAGATTTGAAGATTATCCCTTAGGCATTAGTATTGTTGATGATCCAATAGCCTTTACTCATTGTATGTCATGTTATACAGTTACTTGTGATCCACCTTTTGATCTTTCACATGAAACATTAGATGATTCTCTTATTAATTACTTATTTGGTATTGATGCTTAGTCACCTATGCATACTGATTCTACTTCTTATACAACAATTGATGTATGTCCTTCTCATGCCTCTTCTGACAGGGCTTCTCATGATACATCCTCTCTTATTTTTCACATTCCTTCATATTATGTTGATGATCCTATTGACAGTTTTCTTAGTGACATTCTCATTTCTAAATCTCTATTTGATAATGGTGAGGAACTTAATAGTCATGACTCTCCTTCTTTCCATATAACTAATTGTGCATCACCTCATCCATTGTTATATTTTCTAGAGGTTGCATCTATGACTATGCATGAGTCATCACCCTCAATCACTTCTTCCCCTACTATTTTATCTCCTCTTGATAAATCTTCTTCTATAGAAGTTTCCACATTGGTAGCATCACCTATTAAATATTTTTATGATGTTATTGCTACTATTGTTATGGATGTTCCATCTATATCTCCTACTATAGCTTCTTTGAAACCTACTACTAGTGTAACCTTTAGCATCAGATCTTTCCCCATCACCTTTGGAGATCCCTATGATCACTCATAATGGAAAATTACAACCACTCAACACTTTATTTCCATCTTCTACTATTCCTTCATAGGATATTATCTCTCTCATGTATGTCGTAGGACACTTGCAATCTCAGGTTCAGTCCCTCACTTTAGAAAGTAGGGCCTATTATGCTTCCATCGACAACAATTCATTACATGGAAATCCAGTCCCTAAAAAGATTCATAATTCGGCATTTCCACATGATCTTACCATGCCTACTTTAACATGTTTTGATGGTACATGTGATTCTCATGCTCATCTTTAATATTATCGTAGTGATATGGCCTCTTACTCTAATGATAGATTATTAGTCAAGGTCTTTCGTTATATTCTTACCAAAAATGCATTACAATGGTAAACTCATCTCCCCTTTGGATCCATTAGTACTTTTTATGACATGGAGGATGCTTTCCTCCATAGGTTTATAATCAACAATGGCCCTAAAGTCACTTACGACCGATTAAAAACTCTACATCAAGGCTCCACTAAACCTGTCAAGGATTATATTTTACACTTCAATGCTTGTATGCACTAGCTAGTATTCAATCCTATCGATCTTGAGAAGTAATTTATTTTATTTTATAGCCTTATTGCTCCACTCAAGAAATTATTTCAATATAATACATGTGAGTCATTTATCCTCCTATGCTATAAGGTCATTGACTTAGAGAAAGATATTCTCTCTACACATATTATAGATCCTCTACACACTACTACGTCCATTGCCTATTATAGTTATACACCATTACCTTTGGTTGAGCATCCTACACAATCTCCACCTTTTCCTAAAATGTAATGCAGACAGGCTCAACCTACTTCACCACAAAAACATACTCTTTCTTTGGTTCTGTGATAGGCTACCCCTACCACTAGTCCACCAAGGTCACGAGAGCCTATGAACTTCTCTCATTATCCTTGACCATAATATATTCTACATGTATTAATAAATGATTCATTAATTAGTATACCCTCAAATCAACATCATCCGCATTACCGATTACAATGTTAACATGACCAACATTATTACAACTACCATCGCATCAACAACCATAAAGAAAATGATTTTCTTTCCTTTTAGAATAGATTACACTAGCTAGAGGATCAGGACATCATATCCTTTGGCTCTCCCTCATGTGAGCAATCCATATATGCTCTACCATGTCATAAATCTTCTACTATAGTTGAGTCTTCATCTAAATTTGATACTTAAGTCATGGCACAACCACCACTAGAGTTCATTACTCGTGCATGCTATCCACCGCGTCCATACATTGTTACACCATATCATCCATTGCATCCACCTCATATATCACATTCACATTATCCGCCACATCATGTTGTTATACCACACCAGCTTCACAACATTTCACCTTTGCACATGCCACCCCACCTCCATATGAAATTCAATTAAGATCATACACTCACGCTTCCTCCATCCCACATGCTTCCACTACTTCATGCCTCCATGCTCTCTAGTAGGTGATTATTATCACCTTATCCCATGATGATGCAATTGTTCTATTATTTTTCTTACATGACTATGAAGATATTTATCTAAGAACCTTTCATCACACGTTCCATCAGTCATCTAGAGCACCTAAATCATCTCCCGATGATGTACTCTTGCTTTTCATAGTTCATTCTTCACTGTTGAGGGATCTTAATTAAATGAACCTCCTCTTCCACACACTAGGGGGCATCGCTACTCTCCCCGGTACCATTCATAATACTAACATACTACAATCACATTAAATTATTAGGACATAAATTCCTCACAACCTGTTAGTTCAATCATTATACATCATTTATTTTTACACTTAATTTACTATAATCATCATGTTAACTACACATCACACATTTTATTTACTAAACATTTCATTTTAGCTCATCACATTTTGTTTTTCATCATTTTGTGAATATTACATCAACTAACATTAACACAATACAAAACCTCACATACATTCCAACAATAATCACAAAATCATCGATATGAAAAAAATATGTTCAATCATATCTAAATCATAGGATTTTTTACATTACAAGTGTATTAATCACTGGGTGAAACTCCCCTTCATCATATATAATCATAACTCATCATCGCTATCACTCTCGAGTACTCTTAGAACCCTAGAGCTAGATGCCTCACCACCAACTCGGCACCACTTTTTACGGCCTCGATACCTCACCACCTATTTACGTAGTAAGGTTTTCTCTGTAGAATACTCAAATAATTTCTGTTATAAGTCCACATATTGAGAAAACACATCTTATAGTAGCAGAACACCACCTACTGCCTCTCTAGCTCAATGATTATCGTCATGTGCCTAGTCCCTCTCGAATAGAAATAAAGTACATGTGGTTATTACCACCACTATAGGCTAAAATAAATGAACATGCTCACCCATTATATCATGCATCCTCTCAAGTATACCACAACCAACCACACCGGTCGACACATTCTGCATCAAGGTGTGGATGGATGTGTTAAATATCAATGACCAATACACATCACCTATAAAACAAACAACGCCACCACATTAGACAACCATCACTTAAAAGAAAAAAATAAATAAAATACATAATATAAACATGTCTAGATACTCACATTCCGCTATATTTGTTGCTACGGGGTAGGGTACATGTGCTTCCCCCACTCCTCCTCCACCTACGTATGGTAACCCTGTTGGATGTACAAATAATGGGAACAATAATACAGATTGATGTGCCAAACATAATGCATGGTACTCCTCGATACTACCAACATCATCTTCATCTACTAACTCTATCATGAAATCTACCTCATCTAGACCAGGAAGTGCTAACTACTAAGCTGTTTGTCCTAGTCTAACCCAAGCCGTCCTCGGTGCCCTAATAGTTCTAAACCATATATATAGCTCTTTGGGCATATCTAGAACCATACCAAATTGACATGAGACTTACTCCACCTGGAAGAGCTTTTCTACTCCTAAAAATCTATCCTCTAACTACATTTCCCTCTGAATACATCATAGCTCCACAAAGATCCTCAAATCATCCTCCATAGTCAAGGTATGGTGTCAATACAACTAACTCGGGACCCATCTTATCTATCATGGCCCTATAGGTATTGGTATCCATCATACAGCCACGCGTGTCAACCCACCTCCGCGCGTATATCCCATGCCTCAACCAATCTTCTCGTGGGACTGAACCGGTCTCAAAACCGATATATGCTCTCATTCCCACACATGAAACAATGTCATGGCTCCTATCCCAACGCCATTATCATCATGAGTGAAGCAACAAAAATCTCTATACAAATGGGCTTGTTGGTGCTCAAAATGGTCTTGCCCCATTTTGCCTTTGAAATCTATCGATTTACGGCCTCAACTATATTTTCTCCCTCCCATGTTGTGCCTGAGAGGTCTCTGCCTTCCTTCGATTGCTATTTTCAATTTATTCTGGGTCGCAGATCACATATGGGTCCATTCGTGTTTCCTTGTTTCTCTGTCTCTCTGAAAAGATCTATAATTTGGGTCTCCCATTCTCTGTTTATCTAAAAACTCAGGCTTTCCTATTCTTTCTATTTTCCACAGTCGAGATTTGTTTCCCTTGTCATTTTTTATCCAAATACTTGATAAAAAATGAATGGATGTAGCTTGAATTAACGTATTTGAGCCTTGTATCATTTCTAGATCCTCTGTCCTTAGAAAAAATTTCATCTCCGAGCTCAAATGGTCATTTTTCTACATTTTACAGTTTGATGGGCATTTCTCTTGGTCAAATTATCATCCTTGCATCTATAGGGAACGTGGCCTAGTTTGGTTGGACATGGCTCGGTGGGGTACTAGTTGAAACTTTTTGCACTTGTGTAAAAATGGGAAACTCAAAACTTTGTTACGATAGATAGCATTGGTGAAGTATACCTAAGCTAGGGGAGATTATATCAGATTATTTCATTACTACTGATTTATTTAAAAGATTACATGAAATCTACAGCCATGTGTGCTATTAAAAATGTAATATATCACATAGTCTATAATTGCATTACCATCCTCAGCAAAAGAACACAAGCCCTGAAGGACAGTTGTGTTGTCTTGATGATGAAATCCAATCATAGAGTAGGTGAAGTGTAAAGTTATGGTAGAGAAAACATAAGTGTAGATCATAGAAAATCAGAGTTCATTACTGAATGTTACAATTTCTATTTATTTTTCTTTCCTTCATGATTTAGACATTCAATTGTGTTACTAAGTTGTTTAGTTCATTATACAATCCATATAAAATGTAGAAATGCAGAAAGAAATATACAACTCAATTACAAAATTCAATGTTATATTCATAAGGAGTTTTAATGTTTACCACACAAGATGTGGGATGTAATTGAAAAGTAAAATACAGCTACTAAAAAGAAAGATACACATGCATGAAAGAAAAAGTAAAGGATTATGAGTGAACCCATCATTGCCTTGGGGTTTTGTTATTTGTTTGAAGCATCTTCATCTCCATCTTTTCTTCTCTTTCATCTTAATTGTAGAAGCCATTGTACCTGAAAGGAAGAAAATTTAACCGTCAGTTACGAGCTCAGGGATCAAATCATATTCATACACTATCCTACTTCATGTATATGAATCTTCCCCTAAGCAGGAGACGCATTCTACTTGAAGGACAAACTGCATGCATGATTTATTCACTCAAAAAGAATAAAGTGAAAAGAAAGAAGAAAACATGGACATAAGAGAGGCCAAAAAGCCTAATCATTTTCTAACTATTTTCCTAAGTGTGGAAGTACATGTTACAGCTAAAGGAAAAATAGGCAAGTCATAAGTGCATGCAATAAAAGGAAGAATGTAACTAAAATTTCCAACAACTGTTCTAAAATGGAAGAGGTTATAGTACAAAAGAGAGAGTGGAAGATAGAAACACTTGTTCTATTTGCAGCAAAAAAGGGAGAATCAGATTATAAGAAGCTGAAGCTAAATGGGAAGAAGGGATTATAGCTGAAATAGGATGAGAGAGGAGATTCTAGGAAAATTTTGATAAGGCTTCGACATGTAAAATGGACATTTACAACTTTTCATCATGTTGTTTTCAATTACTACATGCTTTAAGGAACTATGCAAACCAAATAAGTAATACAGGGAGCAAAAAGCATTGCATGATCAAAATAAACAACTAGCATGTTTTCAGTTTTCAATTTCTATATCAGTTCAACTAAAAGGAGTTACTTTCTATATTCTAGATCAGAAAATACAACTACTATTCCTGGAAAATGCATTATAGAAATGCTTTTGGAAAAAAATTTTCAGGGCTTCGCCATGTATAATCAAAGTTTCAAAAAAATCACCAATGCCGGAAATACTACTATCAAGCAAATGAAGTATCTAAGTAAAAGAAATAAGTTACTGTATGTCAAAAAAGCATCAAAATCAAGGCTTATTTATAAAAATGGTGTTACAGAAGATAAAGAATTATTTACAAACTTCCAGAAAGTCACTTACAAGATACAAAACATCTTAAGATTAGTTTTTGTTGTTGTTATAAAATCAATTTCAGAATCAAAGAATGCAACTGCAACTACTACAAAGTGATGACTAAGGAAGTATGCAACTGTAATATCATGAAATTATTAGCAGAATTCACATTTCAAATGAACAATCCTTACATGTAACCAATACTATGTGCAAATTAAAGTCACATATGTATGCATAACAAGAACAGAATGCATCTCCAGAAAAGAAAATTTGGAAATAGTGGTTTAAGTTTTTAGAAAACATTCGAGGCTCATCAAGTTCAAATATGGGTTCACATAATAAGTGGTGTAATAGTTTGAGACAATCATCAGAGAAAACCACTGTTCTAGTTCTAAAGGAAAAATAAAAATGACATAATTTTTTGGATGGGAAGATTTTAATCATCTCAGTAAGGTCAAAGTAAGCTACAGAGAAGAAAACTAACACCTACAGTGACCGAGCCCTAGATTTCGAAAAATGGAATTTATGTGAAACATAAAACTATCAAAGAGGGGATGAAACTAAAAATCTACATCTACCCGAAAAGATCCCAGTTCAAACTTCTTCGAGAATGGCGTTTCAACACAACATTGACAAGATTTACACAAATTTGGCTAGGAGAATTAAATTTTTGGGTTGACTTTCGAAGCACTTAACCATGGTATGAGTAGATTTTTTTAATCAACATATACCTACAGTCACCATCTTAAGGTCAATGAAGTCAAAGTACTAAAAAACGTAAGCCGCAAAGTTATACATATGAACTCACAAGTGGAAAATCTAGATCCAGAGATAGCAGATCAAAAGATGGAATACCCAGAACATAAATTATCTAGCAAACCCTCCACAATCAGTTGGAATAAGCTAACAGTGATAATCAGGTAAGCTATGGTGATACAAGCTTATAAATATTAAGAAAAACAGAGTATTCATACCACAAACACATTTAGAAATAGAGATAGAATCTCCAGCATCAAACTCAAGAGCTCAAAAAATGTCATCAAGGTTTTAGTGAACAAAGACAATCAATTACAACGACATATCAGAATCTCAAATTTTGAACAAGTAAAGTATAGATCCTAATTTTAATCACATACCCATTAAGAGGTTGCCAAATCAGAAGAGAAGTAAACACTCACTGGTAAAATCGAAGCCGAGAAGACTCTTGAGATCTCATCAAGCTCAGAGCTAAAAGGAGTAAACCCAGAATGAGTTCAACTCGCAAATGACCAAGGTCATCCAAGAGATCACACCAGAAAAGTAAAAGGAAATGGGTATTCATTTTAAAATCAAAGTGATAATGATCAAGTACCAACGAAAAAATCAGAGATAAAAACTTACAATACTTTGAACGCCTTTTGCATAGTCATCTAAGAAAGATCAACGATGGCGGCCAAGATTGGCAAGTAACATCACCAAAAAAAAACATATGCAAAACCTATTTACGTAAGAAAACCAAGTTTCAACAACCATACGAGAGATCCCCAAGAGAAAGAATAATAGAGTTGAGCACGAAATCAACATGGTGGCATCCAGGCAAAATTTTCCACGGCTTCACCTACAAAACCAAAAACCAAATGAAATGTGTTGAGGTTCGAAGTCACTCTTTACCATGCAAACTCAAGAGGTGAGTTTCAATTTGACTCAACCATGGTTGGGGATCGATGACCACAGATCAAAAGTACAAAGATAAAAGGCTTAGGATAAAGCTCAGAGATCAAAACAAGTAATCATGGTTAGTTCTAACTGACCACATTAATACAGAGTTACAAACCCTAACCATGGGCTAGAGATCGATGACATCAAGCCAATCAGTAAAAACATCAATAGTGTATGTTCCATTTCAAACATCAAAGCAAACTCGGCCTAGGTCAAATTTCCACCGACAAAGTGTATAAGGGGTGAGTCACCATGTAGAAGGGGCTAGCCTATGTAATCAAATGAATAATCATTGCCAAAGACTTTCAAAGTCTAAGCCATAGTGTATGCCTTCAAATAATCAAAATCGACCAAATTATGCCAAATGATCACCGAAAAGGTGAATTTCAAATTATACACTACCAAACATGCAACGACCAACACATATATACATGTGTGTATTTATCAAAAGGTGGTGGAGAATATAGTGGCATGTGCCATGTAAAATGGTCGAGCCTTTTATATTGCTAAGTCAACCAAGGTGGCCAAACCAAATAGATCGGAGGTGGTCCCTACTTCAAGGAGATAATTGGCAATATGTCACTATTGTGACCTTTTGGAGCCAAAAGAAATGTTAGCATATGAATATGTACACATGGCAGGTGGCCCCACATTGGGTGTTTTTTTGCAAATATTGCAAATATTTTGATTTATTTACTCACAGGTAGAGAGTTGTCTTTTTTTTTGCATGCTTCACAAGAAGATAGAACAGAGAAGAGACAAGTTGCATGCCATGGAGAGAGACTTGCCTAGCAAGTAATCTATTTTTGGAAAAATTATTCACCCAACCTTATTTAAAATAGAATAGTCAATTTTAGTTGACTGAGATGTAATCAATGGCTATTAATGCCTCTTGTACTAGTTTGTATTATTTTATCCCTTTATTTATTATTAAATAAAGGATAAAATTAGGATGCATGGGTGAGTACAACCATAGGATATTTTTAGGAAGGGTGGAAAAATTTATTTTGGCTATATATTGTGTGCCTTTGCAAAACATAGGGGGATTCTTCCAGAGGACTTTTGGATACATGAGTACTGCAGCAAATTTTTCCAATTTTTCTCTCTGAGTGTGAAGTATTTTCTTCCTTTCCAAGTTATTTTACATTTTTGTGTATGTTATATTAATCTTGTGAATGTAAATTCCCTAGTCAACCACCTTACCCTACTGCAATTTCAGTCTTTTTGCTTAATTTTAATGTGCATTTTAACTTATTAGTACTGTTGTGATTCTCCCTCAGTACAATAAAGTTTTTTTCCCTTAGATATTCTACAAAAAACTATTGGTTTGTGCATCAAAATCCTTCCTAAATCTATTGTGCTTATACTCAGTCAAAGTCCTCATATAAATTCGGTGTATCACCTTAGTTTTATCATTTTTAGAGTCATCTTTTACTCTCAAACTCCCAGAAATCAATTTAGGATACACCGATAAGGAACTAGCCTTTTAATCCCAGAAACTCACCTCAAAATAGGTATACGCATAGACCTGAGGTGTTTCTATTGTATCTACGAAAGAGAGAGATCAATTATGCAAGCCCTAGAAAACATGTAGCCATCTCTCTACATGGTGCACTTTTGAGTGATAATAGTTTTTGGCACACTCGGTGGGACCACAAATCAGATTTGCATGCAAACAATAGATTTACAGTAGATTAAAGTTTACTTTCAGGAGTAAGCTGCAACAATTTATTCTAAAGATTTTATGATCTTTTGGCGACTCCGCAAAGCTGATTTCATACCAGTATTGCAAAATGTTCCATGCCTAAAGTGACTACAAGATCATCGGTAAGAGGAATTCCTTCTGAATTTGTTTCTTTAACTTTGAATTCTACTACAAGGAGAAGAGTTGGTAATACTTTACCTTATAATAGACCTTGTTTTAGTAACCCTCCTCATGATATTCCTTCACCATGTATTAATTTCTCAATTAAGATTATAGTTTTTCAAATGGCTATCCAACCACCAAGGAATTTTATGACCTTTACTAATGGCAGTCCATTAGTAATCCCAGTTTATCACGACATTCCTAATGCTGCCATGAAAAGTTTGGCATCATTCACGGGTGAAAATCAAGTTACACCAGCTGAACATATCAAATATCTTGTAGCCCTATGTGTAGTCCATAATATCACTCATGAGGACATGGCTCTAATACTTTTAGCTACATATTTTAAAGGGAAAGCCTTACAATGGTATAAAAACCTAGAAATAGGTAGCATAAGAAATTGGGACGACTTAGGTCAAAAATTACTGAAACAATTCCAGGATAATTTAGATCATTTTACTCTCATCGGACATTTGTCTACTATTAAAAGATCTCTAAATTAATTTATTTCTAGTTTTAATATCTGCTTTGCTAGAACTTGGGAGAGAATTCCAGCAAGTGTTAAGCCTCAAGCTGATCATGCTTTCTTTTACTATCTTCAAGCATTAAACACTGATATCTCAACTATGATTTAGTCAATGGGTGGAGAGACACTCCCAGTAGCTTATGATATTGCTATCTGAGATGAAAATAGCCTTATTCAAGCTGGAAAATTGGCGCCAAGGCCATCAATTCCTTTTTCAGCAAATTTAGCACCTATTCCTCATCCTATTACAATTATAGAGCCCACTATTGTAGCCCCATCAGATGATGTATTCAAAGCTTTGTAGACTATGGAAATAAATTGACTTCGATTGAGAACAAAATTACATTACCTAACAGACCCTACCAGGCTCCTTATCAGCCCTACTAGCATAATCAACAAAACAAGAAGCCCTATCAACAAAATCAAAATTATAGGCAGCCTTACCAGCAAAAGCGGTTTGACCCAAAGGCTCCCAATTCCTCTAATGCTTTAGTTCTAGTTAATATGGTTACATAAGAGTGGTGTCAACCTTGCAATCAACCTCATTCAGCTACAACTTTCCCAAATGCTTTTCTGAATCTTAATCTTATTGCATAACCTCAATCTGAAACATTGTTCATGCCTGAAATGGAGGGTGGGTAGCAATAGACTCATGTTCAGAAAGCACATGAACAAAATTTAGTTAGTTTTAATGAGGAGGATTTCATTAAAGTCATTACTAGGGCTTAAGGGAAAGATGTTGAAAATCAAAAGCAGCAAAATAGGCCTATCCTACCTACTGTCACTGACAAGACAACATCTACAGCTCCAAATTCAACTAACAACCCTTTTGTTCCTCAAAAATCAGAAATTGTCCCAGTTGATAAAGATCATCAAAGATAGCTATAGCCTGATCCAAGAAGATTGTTCATACCTCAGATATTTAAGGCAGTTGAAGCAAAATCAATTTTTCCTAAGGCTTACTCTAAAATAGTTGATTATGTCTCTAAGACAGTTGCTTCTTTTAACATTGTTGATGCAATGAAAAAGCATAATGTTAACATCACAATTTGGGATGCTCTAAGTATTCCTGGATAACAAGATTTAATTTCTCATGAACTAGCTAAGATGTAGATTTCTTCAAATATAGCAGAAAAGGAAGTTCAGAAGACATACGTGGTCCTTGGAACGTTTGAGCAAGACCATATTAAAGAAGTTAAATGGATGGTTCAGAAAGTTATGAATGCTCATGACATCAAGAAACCACCACCATTTTATTTATCGTTGGTTATTGGTGAAAATCTAGTTCATAATTGCATGGTGGATACTGGTGAAAGTAGCACAGTTATGCCAAAAGTGATTGTAGAAAAATTAGGGTTGCAGTATGAGCCTACAGAAAGGAGTGTCTTACAGCTTGATCAAACTGTAACTAATACGGTTGGTATAATAAAAATTTTAGAAGTGACGTTACATGCTTGCCCAAATGTTTCTATTCTGCAAGATGTAACTATTGTGGACTTACCTCCATACTTTGCCTTGTGCTTATCTAGAGATTTCATAGTGAAAATAGGAGGTTATCTCTCTTCAGATTGGTCCTTATTTTTTACTACATGTTATGGAACTAAGGTTATTATCAAATCAAAACCATTGGCTAGATTCCATATTGAGCCTCGTTCCCAAAATGTAATAACTAATTAATCAGCTTTAGAGCAATATGATTTTGATGATATAGCTCAGGTTTCAGCATTAGATGGTGTATCTAACATGTTTCTGGATGAAAATATAGCTGAAGAACATGCTCATGATCCTTTTAAGGAAGTTGAAGAACATATTTTTGGTGTGTATTGTGTGCATGAAGAAAATACATGACTTCCCTTGCTATCTAAAATAGAAAATTCAGCAGAAGGGATTTGGAAGCTTCATTTTGATGGAGCTAAGAACAAAAAAGGACAAAGAGTAGGTGTGATGCTCACTTCCCCAACAATTGAAAGGTATTTCTCATCTTTGAGTCTCTAATTTCCATGTACTTGTAATGTAGCTGAATACGAAGCAATAATTCATGGCTTACGTTGGGCCAAAAAGAAAGGTATCAGCACATTACAAATCTTGGGTGATTCTGAGTTAGTTATCAATCAAGTAAAAAACTTCAATGTTTGTAAGAATTCACTAATGAAGTCTTACAGACATAGAGTTTCATACTTAATGGAATATTTTGACGCTATTAATATTCAGTCTATTCCTAGAACTGAAAACAAGCATGCAGATAGACTTGCAGCAGTTGGTGCTAGTTTCAAAGTGTTGGAACAGATGGAAAACAACAAAATTCAGCCTCATATTAAGCTAATTGTTAGGACTTCTATACCTGATAACGAATCAAATTGGAAAGTTTTTGAAAGTGACGACCAAATCTGTAGGTTTTTATAGCAAGAAGCTAAATTTTCTACAATTAATTAGGATAAGTTACAACATTTATATGGTGATCAGATTGTTTTCAGTTGAAGACAAATAAACTACCTCAAGGTCTGTCACATTGGAATACATCTTTAGCATTGACGATCAGTTAAGAAAGGTGAAGACTAAAATGTCAAACCCCTCTGATAATTACGAAGAGATATTGGTTGATGAAGGGAAAAAGCCATTTCTTGGAAAGGTATGTTCCTTAACCAAAAATTATTAAGTTATTAATCTTTGTAAAGACTTTAAGGATGTTTTTTCTTGGAAATACCAAGACCTGAAAGGATTTGATCCCAGTCTAGCACAACATACAATCGAGTTACATCCAAATGCTAAACCTATTAGATAGAAACATAGGCCTGTAAATCCAAAAATAGAAACTCTGATGAGGAAAGAATTATCTAAATTGATTGAATCAGGCATTATCTTTCTAGTTAAGCATTCAAGTTGGGTAGCCAATCTTGTTCCTGTTAGGAAGAAGAATGGTGAAATTAGAATTTGTGTAGATTTCAGAGATCTTAATAAAGCTTCATTAATAGATCATTACCCACTCCCGAATATGGATTAGATTTTGAGAAAAGTCTTATGTTAAGATATACTATCTCTTATCGATGGTTACAGTGGCTATAATCATATTTTAGTTCGAGAAGAAGATAGATACAAAATAAATTTTACCACGAAGTGGGGTACCTATGCTTACAAGAGAATGCCTTTTGGTCTTTCAAATGTCAGTGCAACATTTCAATGTGCAACGGACATGGATTTCTAGAACTTGTTAAATAAATGTATTCTTGTTTATTAGGATCATATTACCGTGTTCTCAAAAAATCCAGAAGAACACTTGATGCATTTAAGGCAGACTTTTCGTTTGTGCAGCAATTTGGAATATCCTTGAACCCACTAAAGTCTATCTTTTTAGTACATCAAGGTAAATTACTTGGTCATATTGTTTCTAAGAAAGGTTTAGCAATTGACCCTTTCAAAATCAAAGCTATATCACAACTATCATTGCCTCATCATAAGAAGGCATTACAAATTTTTCTTGGAAAAATCAACTTTTTAGAAGATTTGTCCCCGATTTTGCAGCATTGGTTAAACCACTCATAGCTATACTAAAGAAAGAGAAAACTTTCTCTTGGACTAGTAAAGGAAGAGAAGGTTTTGAAGTAATAAAATAAGCTATCTCTTAGGATTGTACTCTTGAAAATCCAAATTTCAATAAAGATTTTACAGTGTATGCACCTGTAGGAACTAAAACAATCTCAACTATTTTAACTCAGGTTAATGATGAGAATATCAAGCAGCCTGTTGCTTTCTTCGATCAAAGTTTGTATGATTACAAAATAAGGTACACATTCCTCAAAAAGCAAGTACTTTTTGTAGTAAGAGGACTAAATAATTTCAAGTATATGCTTTTGAACAATAACATCCATGTTCTTGTTTCTCATCCAAGTGTGAAAACATTCTTACTAAATAAGGAGTTAAATGAGAAAAAAACAAACTTGATAACAAAGATCATGGAGTATGATGTCAATATTCAGGTTGCTAAAATAGTTTGAGGAAAAGGTTTATGTGAACATCTAATTGCTGATATGGAAAGACAACAAGCTGTAGAACTAGATGATTCAAAACAACATGCTGAAATTGCATATTAGCAATCAAATATATTGGTCAAACAAGAAAATCAGCAGCCTGAACTTTCTCGAGAGATCCAAGAATCAAGGTGGATGACTGATTTGGTTAACTGCTTATAGCATGACACCTATCTGGAAGGTATGGATAAGAATAAAAGAAGATATTTCATATTACAAGAAAATCCTTATCTTTTCATTGACGGTGTGTTGTTTAAAAGGGATATAAATGGAATCTTGCTGCGATGTGTTGACTATGATAAAATTTAGAAAATATTATCAGAATTCCATGAAGGACCTGTAGGAGGTCACCTCTCAGCACATACTACAGCCTTAAAAATCATGAAAGCAGGTTACTATTGGCCTAGCATACTCAAAGACTATTTTCAATGTATTAGAAAGTGTAAGAAATGTGATTTATTTGTTGGAAAAGAATGTTTATCTTTGATGCCCTTGCAGCCTATTTCAGTGATCAATGTTTTATGCAGTGGGGTATCAACTTTATTGGTATGATAAATCCACCATCATCACAAGGACATAAGTGGATCTTAATAGCTATAGATTATTTTACATGATGGACTGAAGCAATAGCCTTGAAAGATGCTAATGAAGCTTTGATACTATCCTTTTATGAAGGAATAGTTTATAGATTTGGTGTTCCAGAAATATCATATCAGATAATGCTTTAGCATTCCTTGGTGCAAAGATAATAGATTGGGCTTTCAACCATGGAATATATCTAAGTTCTTCATCTAATTATTACCCACAAGGTAATGGCTTAGCTAAGAGTACTAACAAGAATCAGTTAAGAATCATCAGAAGAAAACTCAAGGATAATCAAAGAGCTTGGCATATGATGTTGAATTCAGCACTTTGGGCTGACAGAGTGACTCCTAAGAGATCAGTTAGTAATTCACCGTACAAACTTGTGTATGGAAAATAAGCAAGAATGCCTATTTCAGTTGAGATACTCACACTAGATTTGTTGCATCAAATGGAGCTACTTGAGAATGAACCATTGCAGGTTCATTATTAAGAGTCAATGGAATTACAAGAGCTAAGAGATCAAGTTCATTTAAATATGGAAAAAAATTAGAGACAAATCAAGAAGACTTTTGACAAGAAAGCCAAATTTAGAGTCTTCAATGAAGGATATATTATGTTAAAGTGGGATGCTAATCATGCAAAGCCACGACGACACTCAAAGTTCAATACACTCTGGAGTGGTCCTTACATGATTTCAGTTACCAGGGAGCACAATGCTTTTCATCTTTCGAAGTTGAATGGAGAGGAACTTCCCATTCCTATGAATGGTATGTTTCTCAAACATTGTTATTGAATATCTTATAGTGATTGTTAGAGTAGGATTTCCCTTCAATAAGTGCAGTTTCTACACATTGTATCATTTTTTAGTTCAATAACTGCATTCATGCATGTGATCTGGTTTACCAAATCCTTTCCCATTTTTAGTTTTATTTTGGAAAGGTTGGACTCCATGCCCAATGGACAAGAGCAAGGCACTGGTATATAAGCTAGCAAGCAGCTTTCCCCTCAGGATTGCTAGAAATGTTGACAATTTTTACGCTTGTGTAAAAATGGGCAACTCAAAACATTGTTATGATGGATAGCATTGGTGAAGTATACCTAAGCTAGGTAATATTATATCAGATTATGTCGTTACTACTGATTTATTTAAAAGATTACATGAAATCTATAGCCATGTGTGCTATTACAAAATGTAACAGATCACATACTCTATAATTTCATGACCATCCTCAACAAAAGAACACAAACCCTGAAGGATAGTTGTGTTGTCTTGACGAGGACATCCAATTACAAAGAAGGTGAAGTGTAAAATTTTGGAAGAGCAAACATAACTGTAGATCATAGAAAATCAAAGTTTGTTACTGAATGTTACAAGTTCTATTTAATGTTCTTTCCTTCATGATTTAGACATCCAATTGTGTTACTGATTTGTTTTGTTCATTATAAAATCCATACAAAAAGCAAAAATGCAAAAATAAATATACAACTCATTTACATAATTCAATGTTATATTCATAAGGAGTTTTGAAATGTTTCCCACACAACTCATGGAATGTAACTACAAATTAAAATATAGCTACTGAAAAGAAAGATACACATGCATGAAAGAGAAAGCAAAAGAGTATGATTGAAACCATCATTTCCTTAGGGGTTTATCTTCTTCGTTTAAAGCATCTTCATCTCCATATTTTGTTTCTCTTTCATCTTCATTGTAGAAGCAATTGTACCTGAAAAAAGAAAACTTAACCGTCAATTACAAGCTCAGGGATCAAATCATATTCATACACTATCCTACTTCATGCATATGAATTTTCCCTAAGCAGGATACATATTCTACTTTAAGGAAAAATTGCATGCATGCTTTATTCACTCAGAAAGAAGAAAGTGAAAAGAAAGAAGAAAACATGGACATAAGAGAGGCCAAAAAGCCTAATCATTTTCTAACTATTTTCCTAAGTTTGCAAGTACATGTTACAACGAAAGGAAAAATAGGCAAGTCATAAGTTCATGCAATAAAAGGAAGAATGTAACTAAAATTTCCAACAACCTTTCTGAAATGGAAGAGGTTACAGTACAAAAGAGAGAGTGGAAGATAGAAACACTTGTTCTATTTGTAGCAGAAGAGGGAGAATTAGATTATAAGAAGCTGAAGCTAAATGGGAAGAAGGGATTATAGCTGAAATAGGATGAGAGAGGAGATTCTAGGAAAATTTTGACAAGGCTTCGATATGTAAAATGGACATTTACAACTTTTCATCATGTTGTTTTCAATTACTACATGCTTTAAGGAACTATGCAAATCAAATAAGTAATACAGGAAGCAAAAAAGCATCACATGATCAAAATAAACATCTAGCATGTTTTTAGTTTTCAATTGCTATATCAGTTCAACAAAAAGGGAGTTACTTTCTATATTCTGGATTAGAAAATACAACTACTATTCCTAGAAAATGCATTATAGAAATGATTATGGAAAAATTTTGCCATGGCTTCGCCATGTAAAATCAAAGTTTCAAAATTTTCAGCAATGCCGAAATATTACTATCAAGGAAATGAAGTATCTAAGTAAAAGAAATAAGTTATTGTATGTCAACAAATCATCATAATCAAGGCTTATGCCTAAAAATGGTGTTATAAAAGATAAAGAATTGTTTACAAACTTCTAGAAAGCCGCTTACAAGATACAAAACATCTTAAGCTCAGTTTTTTTTGTTGTTACAAAATCAATTTCAGAATCAAAGAATGTAACTGCAGCTACTACAAAGTGATGAATATGGAAGTATGCAACTGTAATATCATTAAATTACTAGCAAAATTCACATTTCAAATGAATAATCCTTACATGTAACCAATACTACTTGTAAAGTACAGTCACATATGTCTGCATAACAAGAATATAATGCATCTCCAGAAAAGAAAATTTGGAAATAGTGGTTTAAGTTTTTAGAAAACATTTGAGGCTCATCAAGTTCAAATGTGGGTTCACATAATAAGTGGTATAATAGTTCGAGACAATCATCAGAGCAAAAGAAATGTTCTAGTGCTAAGGACGAAGAAAAAATGACAAATTTTTTAGATGGGCAGATTTTAATCATCTCAGTAAGGTCAGAGTAAGCTACAGAGAAGAAAACTAACACATACAGTGATTGAGCCCTAGATTTTGAAAAATGGCGTTTATGTGAAACATAAAACTATCAAAGAGGGGATGAAACTGAAAATCTACATCTACTCGGAAAAAATCCCAGTTCAAACTTCTTTGAGAATGGTGTTTCAAAACAACACTGATAAGATTTACACAAATTTGGGAAGAAGATTTAAATTTCTGGGTTGACTTTTGAAGCACTTAACTAGGGTATGAGTAGATTTTTTGTAATCAACATATACCTACAGTCACCATCTTAAGGTCAATGAAGTCAAAGTAATGAGAAAACACAGGCTGCAAAGTTATACAGATGAAATCACATGTGGAAAATCCAAATCCAGAGAGAGCAGATAAAAAGATAGAATACCTAGAACATAAATTATCTAGCAAACCCTCCACAATCGGTTGGAATAAGCTAACAGTGATAACCAGGTAAGCTACGGTGATACAAGCTTATCAATATTAAGCAAAACGGAGTATTCATACCATAAGCACATTCAAAAATAGAGATAGAATCTCCAGCATCAAACTCAAGAGCTCAACAAATGTCATCAAGGTTTTAGCAAACAAATACAATCAATTACAACGACATATCAGAACTCAAAGTTTGAACAAGTAAAGTACAGATCCTAATTTTAATCACAGGCCCATTAAGAGGTTTAAACACTCACTAGTAAAATTGAAGCCGAGAAGACTCTTGAGATCTCATCGAGTTCAGATCTATAAGGAGCAAACCCAGAATGAGTTCAACTCACAAATGACCAAGGTCATTCAAGAGATCACACCAAGAAAAGTAAAAGTAAATGGGTATCCATTTTAGAATCAAAGTGATAATGATCAAGTACTAGCCAAAAACTCAGAGGTAAAAACTTACCATACTTCGAATGCCTTTTGCATAGTCATCTTAGAAAGCTCAACGATGGTGGCCAAGATTGGTAAGTAACATCACAACAACAAAAAATACATATGCAATACCTATTTGCAGAAGAAAAATCGAGTTCCAACGACCATACAAAGATCCCGAAGAGAAAGAATGACAGATCCGAGCATAGTATCAAAACAATGGTGTCCAGGAAAATTTTCCACGGCTTTGCCCGCAAAACCAAAAACCAAATGAAATGTGTTTGAGGATCGAAGTCACTCTTTACCATGCAAACTCAAGAGGTGAGTTTCAATCTGACTCAACCATGGTTTAGGATCGACGACCACAGATTAAAAGTACAAAGATCAAAGGCTGAGGATAAAGCTCAGAGATCAAAACAAGTAATCATGGTTAGTTCTCACCGACCACATTAATTACAGAGTTGCAAACTCTAACCATAGGTTAGAGATCGACAGTATCAGGCCAATCGGTATAAAGATCAACATTGTATGTTCATTTCAAACATCAAAGAAAACTTGACCTAGGTCAAATTGCCATCAACAAAGTGAATGAGCGGTGGGTCACCATGCAAAAGGGGCTGACCTATGTAATCAAATGAATAATCATTTCCAAATACTTTCAAAGTCTAAACCATAGTGTATGCCTTCAAATAATCAAAATATGACCAAATTATGCCAAATGATCACCGAAAAGGTAAATTTCAAATTATACACTACCAAACATGTAACGACCAACACATATATACATGTGTGTATTTATCAAAAGGTGGTGGAGAATATAGTGGCATGTGCCATGTAAAATGGTCTACCCTTTTATATTGCTAAGTCCACCAAGGTGGCCAAACCAAGAAGATTGTAGGTGGTCCCCACTTTAAGGAGATAATTGGTAGTATGTCACTATTGTGACCTTTTGGAGCCAAAAGAGATGTCAGAATCATAATATGTACACATGGAAGGTGGCCCCACATTGAATGTTTGTTTTGCAAATATTGCAAATATTTTTAATTATTTACTCACAGGCAAAGAATTGTTTTTTTTTTGCATGCTTCATAAGAAGACAAAATAGAGAAGAGAGAAGAGACAAGTTGCATCCCATGGAGAGAGACTTTCCTAGCAAGCAATCTATTTTTGGTAAAATTATTCACCCAACATTATTTAAAATAGAACGGACAATTTCAGTTGACTGAGATGTAATCAATGGCTATTAATGCCTCTTGTACTAGTTTGTATTGTTTTATACCTTTATTTATTATTAAATAAAGGATAAAATTAGGATGCATGGGCGAGTACATCCATAGGATATTTTTAGGAAGGGTGGGAAAATTTATTTTGGCTATATATTGTGTGCCTTTGCAAAGCATGGCGGATTCTTCTAGAGGAATTTTTGATATATGAGTACTGAAGAATTTTTTTCCAGTTTTTCCCTCTGAGTGTGAAGTATTTTCTTCCTGTCCAAGTTATTTTGTAGTCTTGTGTGTGTTATATTATTCTTTTAAATGTAAATTCCCTAATCAACCACCTTACCCTACTACAATTTCAGTCTTTCTGCTTAATTTTAATGTGCATGTTAACTTATTAATACTGTTGTGATTATCCCTCAGTATAATCAAGAATTTTGCCATTAGATATTTTATAGAAAACTATTGGTTCGTGCATCAAAATCCTTTGTAAATCAGTTGTGCATATACTCAGTCAAAGCTCTCATACAAATTTGGTGTATCACCTTAGTTTAATCATTTTTACAATCATCTTTCACTCTCAAACTCCCAGAAATCAGTTTAGGATACATCGATAAGGAACTGGCCTTTTAATCTCAGAGACTTACCTCAAAATAGGTATACCCATAGAACTGAGGTGTTTCTATTGTATCTACGAAAGAGAGAGATCAATTGTGTAAGCCCTATAAAACCTGCAGCCATCTCTCTATAGGGTGAAATTTCAAGAGATAACATGGCCAAATCTTGTTGGACGTGGCTCGGTGGGGTACTTCATAATTTTATAAGTCGGTTCAACTTTAAAACTAGCATACATGGAGGAACGATGTTCATTTGAAAGTTCACTTTAGGGTTTGGCCTTGAAGTTGCGTCAGAAGGACATGTGGAGGTTCCCACTACTTTACCCAGACTTAGACAAATTTTTATGTAGTTGATATAGTTTGGTAGAACAGAGACACATGGCAATCCCGTGCTCATTCAGGGTCTCCATTTTGGGCACCATCCTAAAATTGCACCATGAAGACATGTGGAGGATTCCTCCGGGTCTTCCCATACTTAGTTTTTTTCAAAAGGTTTTGGGAGGTCTGGGTCATGTGGAGGAACTATGCATGTTTGGGGATCGACCCTTGAGTTTCATTTTAAAGAAGCATCAGGAGGACACTTGGAGGCCTCCACTCACTTTGCATTTTTCTTGGAATTTTCAACAGCCAAAGGATATTGTCTCGAACTCTAACACATGGCACCTTCTGCTAGGCTTTAGGAATTGAATTTTTTTTTGTCAGGCCAGGACATGTGGGGAGCCCGCACTCTTTCAGGGTCTCAAATTTTGGACACTATCTCAAGGTGCGCCATTGTGATGCGTGGTAGTTTGAAAATTTAAAAGGGGTGGGGAAGTGGACCATCACAGGTAACTTATAATTTTTTCCTCTTATTCTTAGAGGGGTTAAAATACAAAAATGGCCCACCAGCCTGATAAAGGAAGGGTCAAAGCTTGCTCCAGTCAATGGTAGAGGTGTGGACCCTCGGGAAAATTTAAAATTTTTTCCTTTAGGAGGAAAGATTTAAAAGTGAAAAAGAAAGCGTAGTTCTGATTGTACTCGCATTGGGACACGTGTAAGGCCCATTTCTCAAGGGTGGAGATGCGGAGTAAAATGTGAAATTTTTTCTTTTTCCAAAAGTTGTAAAAGGAAAAAGAGAACCCATAGGCCCACTCTAAAATTAAATCTTCCATGTGGACGGCCCAAATTCAATGTAAAGATCAACTGCACATGTGTGTCTGAATCTGATTTTCCCCCCACTATTACTATAATGCTCCTAGAAGTGTGAGTCTTCATGATTTATTGGTATTTCCTATGCTCCAAACAGAGAGGATAGTTAATTTTGATATCTGAGTTTAGTGGAGGAGATATGGAGACATCTTTTTCCATTAAAATGATCTGATGATCGAGCTTGATCTGATTTTTTTTCTTCTCCTCGAGAATGCAAAGATCTAGAATTGACAAATTATGGGTGGAAGTGGTTGGTGAATTTAAGAAAGAGTGATTTGCTAGAGGAAGGAGTTGAATGCTGGAGATATTCAAAGAGTTCTGCCCCCTGAGCACCTGGTGAATTTTTACAATCTGATTATGGGAATCACCATCGTGATCATGGTAGGCACTGGTGGCACTCAATGTCTTGATTTTATGGGGGAAAAGGCTCTGCTATAAATCTTATAAATGGGAGAAATTTATCATGGAAATAGTTGGAGTGTGAGGGGTCAGGACTGATTTTCCTAATAGAAAAAAGGCTTGATAGAGCCCATCCTTCTTTGAGAATCTGATTTAGAAGCCTGTATATCTCTTTTGTATTGAATTTAATCATGTCAAAGTGGTTACGAGTGTAAATCCATTGACCAGCTCTGAGATTGTTCTATAAACCTTCCCCTGGTGATAAATTTAAACAAACTTGAGTTATTATGTGTAGATATTATGCAAAATGTGTGGCTTTACTTCCAGATGTCTGCAAATAGTTTTTCTTGTTCTTGTTGCAATCTTGTATCAAAATCTGTCTCAATCACACAAGTCTCAATCCTTTTGATAGTTTAGTGGCATCTGCAATTTCATTTCTCGAAAGATATTTCATCTGGGAATGAAATAAACGATTAAAACTCACTTTTCTTTGATCTGTTGACAGAGATTGTTTTTAAGCCTTTGGGTGTACTTTAGGCATGATTTGGATCTGATCTTGATGTTTTGTTGGGTTTTCAAAATCGATCCTTCTTGTTAGAATCTCATAGATTGTATGAAAAAGAGCTAATTTGGGCCTCCATTGAAGCACATGTTCTAGTTAAAGAAACATTTTAGCTACTTTATAGAATTCTCTTGGTTTAGTCTTCCATTTTGTAAAAGTTCTCAAAGATTTGGTATAATCAACTTTATCTTGCTTCACCTCAGACCAAAATCCATCTAAAAACAACTCATCCTACCCATACTACCCTTGTTTGTCATGTGTTTATACAAATGCACAAAGTTTACTACCAAAACATGTAGAAACAATCATGATTCCAAATGTATTTAGTAGCTTGAACCTTTCTTAGAGAATATATCCACTATCTATATAGTGACAACTCGTGAGAGTTATATTTTGTTGCATTGATCATATTTTATTCAAGGTCTCCTTAAAAACTTTATTAGGAAGGATATCTCCATCTCCTCCATAAACAACAAGCTACAAAAGGGTTATCTTACCTTGGTTAAAAGGCACAACCTAAAATAGTGAGGATAGATCAAATACTCTTGAGGGTGATATCCGTTTCTCCACATCTGAGTGATTAAGGGATAGTTAGATCCCATCCCTATTTACAAAATGAATCATCATGATCTATCATTCTCTAAGCTTACTACTAAACCTCGTGATGTTGCTCAAACTTTGAGGGAGAATCAATTTGGGTACCAACACCTAACTTGCACCATTACCGGGGACTTATTTGAGTTGCTGAGACTATTTTGTTGATTCATTACCAGTTCATATCTATTTATCCCATCAACAACACCTGAATGGCATAAATTTTGGGGACATAGTGGTTACAGTTCACATTCAGGACCTGGTAAAACACTTTATATATAATCCAAGTGTTGTGTACAATTATTTCAGTTCCTACACCTAGTGCACTAGCTTTCATTGATAAATCTAAGTAAAGAAAAGTCAAGTCTTTCCATTTCTAGTTTCTAGTTTTTGACAAATCATATTTAGTGTCTCCACAACTAAGGTCGAAATCCTTACAACTCCTTATTCATTTGATTCTTAATGATTCCAATGTCTTAACCTCATCATTTTTAGTGCATCTCCATATCTAGTTTCTAGTCTTTCTCATTCTTCTCTTGTATTTTCTAGAGAGTTGATAGGGATTTCCAAGAAACAAGTCCTTTAGGGGATATATCCACTTTGAAAATTATACCCCTGTGTTTCAAAGATCCTCTGCCCCTTATGAATTTGTCACCCCTCCGTGGTCACCTCCTCAAACCAACATGGCCCTTCCCCTACCCAGACCTCCATTTTTGTAATAACCTTTGGACCTATAAATTTTGTAGGAATGGCTAGTTATCCAAATGTAGTTCCTCAAGATGTAAGAAACATACTACCAAAGTTCCAAGGAAACAACGCTATAACTGGCGATCAACATCTGAAGCTTTTTATCAATATGATGGAATAATTTGAGATTAAACATGAAGATGTATATATCAAGTTGTTTATCCATACTCTGGAAGAGGATGCAAGGGACTGGTATAAAGATTTTCTAGATAACTCTATTGATTCTTGTCATGAGATGAGCAATGCATTTAAATTGTAGTATGGTGATATAACTGACCCTAGGTTTCTTTTAACATAATTTGAAAACATCAAAAATAATCCTAATGATTCAGTACATGATTTCAACACAAGGTTTAACAAGACCTTGAAGAGATTTTCTGTTAGGATAAGGCCATGTGATGAATCATGTTTGATCAAATATTCAAATGCATTTGATAAAAAGGTTTCTTACTACTTGAGGGACAAAACCCTGCTAATTTGAGGTAGGCCTTCACCATGGCTCTGAAAATACATAACAATATTAAGGTAATTAAAAAGCCTCTAAAAAAGGATGGTGTAAAACTAATCAACCCACATAAACCTCATACAAGCAAGGATGCTGATTTGGAGGAAGTTATGAAAAATTTGACAGGGGCTGTCAAGTAAATATCATACAAACTAGCCCAAACAGAGAAGGGGATTGGGAAGATCTCATAAGGTTAACACAACTAGAAGGCCAATATAAGTTAACAAATCACCAAAGATTTGATGACAGAGGTAAGGGACCTTTGGATTTGGAAATAGGAAACCCCAAGGCAGGGAAAATAGAATGGTGCCCAATCCTTTGGCTGCCAGAGTTGATTTTGTGGAGGAGACAAATTTCATTGATTGGTGTGACATATGTTTCATGCCCTATGCTCCGTGTAAGGAAGATCAACAACAAGAAGAAGAAGCTTATGATGATAATGATGATGATTTTTGCATGGGTGGTTGCTCTACAAGCTCACAACAAGGGGCAACTTCAACTGAAGTGATAACTTCCCGGACTGTTGCCACTTTTTGGGACTGCATTCATAGGGTACCTATTCTTCCTCCCACTCATACTTTAGAACTAGATAATATACAAGATTTTGAATTTCCCAATAATTACTTTGAATATTTAAGGTCTTTAATGATAAAGAAGTATGACGGAGGAATCCCATCTGAGGAAGACAAACAGTTACTGATGAATGTTGTTGTTGCTCAAGAGAAGGAATATAACACAAGAAGTAAGGCTGTCAAAGGGAAAAGGCCTCAGGCCAAGCTAAAATCTCCCTTACTTTCAAACATTCCTAAAGAGGCTCCTAAGACATATGCATTTTCCAAAAGCCCTACATTTCCAAGCAAAAATTATACCCCTCCTCATGCCCAAGCTGTCAAAAATCCTGTACCGCCTAGTGAGTGTGTTGGCTTTCCTTCCAATGTTGCCTTGCCAAAGAATGTCTCATATGAAATTGGTCAATTTTTAAGTAAATTCAAAGTTTCTCTTCTAATTGTTGAGTTTCTTAGGATTCTGAGCACAAGAAAAGGGCATTTGAATACTTGGGATTGAAAGAAGGGAAGATTGCCCCAGAAAAAATATAAACATTTTGGAGACTCCACCACCATAGAGGAATTAGAGGCAACACCAGCATTAGAAGAACTAGATGAACCACCTGATGTTTTTTTGGGAACATCCTTGGTAGATATTCAGTTGAATTTGGACCCATTCTTCACTACCCTAATAATTAATGATAGATTTTTGCACAACTATATGTTTGATTTAGGGCATCATCCAATGTTATGCCTCTGGAAGTTATGAATGAATTAAATATCAAAGTAACAATTGCATATGGGAAGTGCAACTCGCTATGCATTCCAGTGAACTTCCGGTGGTGGGGTGTGTGAAGGGTCCGGTTGTGCAGGCTTGCAGCGACCTATCCAGCAGGAATTTGAAACTTGATGTCATTATTGTTGACTACCCACCAAGTGGGGTATGTTGTTATCTAGAAGGTGGGCTACACAAGTGTTGGTGGGAGTGTTTAAATGGATATGTCCTATGCCACCATCCCAGTTGAGGGCAGCCTTGTCACGTTGTATGGGGAAAAGAATAAGTTGCATCTTACTGAATATCCCAATAATGCATCCTATGAAGTATTGTACACAAATGTTGATGTTGATAACTTTCTGCGATTTGTTGATGGAAAGGAGCACAATATTTAGGAATGCAGGTATCTTGAACAAGCGGGCTCTCCTTGGACTCTATTGTTTGATGGAGCTTGCTCCAAGTTTGGGAATGGTGCTAGTGTTGTTCTACTTTCTCCAGGTCATGAAAAATTTGTTTTTTCCTTCAAACTCAACTTTGAGTGCACTAACAACATTGTTGAGTATGAGGCATTGTTGTTGGGTTTAAGAATTTTTGGAAATATGGTGTCAAAGGCATCATTGTCAAAGGGACTTGAAACTAATTATAAAACAAGTCAGAAAATGGTATGCGACAAAAATCAATGAATGAAACAATACAAGCATGCAATTTGAGATCTCATTGAGATGTTTGATTCATTCAACATTGTGCATCATGATAGGAAGTTCAATGACTTGGCAGAAAAGCTTGTAGTGTTAGGGTCTCATTTTGACGATTATGTAATATCCCCATATTGTTAATATGATGTATAGGTGTTAACTAGGCCATTTATACATGACAATATTAAGCATTGGTAGGTTTTTGATGATGATGCTTAGATCAGAAGATTTTTGTAGAACAAGGGATAGTTTGTTGATCAAAGTATTGATTGGGAGATAATGGTGTGTGTAGCAGAAGGGAAAGAAACCTTTTTTGGCAATGGCATCATTCAGTTAAAGACTAATACCTTTCCTAGAGGGTTGGTTGCTCTTGAGTCCAATTTTGATAATGTTGATCGCATTGTTAACAGATGCATGAAAACCTCTAGGGATATTGAGGAGCATGACCTTGGCATAAAGGAGAAACCAAGAAGATTTGGTTAAGCAGCAATCTCAGTAGGGAGGAGAAGCATTCATACATCCAATTGTTGAAAAAGTATCGGGATTGCATGGCTTGGACCTATTCTGAACTAAAAGCATACAAAGAAGACTTGTTTTAACATGAGATTCCCTTGGAGTCTAATGTAAATCCATTCAGGAAGAAATAGAGGCCAATCAATCCACTCTTATCTATTAAAATGTAATAAGAACTGAAGAAGCTAAGAGATGGAGGGATTATTCAGCTCATAAGGTATACTTCTTGGGTTGCAAAGCTAGTACCAGGAAGAGAAGAATGGTGATATCAAGTTATGTGTAGATTTCAGGAATCTAAAAGAGCATCAATGAATGATAATTATAATTTACCAAATATGGAAAACATGCTACAATTAGTGATTGGTTCTAAATTTATCTTTAGCCTAGATGGTTTCTCTGGTTATAACCAAGTTGTGGTGAAGGAATCATAAAGGATCAAGACAATGTTTACTACTCCCTGGGGATGTATGTGTATGTTAGCATGCCCTTTGGTTTGATGAATGTTGCAGCCACCTTGCAAAGAGCAATGGATGTTTATTTTGTTGGTTACATCAATGAGTTTATTTACATTTATCAAGATGATGGAACTATATTTTCCAGGAAGAGAAGTGATCACATATTACACTTCGAGAAGATGCTAATGAGATGTAGAGAATATGGCATCTCACTCAATCCAAAGAAGTGCCATTTTTGAGTGCAGAAGGTAAAGTTTCTTGGTCACATTGTGTCATAAGAAGGGGTGATGATTGATCTAGAAAGGGTAGAGGCCATCAGCAAAGTCCCAATTCCAAGAACCAAGAAGGGAATTCAGTCTTTCTTTGGGTAGATAAACTTCATCAAGAGATTCATATAAAACTTTGTTGAGTTGACCATTCCAATCACTTCCATGATAAATAAGGACCATGTCATCAAATGGGAAGAGACTTCCATCCAAGCTTTAAATGGGGTCAAGGAGGCATTAAAAAACTCCCCTATCTTAGCAGCTCTAGACTATAAGAAGCCTTTCCAACTGTTTTCCTTTACTTCAAAGAACACTATTTCTTTTGTCCTACTACATAAGGATGATGAAGGGGATGAAAGGCCAATTGCATTTTTTAGTAAGGCCTTGCAAGGGCTAATCCAAAGTACACTATCATGGAAAAGAAGGTATTTACCTTGTTAAAAGCAACAAAGGTTTTTAGACCTTACATTCTAAGTTCTAAAGTGGTTGCTTATGTTCCCCACACCATGGTAAAGGACATCTTATCAGAGATGGAAGTCTCAAGAAAAATATGTAGGTGGGTGAACAAGTTGCAAGAATATGATATAAATATCCAAACCATGAAGCTGGTAAGAGGCTTTGGTTTGGCCAAGATTATGGATGAGAGAAACTTGCAAACCATTGAGGTAAATGAGGTAGAAGAAGGTAGGATGGATGTATTTGATAAACTAATGAATTCTGAGTGGTACAAGGACATGATTTTCTATCTCAGACATCTAAACTACCCTAGGTATTTGAGTAAGAACCAGAAAAGGGACCTTAAGTTGGCTTCCTAGAAATATGTCATTACTGATTATGGGTTAGCTTGGAAGAACCCTAAGGGAGTCCTCTTAAGGTGCATTACTAAAGATGAAGCCCCCAAGATAGTTGTTGATCTCCATGGAGGAGTTTGTGGGGGAATTTTTCTACAAGAGTCACATCACACAAGATCCTGAGGGCTGGTTATTAGTGGCCAAATATCTTCAAGGATACAACCCAGTTGGTTAGAAGATGTGAGAGTTGTCAGTGCTTGTCTAGAAGACTGAAATCTTTAGGATCCCTTCCTTTATAGCCTGTATCAATTGAATCTCCATTCAAGCAATGGGGAATGTATTTCATTGGTGAAATTTCAGACCCTTTAAGTGTTGGCCATAAGTGGATTCTTGTAGCCACTTATTACTTTACTAAATGGGTGGACGAAATCCCACCAAAAGAGCAACATGCCAAATTGTCATTGATTTTTTGTTGAACCATACAATTTTCAGGTTTTTAGTGCAAGTCAAGATTTTTGCTAATAATGCCATGAGCTTTAGAGATAAACCTTTGGTGGAAATGTGTAAAGAATATGGGATCAACTTGACATATACCTTTAATTACAACCCCAAGGAAATGGACAAGCTGATTCCAATAATAAAAACCTGGTGAAGATTATCAGAAGAACCTTGGAGATGAATACGAGAAAATGGGGTGAACAGGTTGAAGTTTGTTGTTTGGGCTGATAGAATCATTGTTAAAAGATCCATTGGAAAGATTCCATTTGAGTTGGTGTATGGAACTCAGGCCTTGCTCCCTCTTCATATGAAAATATCCTCATATCAGTTCATTCAACAACTGGAAGATCAAGAAGTAAGTCCTTAAGATGTTCGCATTAACCAAATTGTTGAACTTGATGAAGAAAGTAGGGCATCCCACAAGAGGCATGTAAAGTTTAGAGAAAAGTTAAAGAAGTTGTTCGATAAGAAGGTCACCCTAAGATCTTTCATTTCGGAGATCTTGTGCTACTATGGGATAGAAAGCATGAATATAGGGGAAAACATGGTAAATTTAATTCACTATGGATGGGCCCTTATTCCATTGATATCATGATTGGTGAACATACCTTATTCCTAAAGGATTTGGGAGGTGAATTTCTTGAGCTGCTCTATTAATGGAAAGCATTTGAAGCATTTCTTGGATTGATTCCCCATAATCAAGGTAAAAATCTATTATACAGTGTATAGCTGCTTGTTTGTTTCCTTTTTTTGTGGTTTTACTCATTCTAGTCCTTGGTCACCTATTTTTGTTGGTTTCTCTATTTTGTTTTGGGAGATGGCTCATTTTCTTCACTCTGCAAGTTGACTCTGTTTCCTAATGGATATTTTTGGCACTTGGTCTACCTTTGTTCTTATGGCACTAGCAGGGAATGACCATCCCTGAGTTGGAGCCGATGTTGGTGCTCAAATTGGTTTTGCCCAATTTTGTGTTTGAAATCTATCAATTTACGGTCTCTGCTATATTTTTTCCCCCCTGTGTTCTACCTGAGAGGTCTGTACCTTCCTTTGGTTACGTTTTTTAATTTTTTCCTGGGTCGAAGATCACTTATGGGTCCATTTGTGTTTCATTGTTTCTCTGTCTCTCTGAAAAGCTCTATAATTTGGGTCTTCCATTCTCTGTTTATCTAAAAACTCAGGATTTCCCATTCTTTCTATTTTCCATAGTCAAGATTTTCTGCCCTTGTCATTTTTGCCTCAAATACTTGATAAAAAATGAATGGATGTAGCTCTAAGGAACTTACTTGAGCCTTGTAACATTTCTAGATCCTCTGTCCTTGGAAAAAAATTCATCTCCAGGCTCAAATGGTCGTGTTTCTACATTTTACGGTTTTACGGGCATTTCTCCCAGTCAAATTTACATCCTTGCATCTATAGGGAACATGGCATCTTTCATTTAGATGCGGCTCAGTGGGGTACTTTATAATTTTATAAGTCACCTCAACTTGAAAACCAACCTATTTGGAGGAATGGCACCCATTTGAAAGTTCACTTTTGGGTTTGTCCTTGAAGTTGCGACGGGAGGACATGTGGAGGTTTCCGCTACTTTTCCTAGACTTAGACAAATTTTTATGCAACTGATACAGTTTGGCATAACAGAGACATGTGGCGAGCCCATGCTCATTCAGGGTCTCCACTTTGGGCACCATTCTAAATTGTGCCATGAAGACACATGGAGGCTTCAGCTGGGTCTTCCCATACTTTTCATTTTTCAAAAGGTTTTGGGTGGTCTAGGACACGTGGAGGAACCACACATGTTTGGGGATAAACCCTTGAGTTTTATTTTAAATAAGTGCTAGGAGGACACTTGGAGGCCTCCAATCACTTTGCATTTTGCTTGGAATTTTCAACGGCCAAAGGAGATTGTCTCGAACTCTAACACATGGAACCTTCCATTGGGCTTTAGGCCTTCAAACAAATTTTCCAGGGAAGGACATGTGGCGAGGCCAGGCTCTTTCAGGGTCTCAAATCTTTGGGACTATGTCAAGGTGCGCTATTGTGACGCGTGGAAATTTGAAAAGTGAAAAAGGCTGGGGAAGCGGACCATCGGAGGCAACTTAGAATGTTTTCCTCTTATTCTCTGAGGGGTTAAAATACAAAAAAAGGCCTACAAGTCTAATAAAGGAATGGTCAAAGCTTGCTCTAGTCAGTAGTGAAGGTGCGGACCCTCAGGGAAAATTTGAATTTTTTTCCTTTTAGGAGGAAAGAGTTAAAGTCAAAAAGGAAGTGTGATTCTGATGGGACCCATATTGGGACACATGTCAGGCCCATTTCTCAAGGGCGAGGCTCAGAGAAAAATGTGAATATTTTACTTTTTCCAAAAGTTGTAAAAGGAAAAAGAGAACCTGCATGCCCACTCTAAAATTAAATCTTCCACATGGACGGCCAAAATTCAAAGTAAAGATCAACGGCAGTTGTGTGTCTAAAAATTATTTTCCCCCATTTTTACTATAACACTCCTGGAAGTGTGAGTATTCATGATTCCTTGGTATTTCCTACACGCCAAATAGAGAGGAGAGTTAATTTTCATATCTAAGTTTGGTGAAGAATATCTGGAGACGTCTTTCGCTATTAAAATGATCTTACTATCAGGCTCGATCTGATTTTCTGTTTTTCTTCTCCCGAGCACACAAAGATCTAGAATTGACAGATTAGGGGTGGAAGTATTTTGCGAATTGAAGGAAGAGTGATTTTCTAGAGGAAGTAGTTGAATGCGGGAGATATTTGAATAGATCTACCCCCTGAGCACCTGGTGACTTTTTATAGATCTGATTCTAGGAATCACAATCACGATCATGGCAGGCACTGGTGGCACTCAATGTCTAGATTTTTAGGGGAAAAAGGCTCTGTTTTAAATGTTATAAATGGCACAAATTTATCTTGGAAATGGTTGGAGTGTGAGGGGTTGGGACTGATTTTCCTAATATAAAAAGGCTTGATAGAGCCCATCCTCCTTTGAGAAGCTAATTGAGAAGCCTGTATATCTCTTTTGTATTGAATTTGATCATTTTAAGGTGGTTGTGAGTGTACATCCATTGACAAGATCTAATATTATTCTATAAAATTTCCTCTGCTGATAAATTTAATGAAACTAGAGGTATTTTGTGTGGATCTTATGCAAAAATGTTTGGGTTTACTTCTGAATGTCTACAAATAGTTTTTCTTGTTGCTGTTGCAATCTTGTATCAAAATTTTCTCAATCACACAGGTCTCAATCCTTGTGATATTTTAGTGGCATCTACAATTTCATTTTCTTAGAAGATCTTTCATCTGGGAGTGAAATAAATGATTTAAAATCACTTTTCTCTCATCTGTTGACAGAGATTGTCTATAAGCCTCTGGGTGTACCTCAGGCGTGATTGGGCTCTAATCTTGATGTTTTGTTGGGTTTTCTAACTTGAGCCTTCAGGTTAGAATCTCATAGATTATATGAAAAAGTGCTAATCTGGGCCTCCATTGAAGCACATGTTCTGGTTAAAGAAGCATTTTAGATGCTCTATGGCATTCAATTGGTTTAGTCTGCCATTTTTTAAAAGTTCTCAAATATTTGGTATAATCAATTTTTTTCTGCTTCACCTCCCACCAAAATCCATTTAAAAACAACTCATCCTACCCATACTACCCCTGTTTATCATGTGTTTCTATAAATGCACAAATTTTACCACCAAAACATGCAGAAACAATCAGGATTCCAAATGTATTTAGTACACTGAACCTTGCTTAGAGAATATCTCCACTATCTAAAGTAACAACTCGTGAGAGTTAGATTTTGTTGCATTGATCATATTTTCTTCAAGGTATCCTTAAAAACTTTATTAGGAAGGATATCTCCATCTCCTCCATAAACAACAGGCTATAAAAGGGTTCTCTTACCTTGGTTGAAAGGCACAACCTAAAATAGTGAGGATAGATCAAATCCTCTTTAGCGTGCTATCCATTTCTTCACATCTAAGTGATTAAGGGCCAGTTAGATCCCATCCCTGGCTATAAAATGACTCATCATAATCTATCTTTCTCTAAGCTTCCTGCTAAACCTGTGATGCTACTCAAACTTTGGAGGAGAATCAATTTGGATACCAACAATCTAACACACATCATGCCCATGCATACCTTGTACCATCCTCCTCTATCCAAAGATAGATATCATGCATCGTATATAAGATGACGACACCTCTTCTCTCCACTACTATAGATGAAGAAATGACCATCGCTATAAAATTTTCCAAGTGTGAAACCCCAGATCTAAAAATAACATCCAAACTAATATGAGCCTCAAAAGGTGTTTGATTCCCCATGAAATACCATATTGTTGCTCACATCAGTGTAGCCATGTCCTCTAGTAGTATCACCTGAAACCTCTCCCCAACAATCATAAACCAAATTATATGATAAACATCCTCAAATGTCACAGTCATCTCCCTTGTAGGTAACCAAAATGTGTATGTATTTAGACATCACCTGTCACATAGTGTAGTCAATATTGGCATATTATAGGACACATCCCCCATATGTGTTATGTGTCATAGGTCGGAAAATTCCATCACATGCCAATCCTCATTAGATAAATCCAAACACAACAACGTGCTTAAATGGAAAACTCCACGAACCTTGCTTGAGTGGATATCTCTCTACAAAAAAAAAAATGAAATCAAACACATCATTAGAACACTTCACAAATTCACTAACACTCTCTTATAACATTAATATCCACTGAAAACTTAATTTTTACCATTCTAGACCAACTACATAATTTCTGGACTAGGGCACTTCGATGCAAGATTGGGGCACCCGGGAGTAGGACATTAGCACCTAGTTCAGGAACTCTTGTCCCAAGGGTCACTAATGTCCTCACTACTATTTTCCAGGTCCAAAACATCGAGAAAATTAAACTTCTCAAAATTTACAAAATAAAACACTAAAAAGGTTTTGTACGTCATATATTTTTTGAAAAACATGTTACTTACTAGCTATGTGATGGTGTTTTATGCTCCGACCGGTGCCATTCTCTCAAATTGACTATGACATGTTGCTCTCTCTTGTAACATTTGCACTCACCTTATACTCACTCTCACTCACAAAAATGAAAAATAAGGTGAATAATCACTATTTCACATTACTATTTATAGTTCCTTTTTCACCTATATTACTATAGTCATTATCTCAGGCGCATTTCCTCTATTAATATAAACTACACCGTTTTGACCATATCTTGAAAATTTTTACTCCGATTTACACCCCGTTTGTGGAAATATTTTCTAAATTATTCCTACCACCATACTGTACACATTTGATGTATATTATCTCACTTCCACATTGTTTTCCATTCAACTTATCCACATTCTCGTGGTTTTTAACACTTTCTACATATATCATGCTTACTTTAAGCTTAGTGTTCATTTTTCTTCTCATCACTCCCCCTTTAACCAAAAGGGTTAGGGAATATCATTGCGGTCATCTTATAATTTTGCTTATATCACCATGCATTCAAAATACTACCAATGTGACAATTTCAAAATATTTACTAATACATGGCTTGACATTTCACCATTCATCCCCCATATGACCTAATCTGAGGGCAACAAAATGTGCAAAACTTCTCCATTCAAAAATATCATTATTTCTCCCAATGACCTTACTTGGGGGAAAAAATCATTAATAATATTTTGATATGATCATTCACCGACTTCTGTTCATTCTCCCTAATGACCTAATATGCAGGAAATTAGCATAAAATCTCTCCACGAGTAACCAATCAAAATAACCAATTGATTAATCAATTAATACATTCAACAGTTGAAATTATATCATTCAATTAGTATAAGTTAAAAACACTTTGGTCTCCTAGACTACCTAAATTGGGAGTTAGTTACTTTCTGCTTTCTTTCCAATATGGCCTCCTAGATGACCTAACTTCAAAGATTACATTTCACGTTCACTTCCAAATGACCTAACTTGAATCCTTTGCATTGTGACAACACCCATGGAATGGGGACAAGAGTTCCTTTCCTATACAATTCTTATATGGTTCAACTATTTGATCAAAATTATCTAGATCATGGAACCAAAAATCTTTTATCTCGATTCCTTTTGAAGTAGCTAGATCTTGAGGATGTAACTAGATATTGATACTAACACACTTTTCACCCTACATTCTTTCTCTAGCTATAAGATTCCTTATTCCTCCGATTGATTATTTGTATACATGCGTTCGGGTTAGGAATTCATCACTTCCTTCTCCATCTCATCATTAGTTTACAACACTACCAATATCACATTTGTTTTACTCATCTCATCATGAGATTCATGATTTTGGTTTCATGGATGAACAAATTAATCCATGGTTTGACACGCTATATGGTTCTTTCAAAATATTTTATCTACACATCTATGGATTCTACTTCAGCATGCACATCTCCATATTTCTCTCTGGTATGCATCTCTATCTACTTTTTGTTACTGATCCTTTTCTCACCAACATAAAGTGGTGAAAAATGTAGTCACAAAATCATGCACTTAATATTACATTTTTATCAGCAAATATGTTATTTTAAATATGGATCTCGTGTAAGAAAAGCATTCACTAATGGTTCATCCCCTAATTATTTTCATCACTTAGTCATCATTGTCATATATCATGCATAGTTGTCAGTTGTCTAAAAAGTTCTATTCATCTTTTAGAAAGTATTAGGGGTAGTAATTTGGTCATTTGTCATCTCTAATACCTAACTAGGGAACCTAGGGTTATACTGGGGTGCCCATAGGTGCCTCGATCCTTGATTTTGGGTGTCCTAGTTTTTGTGATATTCACATTTAGTTTTATTGTTTGAGGTCCATCTTTATGGTTTCATGGTCTCATTCATCTATGTGCTAGTCAGCATGTTTGGCTATTACTATCAAACTTTGAGCAAGAGATACCCATATCAACATAACATACTAACCACATTATGGGTGGACTATATACTATCAATAGCTAGCTACTACTTAGGCAAAGGACTGCATTTGGGCATCTCCTACATCTGCATCACACATGTATAGGGGAAAGGTTTTTATTCATTGTATTCCATCCACCATTTTCATTTTACATCTAGCTATTGCCCTCTATTTCTACGTCATTGATGCTACGAAACCCTATGCACAAAATTACACACACAATCACATAGAACTACATTGAGTCTAGAATGTAGAGCAGTGATTAGTTGTAAGTCCACCACTATGGCAGCTAAGGCCAATCCTACCCCTTCATTTACATATTTATTTTTTAGGGATTTAATGCTTTATATGGGGTTTTTCAGGTATATCCTCATCACACAACTAAAAGGACACGAGTGAGATTATTGCAACCATATAGTGACCAAGACAAAGGTATTATAGAATACTTGTGACACTGCCAGAGCTAGATCTCGAGATTCTCCACATACTAGGGAATGCTCAGGCACCCCATTACATTCCCAATCTCCCTATTATAGATACATCCCCTTGTGCTACAATTTTTTGGGTCACTGTTTCATTTCATTCCTTGTCTACTTGTCAGTCAACATAGTCCATCGAAAAAATGAGGTAATCACTTTTCATATTAGTACCCCAATCACTAGTATTTCATTTATTGCATTTCATTTAAATATCAAATAAAATATTTTAGCACTTATTTTACATTTCATATCAATTACTCTATCATTAGTATTAGTTAGATTATTTCTAAAATATGTATTTAAGTTAATCAACTAGAGAATCGTTGGAGACGTCATAAGGAAAAAAATGAGGTGGGTCGTATAAAGAGCTATTGCGACATATTTTTTAGTCATTCAATGCAAACTCTTCATCAGTGAAGGTAATCACGGAGATTCGTATGCGTACCAATGAGAAAGATTTGGAGCATAAGTGGGAGATGGGTCATTACTGATGGAAACATTTCTGAATGGCATAAGAAATGTCGAGAGAAGTGTGGTCTATGTCTAAAGTACTACCACTATAGTCAGGCCAATATTTCCCAAAATTTTAATGGATAATTACGATGGGTGCTTGAAATGAAGATCATTAAATGATAAACACAAAGGACATAAGAGGACGTAATGTGACAATAACCATGATAAAGATGAGGTGAATGAATTGGTGGTAAGATGTCATTAAGCATCAAACCAAGCGTAGTTAGTCCCTCATGTGTGAAAATAGTATCTGAATAAGTACGATCAAATGAGATTTTATGCCAAAAGGAGTTGTTGATTAATATCCAAGATGTGAAAGGAGATGGACGAGATGTAGACTATGTAGGAGGAGATAAAACAATGTTGAAATTGTTACAAGACTCCTAATAAAGTATCATAGAATTAGTAGGATGGGTATTGAATTTATATTCTCCTAGGCCGTTAGCCATAAAGGTGTCCTCAAAAAATAAGAGTCATGTACATCGATAGGTCTAAAATTCAATCGACCTAATTCTTCATCAGTGAGTTTGACAACATCAACATCATCATCTAAATCCTCATAATCATCTATGTTAGCATTATCAAGATACATTCCTTTGTGTAATTTATTGCTAGGAGTTTTACTAGGTGAAGGAGTGGGAGGTTTTTCTATAGAAGGAGAAGAAGTGCTCATCGGAGCAGGTATGGTGGATGAGATAATTTCCTTAGTGTGAGTATAAATATTTGGAGTAATTGGAGCCATAGAATAAGGCTATGAAGCGCTAGATTGACCAATGTCATGTGTGTCAATTCTACCATATGGAATAGGTTGTGAAGGTGGAATAGGCATAACGGAATTGGGGTCTATATGAAAAAATTTGAACAGCTCGGGATATGTAGTGATAGTATTTTCATAGCCATCTTTTAAGAATTTGACACATTAGTGGACAGTAGATGGGACCACTTGCATTGTTTCAATCCAAGGTCTTCCTAGCAATAGGTTGAATTGAAATGAAGCATCTATAATGTAGAAGTTAGTGAGAAAAGTCTCACACTCAACCCAAAGATGTTATAAAATAGTCCCTAGACATATGTGAGTGGTAGAGTCATAACCTTAGATGAGTGTAGAATTTTGACTTGAATTAGATTATAGTTAATACCCATTTGTCATAAAAGAGAACAAGCACATAGGTTGATGGATGACCGATTATCAATAAGTACTTTCTTGATGCAAGTGGTGCTTTTTATGGTGGTAATGAGCAAGGGTGCATATGGATTGTCTCAAGAAAAAGGTGATATGTCCTCTTTAGTGAATTATATAGCGTGTGGAAATTTTTTTAGAGAATGAATGAGGTGTGTAAAGGAAACCGTAGAGTTATCAATTTCAATATGAGTAGAATGAAGGGATGCTTCTAGTGCTTGATGAAAATCAAGTGCATTACATAGAAATTCATAAAGATAAATCTTAGTGGGTGTATTTTTAAGTTGTTCAATATTTTCATAACCCTTATAAGCAGTAGGAAGAGATGGAGAAGTGAGGAAAATAATTGGGTAGAGCAGTAGGAGGGTGAGTGCGAAAAGTATTTACGACATTGATAGAAGGATTGACCGTATGTGTAATAAAGCTAGGAAGATTTTGAGTACAAAAATACGTGAAATCAGTAACAATAGTATTTATACCAGAGACTTTAGTAGGTATGAAATAAGGATAAGATGATTGATTCATCACTTGATATGGATAAAACATGTGGAGAAGGAAGGATTTGATCGTTCATGTTCACCAAATGATTAAACTATTTTTTTATATATTAGCCTAATTTGATGATATAGAATCAATAAATAAATAAATGCAATACTAAAAATACCTAAGAAACTAAGTAAAATAAATATGAAACCCTAATGTGTAAAGAGGGATAGAAATGTGTTATTTGATTCACAGATATTAGGGGATTGTGTTGCAGAGGAGATTGACTAAATAGGAGGAGGAAAACGCCGAATAGGATCCTTAGAAAATGTAGATTTGAGCAATCTTCCTAGACTGGGGGTGCCTTGATAAGCAATTATTGTGCATGGGGCACTCTGGTCTTTAATCCTAGTTCCCTGGTCTATGAAAATTATTATTAAACCTCCTCTCAGGTGTCATTGAATGTTATCATGTTTTCGGTTCCTTTCATGTGAATTTCTTTGTGTGATCACTAATGCATTGATACACTAGTAAAATAAGATTCAACTACAAAACCCCAAACAATGCATCAAAACCCTAAAAAATAAATATGTAAATGAATGGGTCAGACTATCCTCATATGCCACAATGGTGGAATCATCATTAAGTATTTTAGTACATCTCGGACCCAATATAGTTCTATGTGTATGTGTGGAAAATTTTCCCCTAGGTGCTCTTGTACATGTCGCACTTTGTGAGTAGTGAACAATAACTAGATATAGAATGTAAATAAGGTGTGCATGGAATAGAATAAAATTTCGTCCTATGAATTTTGATGCAAAGTAACCAACCTATGTGCCTTGTGATGGAGCTAGATGGATGTAAATGGAGTAGTAGAAGCCTTTGATGGATGCAACCTTAGGTGGTGATAGTAATGCTTAGTGCTTGGTTCCTCATTATGGTCTCATAAATTTATATTTATATGGTTCTCTTTCTTGAATTTTATAACCAACCCATAAAAGGATAACCACCAAAAATATAAGAATCTCAAATGGCTAGAAAGTGCCCAAAAAGTGAGAGGAAAGTGCAAAGACAATCATGGTGCTTAGGGAGCACCTGTTCTAGCTGGGCATCCCATTCAGAAATAGGGAAAACGTATAATAATAGGACATAATGGGAAAGTATATGTGCAATGTTGAATGTAGCAATAGAAAATAATGCAATATGACCAATGACATGGGTTAATTATTACTCTTTTTCACTCAAGAACCATAAGAATAGTAGTATGAAACTAGAACGAAATAATTTCCCAAAGGTTTTAATTTAGTGTGAACATTGAAGTCTAGTATGCAATTTAATAATTTATATGTTTTACATTGATTAAATATTTGTATCAATTTTTTATGTCTTTTTGCCTCTTTGCCCACTTAATTCCAGGTTGTGAGCTTTGATAGCTTCGTAGGTTGTTTTCCTTTGTAAGAACCATGCTAGAGTGTAAAAGGTGAGCCAGTAAGAAGGCTCAATGTATGTACATTTTTAACAAACCCTTTTCTTTTAATTGATCTTTATGTTATGTATGCTTCACTGTAAAGTTTGAACTAATAAAAACACCACATACATACATTTTCACCATAATACTGAGTGTTAGATTCTACATATTCTCTATTAGTCACCCCATAGTATAAACAAATAATAAAGCTCTGGGATTATACCATTTCACCAATGTCAGTTATTTCATGTCTCCTATCATTTATTGTGAAGTATGAGACAATAAGAAAGATCCAATTCCAACACCCAAGGCAGGGAAAATTTCACAGAGGGTATTTTCCAAACTAGTTTTAGGAGATTCACCATTTGGTATAGAATTATTTTTTATATTCTTACCATATTCACTGAAAATACAAAATTATTTTTAGGGACATTCACCAAAACTACAAAACTGGTGCAGGGACATTCTCAACAATTTCTATAAGGTTTTTGCACAAAGTTCCTTTACTTTTTTGTGATATTATCTTCTCTAATAATACTGGTTTTGTGAACATATCAACATAGTTTTCTAAGGTGTGGATCTTTTCCAATGCTACTTATCCTACATCAATAACATGTCTAAAAAAATGATACTTAACTATAAAATAAATTTTCTTACTATGATAAGATGGATTCTTTGCCAAATAAATAACACTTGGATTGAACCATAAGTCCTTTATCTTGTATTGATCTATTTCAAACACACTCAACATGATTTTTAACCAAAATTCCTCCTAACAAGCATGATAGGAAGCTATATATTTTGCCTCAATAGTTGACATACAATTAATATTTTGAATCTTTGACATCCAACTGATAGGATCACCTACAAGTATATAAACATAACCATAAATTGATTATATTTTTTCCAAACCACAGTAAAATAGAAAGCAACATATAAAAAAATAGAATCACCACTATTATTATAGGTGATGCAATAATCACTTCTTCCCCACAGGTAGAAAAAATACCACTTCATTGTTGACTAATATTATCTACCTGTATTTTCTATAAATCTACTAATAACTCCAACTATAGGTGAAATGTTAGGAATTATAGATACCATAACATACATTAAGCATCCTTCCATACTAGCATACTTGAGAAAAATACTCCTTTTCTTCTTATTATGTAGGACATAAACTTCAAGAAAATTTGAAATGGGAAACAAAAGAGATTATAACTTGTTTCACATATTTGATATCAAGTCTGGTTAGTATATTTTCCAAATCCCATGATGTGATAACTCAATCTTATCATTTATCACGTCTCTATATATCTCCATGCCTTAAACTTTTTACAGCTCCTAGATATTTCATATCAACTGTCCTAGTGAAAATGAGCCTTTAAAATATTGATTTATACCATGTTTTTTCTAGCAACAAGAACATCATTAAAATACAATATCAATATAATGAGTAAGCTATTTTCCAAAAACATGAAATAAAAATAATGGTCATAATCACTCCTTAGGAAAATTTGGCTCATCGTGAAGCATCAAACTTCTTCTAGCAATTATTGGGTGATTGTTTCAGGCCATAATTTAATTTCTTGAGCTTGTAAACAAACCATTTTTTTCTATTTTATAAAAAACCTTTTGGTTTTTCCATATATATATATATATCCTCTTCTAAATCTCCATGTACGAATTTTTTTTAACATATTGTTACTCCAACTCCAAATCAAGTAAGGTAACTAGTGATAAGACTACTCAAATTGAAACAAGTGTAACAACTAGTGAAAACATTTCTCACTCTAGCCCCAAACCATTCAACCTTGTCACCAACACCTACCTTTCATTTATAAACCCATTTGTATCCAACATGTTTTCTACCTTTTTAATTTCTACTAGATCCCATAACATGTTATTTTCCAAAGAATCCATATCTTTTGGCGTAGACATTGTCCATTTGGCACTATCCACATATTCCAATGATTCTTCATAACAACTATGTTACCAATCATTAGAAATTAAAAAAATATATATTGTGACTGTACTTACTAGGAGGATGACTAACTAATGTAGATCTCCAAACTAGTTGCAGAGGTTTTTTCTCATGTTGTTATGACCTCCATACTAAATACTTTGGTGTTTCCCCAAGTTGTTGTGAATCTTAAACGTCTTCAACATCTACAAATGATTGTTTTTCTTACTTTTTAGTGTCAAAAGATGGTTGAATTTCAACCTTCGCATGTTAATGGTCATGTTTTAAGTTCTTCTTTGATTTCAACATCTAATTATAGAAGAGGATATTACTCAAACTCTACATGTTTTCTAATGTTTATTTTGTAAGAAATATGATACCACACTTTCTTTCCCTTAACACCATCTACTTCAACATACCACAAAAATATTTTTTTCTTCAATCTTGGGTCTAACTTTGAATATTGATTTTTATTAAAAAGATCACAAGAATTACAAATAAAAAATTTCAATTTTTAATAGTCAGATGGATGACATGTCCATACCTCTTTAGGAATCTTACAGTCTATTGGAACTAATTTTGAGAAATTTATTAGATAACAAGATGTACAAACTACTTCTTCCCATAAACACTGATCCAAATCTGCATTGTTGAAAATGATCATTTCTCTCTAAAAGAGTCTTATTCATGTGTTCAGAAACCCCATTTTTTTGTGAAGTATAGTTGGTGGTTTTATTCCTTTCAATCCTAGCTTCCTTGCATTATTTATGAAACTCCAAGGATGTAAACTCACCTCCATTATATGTTCTTAGACATTTAATAAAATTTCTAGTGTGGTATTCAACCAAATCTCTAAATGGATGCAATGTACTAAAAACATCATATTTTCTTTTAAGAAAGTAAACTAATACTTTAAACGTAGTAGTTCCATCTATAACTGTAACAAAATACAACATTCCCCATATGAAACTAAGTATGTTGGACCCCAAATATCATAATGAACATAATAAAGAATACTTGTACTTACAAGACTTCCATCTTTAAACATATGTCTACATTGTTTCCAAAAAAAATAGTTCTTCTATAAATCTAAGTTTAGAAACTATAAATTAGGAGTAACTCATGATATTTCAGTGCTTTAAATACATTCTCACTCATTTTCCCAACTGTACATGCCATAAACAATTAGAATATTTTCTTATTTTAAATACCGCAACTACTTGAATGCCATTTATACTCCTTCAATATGTAAAGGTTTCATATTTATAGAGCCTTTATTACAACTAAAGCACCCTTAAACACCTTTAAATCTACCTTAACTTGTGAATGTATAACCACTAGAGTCTATTTCACTCAAGGAAATAAAATTTCTTTGTATTTATGGTACATGTATTACTTATGTTAGTGTCCTCACTATACCATCAAATATTTTTATCTTGGTACTACTAATGCCTTCAGTCTTCGAAAAACATTATTTCCCAAAATAACATAACTATCATCAAGGGTTTGCTAAGAAGAAAAATGACCTCTATGTAGACATATATGATGTGTAGCACTAGAATCCAAAAATTGTTCATGATGATAAGAGGAAACAATACAAAATTATAAAACTTCATCTTTTTACCTTCACTTGTTTCTACTTGATTTGCTTCCTTAGTGACATCTTCCTTCTTTTCCAATTCTTTCTGACTCCACTAATCGTTCTTAATATTTCATTCTTTGTTGCAGTTCCAACAACTTTCCTTAATCTTTCAACATTGTGAGAAAGATCTAGATATGAATCTAGAGATTATTCCCCTTTTTTAGATCTTTCTCTAATAAAAACAACTTTAGGTGTAGAGGTATATCCAATAGATTTTCTTTTCATCTCCCTAGCCAACAATTCTCCCACAACATAATCATAGTCCAAGTCTTCAATAACACTAAATCTTGTAGAATTTATATATGATCCCATTTATCTTGTAAAGTACACAATAAGGTGACTTGCTTTCCTTCATCCTTAACTTTCACACAAATTCTAATAATCTAGTATAAAAGATTGTATTGAAAAAAATTTAAATGATCAAAAAAATTCATACCATATCTTCATTTGCAATGTATATGGCTTCCTCTTATAAATCTAATTTGTTAAATATTTTGTTATGTATATAATTTATAATCTAGTCCATAATCTTATCATTGTATTTTCTGTAGATATGTTAAAGATAAATTCATCTACCGAACAAAACCATATTTAATTCTCCATTGAGTTATTTTATATCCATATCTTGCTAATCATCATCATTTATCCCTACAGGATTCTTTTCTTATCCATCGAGGGCTTTTTGCTTTGCTCGAGGGCTTTTTGCAGCTCTGTTGCACTAGTACATCACATGCTTTGAATTTCCACATCTTAAATTTATTATTTTAGTTAAACTTCTCCACCACAAACTTTGCACTCAATACTTTCACCATTTAGTGTAATTGAACCACAAAACAACAAAAAAATTGCTGCAAATCTAGAAAATTTCAAGTTATGATACAACTATTTAGGAAACCACGATTCTACAACAATGAATACATAGAAAGTTATATACCCTAATGGCTCATGCTAATCCTTTCTACTTTTACCCAAATCGCTATGGTAGTCATAGCCTTGGTAAGGGACGTGTTAGTGAGGTCCTAGGCAGAGGAGGAATGCTTCAAGGAAACATTAGTTCACTTTCTAGAAATGATACCCTTGCTCTATGAGAGGTCGGTGTTTATGGGGCGCCATGCTTATAGGGGATGATGGTTTTATCCCTCCACTCTCCCCTATTCGTGATCTAGGTGGAATGAATCATGGCGGGGTTTTTCTGACTTCGGATATTTAGGGTTTGGCCGTGGGTATTACATTAGGATTCGACATGAAATTGATGGTTGATCAAGCCAAAATTGTCGATTTGGTGCCTTAGGGCTTTTCGTTAACACATAGTATAAAGGGAAAGGTGAGGCAGATCTTCCACGGGTTGATTTAGAGCGTGATAAAAGTGGCTTTGTTCAGTCTGAAAATGTTGGTATGAAGTAGGGGGCTTTAGTAAATGGAGGTGGTGTTGCCTCTGGCATTGGTGATTCGAACTGCAGGGAAAATAACCAGGTCTCTACCAAGGGGACTTTCAAAGAGGCTGTGCAAAGGAATTTGGGTCCTTAATTCAAAGGATAAATTGACTCTAAGGGCTACTCTGTTAGACAAATTTCTAATCCTGTGGCTAATGGAAAATTAACCCCATCAATTTGCTTTGGAAAGGATGTGGTGAAATCTAAAGCTTTCTACAGGTCAAATAGTTTGATCTGCAGATTTATAATTTTTTGCTCGGGCCTACCCTCTCTTCATGGATTGATATACAGTCAATGGGACCCCATTATGGAAGGTACGGTGGAAATTTATCCTATTGTTCTTGGTATTTTCATATTAGTTTTTATAGAAATTTCTTATAGGGATTTGATTTTTTAGAAGAATTTTGGATATTGATTCCCACCTGCGATTAATGAAACAATGATTCCCTCTTTTTAATCCGACGTCTAATACATTCCATGTGAAGTTGGTTTGGGTTTTTCTTCCCTATTTTCCCCTCCAATTTTGGAGGGAGATATGTTTTACTACTATTGGCAATACTCTTGGGAAGTGTATGCTAGAATTTTTGTTGACATGGATACTTCTACATATTTTCCAGCCACTATTGAACTCAAAGTAGAATATAGAACATGGATTTGAAATGTGGAATATGAAAGGTTCGGGCCTTTATATTAAGATATTTCTATTTCTTAAGAAATTTAGCTTCGATTTTTATTTGGAGAGAAAACATGTTAGAAACAGAAGCTAGTGGTGGAATAATTGTAAACCCATTCATTTTTTTGCTAAGAACCCTTCAGATAGTTATTCTGAGGTAGATTAAAATAAGTCAGTTGATGAAGATGTAGATAAGGAGGAAGCTAATCTTCCTCCTTGGAAAGATCATGTGTAATTGAAAAGTAAGAATGATTTGGATCCTTTGGTTATGATAAAGGAAACATCGATCTCATCTGGGATAAAAAGTTTTGAGGAGCAGATTGAAGTGATGATACCAATCCAGAATATTTAAATTGAGAATACAAACATTGAAAATGATTGGATAGTTGTGAATCAAAAAAAATAAGGGACTTTCTCTCCCATTAAGATGCACTTAAGATCCAGTCAAAGGGGTCAAAGAAATTAGATAGATGTTGGTTGGGCATGTTTTTCGTTGGGTATGCTGCTATTTTTGCTATTGGTATACTATTTAGTTTCATTGTTTGTTTCTTTTATTTAATTTTGATGAGTTGTGTTGCTGGAAGAGGGAGCTTATTTTGTTCTTAATTGTCATATCTATGTCTCCACTTATGTACAAGGTAGGGTCCCCTTATCAATCTTTTACCCATAATCAAAAAAATAAATAAATGGAAAGTTGAATAACAAAACAACTATTTATAGAGATAGAGATAAGGTAAATATATGAAATATAAAACATACAAGAGATGAAAACTAGATTTACGTGGTAAAAACCTAGCTGATTGCTTAAGGAAGAATCCATAGCGCAAGATATCAATCCATTATTAACATAAGATTAACACATTATATGAAACTCATTATGAGCAACAATAGATCACCACAAAAATAGATACACCTAATTTGTGAAGTACAATTAATATTCCTCCTACAAATAGAGTGGAAAATTTCCATTAGGATATTACTTCCTAAAAATATAATTTCATTTGAATTCATCTTTCTAGAAATAATGGATAGAATCCATAATATTTTTTTCACGAGCTCTACCTCCAAACACCTCCAAAGGGGCTCTGTAACATGTTGTCACCCCGTGGACCCCCTGCAACATGAGTGGGGGCAAAGGTCCCCATATCTCCCTTCTATATGCGAGGTAAACACCACACCATAAAGGGACCACACACGTAACTTTATTTTCATATATCTAACATTAATTCCAATCCTAATGGAATGTGAAAATTTGCAAGTAGTGGTATGATAAAAATTCACTTACCGGGGGAGAGGAAGAGATATTGTGTAAGCTAGAAATTAGAATTGATTCTGCATTAAAAGGGTTATCATTTATTAATTGTTGCTAGATGATGGATTTCATTTCTACTAAAATAAGTAAGCTACATTCTTCGCTCTACATTCGTATCATATGTTCTTCCATACTCTCTACTATCAAGCTTTGCAAGAAAATGTGATCTTGTATAACTACAAATATACATCGTGTCTTTGATTAAAGAATTCATAGAACTTTATGTCTCTAATTTATTAGTCTTGTTTTTTATTGCATGGTTGAATTATTCTAATTGAATGTGGACCTACACTAGTTACTATTAGTGAGAATATGATAATTCCTACTCACAAGATTTACCCTCTCTCACTATTTCTCCTACTCTGGTTTACCTCTCTCCAAAATAATTCAACTCTTTTTCATTATACAAAAATTATGCTACAAGTTTAGTGGATTATTCTAGTGTGATCTCCATCTTAACAGTCACACCAAAGTTTTAATTGGTTTACATTTAATAATGGGAGCCTCCCCATATCCAAGGAGGGGCTTAGCCCCATGACCATTGGTGAAAATAAATAATTTGTGTGTTGCAAAATTTTTTTATCAACATGCATATTTGCAAAATATTTGTATTTTATACGATTCGATTGAGAGGGTAGAAAAGAAGAGTGAATATGTCATTAATACATGTATTTTGAAAAAAATACACCATGTCAAGAAGTTATGACTCTTACATTAATGAAGTTTAATTCAAATAGATGATATTTAAGGTTTAAAAATAAAGTTGTTGAATTAAAAGTAAGCTTTTTGTTTCATACAATATTTGAATTATGGCAATATGAACTAGGGATAGGAATACATCTCTAACAGATAGATTGGATAAAGTTATACTTTTTTACAATAAGTTAATACAAATACATGTTGTAGATTATAATATATTTATATAACATATATGGTGTAAAATGTAAATTCACATTTCTTTGAAACATATAAAACAAATTTATAATCTCTCTCGAGTTTCAATTTATGCATATTTTGTCTCAAGTTCAATTTGTCTCAAGTTCAATTCTCACTTGTTAACAAGAAAATTGACAGTAGAAATCATAATATTTTGTATATTATTGAGAATATATTAAGTAAAATCAAGAAAATTGAAAATATAAATTAGAATATTGTGTAAATTATTATTTTCACTATGGGTAAATAGTTTTTTGAAATGAACTATACCATTTTATAAGAAGGCTAAAAAATTCAGATCTAACAATTACACCGAAACAAAGGGATGCTCAAGAGCAACATTTTACATTAAAACCTAAAAACATAAAAACATTCTACAAAGAGAAGTACCAAAAAAAAACAACAAACATCAATTGAACATCAAACAAACAACAAAAATTACAGCGAATTAACAAAAAAATTCTGTCCAAACAGCTTTTGCAGTGTCCACTTTCCTTTGACACCTTTTATTACTAATCATGATATTGGTGATTATATTATAGACATGGTTATGGACCTTATCATACTATGATGATAGATGTTAGTCATGGGTTATTGTTGACTTGATTCAGATTATGACGATGATTATTAGAGACACTTTGGATATTGATGATGGTATATTGTTTGACATGGTTATATTATGGATGTTGTGTGGACTTGTGATATTTGGATATTGTGAGTAGACCTAGAAATGGCAATTATTGGATGTTGATATAAGTGTTGAGTAAAATTGCAAATGACATTGCTAGATTGCTTTGATGTTATTGTGATTCATATATCTAGATGATTTTGGTAATTATATTTATATTAGTTTGGATGTTCTGATATGGCCATGAGGCTGAAGGAGGTATTTGTGTTTTGCAGGTTTAAAATATCACAACAAACATTGGGGGATTGGAGACCAACCACATTGGTATTATAGATGAATTCAACAAGTTCATCATGGCAAATAGTATTTGTTTGTGCATGTTTGTGTGTGTTAGGAATTCCCATGGTGGGATTACCTTTAATTGTGACCAAGGGATTTTATGTATTTTCTTTTATTTTGGTCCCTTTGTTTATGTTTCCATGTGTTTATTTTGTGATGCTTTTACCCCTTTCATTAATTATCAAATGGTGTGTAAATTTTGTGAGTAATCATATTGTTAAAATAAATAAATCAAATATGTCAGAAGAATATAATTAATGAGAGTTGTTGGCCATGATTTAAAGTGATATAAGTATGTGTAAGAGATATGTAAGTGATGTGTGAATTGAATTTTGAGTGTGAAACACTCCACCTTCTTGGAAATTCAAAATTGTCCTTGGAGGCTGATTTTGGAGGCTTGTGGGACAAGTTAAACTTTTCTCGTACCTCTTAAATTTAATTACCAAACTTACCTACGGTTGGGGAGTTGAGATTAGAATTTTATAATGCTTTTTGAGAAGGAAGATTATAGGTTTTAATTGTACTTTTATTACATGATTTAATCTTAGTCCTTTGAGGTGTGGGTTGGATTTGAGTGTTTAAGTAAGCTGTCATATTATTCACCCACCTATTTATTATGCATTGGAGAGTGAAGTTGACTTTTGGGGTTGGGGTTGAAGATGTGTGATATGGAATCCTACGTGGATCTACCTTATCCTCTTCCCTTCCCTCTTCTATAAAATTTGAATGGCTTGCCTTGTTTTGGGTTGGTTGCTTCATTTTGGAGACTTTATTATTGGGTGAATTCCTTAGCATTTTGGGAGCTCTTGCTTTGAAGAAGTATGTTTGGAAGGATTGTTGCATGCTTTTTCTTGGCTGTTTTAAATTGCTTGCATTGGGATAAAGCTTGTTGTTTTGAAACTTGGAACAAATCCATCATGGAGATGTAGGAGCTTGACTCTTGAAATGCACTTCTTTTATGAATGTAAGTGTTAATGTATGAATGTTCTAGCATGTTTGTGGGCTGTTGGGTAGATGGCCTACGACTGGTGTAGGAGAAGACTATGGGGTTATATTTTTTGGGAGGCAAAAGTGTGTTTTAGGGAGGTATAAGGGTGGAGGGAGTTTAGATTTGGGTCCCACATTACAAAGAAATAGCTTGCATTTCTTTACTCATTATGGGGTGCCATAAGAGGTTGGGGAGGCATAAGGAAATGTGAGAAATAAGGGGTACTTTGGGGAAGCATAAGGGTATGTCAAGGATTTGAAATGATATATATATATATATATATATATATATATATATATATATATATATATATATATATATATATATGTTGTGGTTTGTTCTTATGTGGTGATTCCTATTTCCCCTTTGGGAGGCATAAGCAACATCCCCCATACTTTCTTGCTCCTTTGGCTTGCTTGAGGAAGCCTCGGTAATTTTTGTCATGTTTTAATATAGTTGAAAACTACATTCTGTTTTGGACTGTGTTTTATTGTGATTATTGTTGCTTGAGTGTTTGTGGAAGCTTGTTTTTGCCATGAGTTAGATCACATATTTTATTGCTTTGTGGTTGGGGCTCGGGGGCCAACGAAGAAGGATGGATTCTCATCTCCATTGGATGTCTTGGTTGGGTGTAGAGCGTTGCCTTTCCCCTACTTTTGTTGTGATCAATTGGAAGAATGAGAAATCTGTATGTTGTTGTTTTGGAGCTAAGATAAAGATAGTTTGACAATCCCTTGTGAAGTGAAATCTTATTGTAGCCCCTTTCGTACATGAAGTGTATGATTTGTGTATTCATTATAATGGAAAGATACTTTGTATCGGCAATGAAAGTAGAAATTTGAAATGTAAAAGAGTTATACTCCATATTCTGTTTTGAAAAGAATGTGAAAGAATGACACGTGTTTTGTATGTTGTATTTTGTAATCAAATGGAAAGGAGGTTGTAAGAGTTTCAATTGAATTAATGGAAGTTTTTTCCTTTTTCATATGATATTCTTCCATTGGAATTTTTTTTAACATGTTCTATGAAATCCTTGTTTAGAAAAGAGGAAAAGTGAAACACGTGAAAAGAAAATGTGATATTTTACCCTGTTTTTATAGATATGATTTTGGAAGGAATAAAAGAAGGATGTTACAAATTTTTCTTTTAGAATCAATAAATGATCTATCACCTTTCTCAAATTACACAGTGCCATTGAATCTAATCTTTTAAATGTAATTAAAATCTATGTTTGAAAGAAAGAAATGAATATATAGGAAATGTAATACTCTGTCCTTTGAAATATGTAAAAATTGGAAATCAGAGATGTATTATAGTTTGAATAAGTTAAATTAAATAAATTGAATGCATTATATTAGGTTTGGAACATATTATAATACTAGGAAGAAGAAAATGGTAAATAGACCTTTTTAAAATTTGAACTCTGTCCTGTTTTTTTTTCAATTGACAATTATTTAATCCCAAATGCTCAGACCAAATCTGGAACAAAGGAATAACAAATAAAAAAGTAATTTGGGAATAATAAGATCTAATTGAATTCATCTAGACATTAACACTTAAGGAAATTCTTATAAAACTTAGCAAAATCAGGCTCAAACCATTTTGCAGTCGTGCAACTATCCAGAAATTTAAATGTTCAAATTGCAAATCAATCAGAAAAATTGAATCTCTAAATCTCTCTTGAATACAACTAAGAAAAATTTCCCATATCTATTTGACATGTTGAGAGAGGGACAAGAACAAATTGAACAAATTTAACAAGTTAAAATTTACCAGTTTGCATTGTAAAAGACTGCAGGTCGTTTTCTTGAAATTTACAACTTAACCTCTATCAAAATTTAAAACTAATGAATCTTGTGTAAAGAGGACATCAAGAGAATTCCATAAATTCCTTTTTTTCCCAAAACTTAGCTCTCTATCAAAGTTATGGCCTTCTGAAGTTTTGCTTCCTCAGCGTCAAAAAAAGAATTTTGGGAAAAATTTCCTTAGTGGGCCCAAATTTTTCCCCTAGCTCTTAGGAAAAAAATTTGGGAAATTTTTTCTAATTTTCCCCACCACCCTACCAACCCGCAGCCAATCGGAAGCTGCCACATGTCACCACGATGTGTTTGCAGAGGGGCGGATCTCTTTTTAAATTTTGCGCTCTTGGAAAAATTTGGGAAATTTTTCCAAATTTTCCCTGCCACCCTGTTGAGCCGAAACCAATCACGTGATGCCATGTGGTGTCATGAGGAATCATCTAAGGAGTGGGTCCATTTTTTCCTTTTTACGTTTCAAAAAATTTGGGAAATTTTTTCAAATATTCCCCACCACCCACAAGCCCACAAATAACTGTAAGATGCCATGTGGCATCGTGAGGTGTCGGCAAAGGCGCGGTGAATGCTACCCTCTTAGCCCTTCAGGACATTAAAATAATTTTCTCCCCGCCACCTTGCCTTCCCCATGTTGGCTTAGGAGATGCTACGTGTCCCTTGCGGGCGCAAAGTTGACTCTCACCCCACATGGGAAGATTTTTCAAAATGTCTCCTACCGGGTCGCTTTCCCCACACTGACTTGGGAGGTGCCACGTGTCCGTAGTAGACTTGCGGACCCGGGGTGTGTGGGTGCAAAGTTATTCTTCTTTTTCCTCACACGGGAAAATTTCCAAAGGTCTCCCCATGGCCCGCCGACCCACCCTTGGGATAAATTTTCACCCCAAGCCCCGTTGGCCCATATCTCGAAAAATATGAGGAGTTAAGAGGACTTCTTTATATCAATGGAAAGGTGATGAAATTTCCTATCCGATGGAAATAATTTAGGGAAAATTTGAAATTTTTAAGTTTGAGAAAACACAATTTGAACCTTTAAGCCTATTAGAGAGTGGGTATGGTGAGGAATTACCCTCTGAACCTTATTGAACCTTCTAACCCTAGATTTTTTGGACCTTGTGACCTCTAACAATTGTTAATAAAGGAAAAGTATGTTCTAGTGAATTAGAATTGTTCTGGAACTTGTTAGTGACAACTAGTTTCCTTGTAATCTAGTTGTAGACTCTTTTAAACAAAAAAAAATATTCCACAATTTTCCTAACTAATCCTAGGTTGTTCTTGGGTCTCAAGTGGGTTGTTTTTAGTGGGAATTATAGTTTTCCTCTTGTTACATACCATAATCCATTAATCAGAAGCTTTCTATACAGGAATGAAAACTTCAAACTTTGTGATCAGTTGGTATGTATTGTTTGAGCAAGGAGATCTAGGAGGAACATTTTCCTTAGCCACTACAGACACTTTTATTTCAGTGTTTCCGATCCCCTGAGTCTCCCCCCTGATGGATCTTTATTTGTAGTATTTGTGTTCTCCATCAAAGGTGTTTCAGGGACGAAAACATTGTTAGTCTAAGATATATCTTTTGTATTTTCCTTTCTTCCCACAACTAAATGAGATAAATATTTTGTATTTTTGTGTCTATCAACAACTAGAATTTCTAAAAAGGATCTTTTTTGGATGTAGTGATCAGGACTACTTTGGATCCAACATCTGAATCATCATTTGAGTCATCCTTAGTGTTAAACACCAAATGCTCGGGAAGGGTATTTTTCCACAAATTTTTTCTCTCAGTATTGTACTTCACCATCCCAGATTGTGAGGCAGTGTGACCAAGAGCAAAACATCTTCTACACCTGAAGGGAAAACCTTCATAATCAAGTGGTTGCATCCACCTTCAGTTTTGTACTATAAGTTCAATGTTTTCAGGAAGGTTTTTGGAAGTGTCAAGTTCAAGATTGCTACAATCTCAAATCTCTAAATGGATAAAATGCACTGAAAACATCATATTTCCTTTTAAGAAAGTAGACTAATACTTTCTCGTAGTAACCATCTATAACTGTAACAAAATCCAACATTCCTCCATATGAAACTAAATGTGTTGGACCCCAAACATCATAATGAATATAATAAAGAATACATGTAATTACAAGACTTCCATCTTTAAAGTTATATCTACATTGTTTCCCAAAAAAGTAATTCTTCTATAAATCTAAGTCTAGAAAATTTAAATTAGGGAGTAACTCACAATCTTTCAGTGCTTTAAATTATACTTTCTCACTCATATTCCCAAACCATACATGCCATAAATGATTATAATATTTCCTAATTTTAAATACAACAGCTACTTGAATGACAGTTATACTCCCTTGCAATATGTAAAGGTTTCGTATTTCTAGAGCCTTTATTACAACTAAAGAAGCCTTAGACACCTTTAAATCTACCTGAACTTGTGAACGTATAACCACTAGAGTCTATTTCACTCAAGGAAATAAAATTTCTTTGTATTTATGGTACATGTATTACTTATGTTAGTGTCCTCACTATACCATCAAATATTTTTATCTTGGTACTATTAATGATTTCACTTTTTGAAAAAATATTTCCCAAAAGATCATAACTACCATCAAGAGTTTGGTAAGAATAAAAATGACCTCTGTGTAGACATATATGATGTGTAGCACCAGAATCCAAAAACTATTCATGATGATAAGAGGAAACACTACAAATTTATAAAACTTCATCTTTTTACCTTCACTTGTTTCTACTTGATTTGCTTCCTTTGCGAAATCTTCCTTCTTTTCCAATTCTTTTTGACTCAACTAATCATTCTTAATATTTCATTCTTTACTGTAGTTCCAACACCTTTCCTTAATATTTGAACCTCGTGACTAAGATCTAAATATGAATAAAGAGATTTTACACGTTTCTTTAGATATCTCTCTAATAAACAAAACTTTAGGTGTAGATGTATCTCCACTAGATTTTCTTGTCATCTCCTAGGCAACAATTCTCCCACAAAGATAATCATAGTCCAAGTTATCAACAACACTAAAACTATTTGAATTTATATATGATCCCATTTATCCGGTAAAGTACATAATAAGGTGGCTTGATTTTATTCATCATTAACTTTCACACAAATGCTAATAATCTAGTATAAAAGATCCTATTGAAAAACATTTAAATGATAAAAAAAATTCAAAACTTATCTTCATTTGCAATGTATATGGCTTCCTCTTATAAATATTATTTGTTAAATATTTTTTCATGTATTTTCTTTATGATTTGTTAAATATGATTTGTTAAAGGTGTTTCGGGGATGACAACATTGTTAGCCTAAGATATGTCTTTTGTATTTTCCTTGCTGCCAAAAACTAAATGAGATAAAACTTTTGTATTTTTGTGGCTATCAACAACTAGAATTTCTGAAAGAGGGGTTTCTTTAGATATAGTTGTCAGGATTGCTTTGGGTCCATCATCTAAATCAGCATTTGATTCACCCTTAGTGTCAAACACCAAATGCCTATGAAGGGAATTTTTCCACCAATTGTTTCTCTTAGTATTGCGCTTCACCATCCCGCATTCGAGGTAGTGTGACCAAGAACAAAACATCTTCTACACCTAAAGTGAAAACCTTCATAATCAAGTGGTTGCATCCACGTTCGGTTTTGTACTTTAAGTTTAATGTTTATGGGAAGGTTTTTAGAAGTGTCAAGTTCAAAAAGGATCCTAGAAAATGTTGTGGGTGTAATCAATTGTTTGGAAATTAATGAAAAGATTAACACCCAAGGCATTTCCAATGGACGTCAAGATTTCATGGTTCCAAAATTGGATGGGCAGATAAGGCAATCTGATCCAAATGAGTTTGTGGGAAAAGGATTTTGTGAGTGGATTAAACAAGGAAACCAGAGTTTTAATATGAGGTAATTAGATTTCCAATCCCATAATTTACTTGTTATATCATCTTTATCAATTTTCATTGAGAAAACAACAATGAAAATTCCTTTAGCACACGCATAAAGATCAAGCCTACTTGTTAGAAGCGGGATCCAATGTTTAGAGATCCATTCGTGCAAATCTGGTAAGCGGGGCCATAAACCACTAAAGTGGAAAATCAAATCATGCTCCTAGTAAAATCGTTCTGAACCCAAAACTTCTTCATTGAGTGAGTTGCTCGGGGTAGTGGCTACAGGGGTGATGTATCTGCAACCCTCTACAACATCTTTAAATGAAATGCAAGAGTTTCTTTGAATAGGGGATCCATCACCGGTTGAAGGAGCAGAGCCATCCAAGACTCCCCTATCGCTATTATCCAAACCAATATCTATATTCAAAATTACAAAATGGTTGCCGCAATGGTGAGGGTGGCTATGGCTTAGCTTAGAGCTCAGAGGAGGAAATGCTCTGAATTTGGAAAAAGCCGGATTGATCTTGGAGATTTCTTCTTCTAACTGTTCTGCATTGATGTCGACTTCCGAAGAGCCATCTTTACCAACAAATCTGACTTCTTTTCCAGCCTGAGAGGATGCATCCTTACCCACGCCGTTGTTCTCGGAGAGCCAAGCAGTACCATGTCTGTTATTTTTCGCTCTTAGGGTTTTCGCCTAAACTGTAAATGAAACGAACTCAAATTTGTTGTCACTAAAAAATTGTCATTAGGACAAGAAATTGATTTTGATGAGCATTGAGTATGATTCTATCCCATGTTGGCTTCGCTACATATGAAAAGTAACCTATTGATGTGCATAAAGATATTGTTCATGTGTATAAAGCAACAAATAATATATTTAATATTCATGTGTATGATTATTTAATTGGGCTTTTATGTAAGTACAATTATTCTACCTTTTATCTCCTTAAAAATGATATTGTTCTTTTAAGTTAATTCTAATTTATTGAAATGAAGCAAAAAATAATATTAAAGTTATCACTATTATAAAATTGAAAAAAATCAATATAATATAAATTTTGATTGCCAGCAAAGTGGAAGATACTCTAAATTTTCGTCACTAATAAATTACCGTTTGGAAATTAAATCGATTTTAATGACCATCGAGTATGATTCTATACGTAGACTTGGCTTCATATGAAAAAGCAAGCCATTGATGCGGACGGATAATGCAGATAGTGTTCATGAAATAAATATGATGAAAGGGAGACGTGTGGACATTTTGCTACTGCTGTCATATTAAGGACAGAAAGAGTAATGAAAGAAATGAACATTTAAGAATAAACGACAACGCTTTCACAGGCTCGGCAGACTACAGCTGTATCTGGAGGAGTTCCTCATCCGCTATATTTGATGGATATTGCAGAACATCATCCCCCCCATATATTAGCTTGTTGAACTTGAACCAGTGCAGAGTGTTGATTATTTACATGAAGGTTTGAACAACTCGGAAGTTTCTCTGACTGTTCTTCTTTCTCAGCACTCGGTCCGGCGGACTCCTCACCGTCGCCTGAAGTCTCAATGTTTAATGGATCATAGTAATTCTCAGGAATGGTGTCGAACGGGGAGGCAAAATCAATGGCAGCTTGTCGAACAGAGTGTGGTGATGGATTCGTGTTGGCCATATGCATTAATACAGTTGAGTTGAACTGCGAGAAGGGGAAATTGAAATTAGTGGCATGGGGACCTCGCAGGCACAAGAGCGCAGCGTCATAAGCTCGAGCAGCAGCGTGGGCAGTGAAGTACGAACCCAGCGATATGCGCGATCTTTTCCCACACCGGATTTCCCCAACCCATTTTCCCCATTTCCGCTTCCGTGCATCTCTATATTTGTTTTCCTCTCTGAAATCGGACATATCAATTGCCGAAAGTTGCATACTTATAGTTAAAAATACACAGGGTATAGATGAGAAAATAATTTCATGCTCCGAATTATTTATAGATGCATTTGATTCCCATCTTCTTGTAATGTCTGAAAATGGAGCTCGCGTATTCAGCGATCGGGTTCTAACCGCAACTCCTCCTTTCAAGCAATGTTGACGTGGCATGCGGGTCCCATTAACTCATCGAAAGCACAACTTGACCTTTGGAGATTCAAATATATTTTCAGACCAACATTCCTCCTTAGACACGTGTTTAAAGGCCAGTTTGCACTCCGACCGAAATATATATTTGAAGGCCAGATGGAAATACGCTTAAAAAGCTATTTTTGTCTTCATTGAAGAATGTATTTGAAATATATTAGACATCTAAAATGACAGCTTTCATTTTGATTATTGCATCACCTATAATAATACTCGTCATTATATATATGGATATTTTGATTCAAATTTTTCATGCGATTTGTGTAAAAGTACATGAACTTCTCGTTACATTTTTACACTTACAGGGGAACCTATCAATATGATGTCAAAGCTTTAAATAATTACTTTGTTTCAACTATTGAGGAAAAATATGGCGCTTCTTATCATCCCTGTTAAGAGGCAATTTTGTTAAAAGGATTATTGGATGAGTTTTGTAACGTCTATTAAAACAACCCACTTGAGACCCAAGAACAACCTAGGATTAGTTAGGAAAATTATGGAATATTTTTTTTTATTAAAATAATCTACAACCATGTTACAAGACAACAATTGTCACTAACAGTTTCGAACAATTCTAATCTACTAGAATATACTTTTCTTTTATTAATAATTATTAGAGGTCATAAGGTCCAAAATTTAGGGTTAGAAGTTTCAAATAGGTTCAAAGGGAAAATTCCTTACCACACCCACTCTCTAACAGGCTTAAAGTTTCAACTTGATTTTTCTTAAAGTTAATGCATTCAAAACTTTCCTAAATAATTTGCATTATATAGGATATTTTCTCACATTTCCAATGATATAAAGAAGTCCTCCTAACTACTCATAAAACTCAAGTTATGGTTCGACGGACCTTGGGAGGAAAATTTTCCCAAGGGCGACCTGCGGGCCTATGGAAGAAAATTTTCCCATGCGCGGACCAACAGAGTGGGGAGAATTTTAGTAATTTTTCCCTCTTCGGAGAAAAAGGTCGATTTGCTTCCGCGCGCCCACGAGCCCAACGAGGACACGTGAGCTCTGGTTGGTGCGGGGAAAACGAACTTGCGGGAACACATTCAAATTTAAGACTTTTAGGTTAAAACATGCAAGGAGCTAAAATCCACGCACGCCTCCACTGCTCCTTGATTCCACCATGTGTCATGATTTTATTTGTTGTGGGTCATCGGTTCGGCGGAGAGATTTAGGAAATTATGCCAAAAAGGTTTAAAAGCTTAAGTTTTCAAGCGCACCCGCTTCTCCTCCGATGCCTCGTGATGCCACGTGGCAGCGCCTGATTGGCTATGGGTCGGCGGGGAGGCAGAGGAAAATTAGAAAAATTTCTCAAATTTTTCTAAAATGCTAAGTTTAAAATGGATTCCATGCCTCCGTTGTTGCCCCTCAAGCCCACGTGGCAGCTTCTGATTAGTTGCGGGATGGCGGAGATGCGGGGAAAAGTTGTAAAATTTTCCTAAATTTTTTAAAAAAATTTAAGTTCGAATTTTTAGCCCACAAAAGGTGCAAAGGGAAAAAGTAGGGCGGAGGGTCCACGGGGGAAATTTTTCAAATATTTCTTTTTGACAGTTAGATTAATTTTTGAAGCCAAGAATGAAGTAAAACTTCAAAAGGCCATAACTTTTGATAGAAAGCTCGGTTTGTGGAAAATGAGGACTTTATAGAAATATCTCGACGTCCTCTTTACACATAACTCATTAATTTTTTTTTTGATAAAGTTTAAAGTGTAAATTTTAAGAAAAATTTCTATAGGCTTTTACAAATCTGCAAGTTGGTAAATTTTTTACTTAAAGGATTTGTTCAAAATTTGATTATTTCCTTCACTCATCATGCCCAACAGACATGGAGGGTTGTTCTAGGATGGTTTTAGGATGGAAAATCAAATTTGATTGGTTTTATTGAGTTCAAATCAATTTTACAACTTTTAATAGCAAAAGGGACTACAAATGGATTGAGCCCAATTTTACAAGGTCTGAAAGATTTCCTTAAGTGTTTTAGCCCAAATTGAATTCATTTACATCATAGCATGTTCAATTTTAATGTTTCATTTTTATTTCTTGAATTGCAGGTTCAAACTGTTCATTTTAGATAAATTATTTGCCAGGATGAAATACAAAACAAAGATCAATTTCTAAAGGATTTATTTATCATTTTTCACCTTCCAAGTATGGAGATTCATTTCCATTCTAGTCTAATACATTTAAGTGATTTAATCAAACCATTTAAGAGCCAAAATGCAAAGTCTGATTTCTAATTTTTTTAACGTATTTCAATATACAGAATATTCCCATTCCTTCATATGTTTTTCTCTCTTTCAAAAAGAGATTTCAATAACCATTAAATGATCATATTTCAATATAGCATTGCAATTTGAGAAAGATAGGACACCATTTATTTATTCCAAAGGACAACTTACAACTTCCTTCTTTCATACTTCAAAATTCATCATACAAATTACATTTCCTTCACATTATTTCAAAGAAAAAATAAATTCTATCTCTTTTTCATTTCACTTTACAAATTTCATGATCCATACAAAATCTTTCGATTTTAAGACATTTACAAATTCATCCACTTCAGAGTGGGAAAGGTTACAATGAGATTTTATTTGACAAGGTACTGTCAAACTATTTTTCTTCTCTACTCTAGAACAACAACATGAATTTCTCCTTTTAGATCACAACAAATGTAGGTGAAAGGCAAAGCTCTCCACCCAACCAAGACATCCAATGAAAAGGATAAGCTATCCCTCGTCATTGGCCCCTGAGCCCCAAGCATAATCCAATAAAAGATGTGATTCAACCCATGGCAATAAGGCTTCCACAACACACATGAAATATTTTCACATTTTAAACACAGTTCAAAACAGAGTGTAGTTTACAACTACATTAAAACATACAAACAAGACTAAGGCTCCATCATGTAAGCCAAAGGAGAAAGGAACTATGGGGGAAGTTGCTTATGCCTCCCAATGGGAATTGGGTATCCACCTATAACAGACCGCCAATATAAAACATCTCCCATATATCCTTATGCCCCCACAATCCCTCCTTATGTCCCCCACAAATTCCCTTATTCCCCCACAAAGTAATAAATGCAATGCCATTTCTTTTCCAAGGTAGAAATGCAATCCCAATTCCCTCCACACAAATTATGATGCCACTGACAATCCCTTATGCCCCCCACATAGATTCCCCATAGCCTTCTTATACACCATTCCTAGGCATTCTACCTAAACAGTCCACAAACATGCTAAAACATTCACACAATAACATGTACATTCATAAAGAAAAAAGATTATTTCAAGATCCGAGATCTTACCTCTCCATGAAGGAGTTGTCTAAGTTCCAAAACAAAAGCTTTCCAATTCCATAATACAGTCCAAAATCAACAACTAACAAGCATGCAAAGGTCTCCAATCTCCTTTCAAAAGCAAGAGCTCCACACAAAAAAAAATTCACCCAAAAGGAAGTATGCAAAAATGTTCAAAAACCCAAAAAAAATGGAGTTCTAATTTTATAGAAGAGAGAAGAGAAGAGGATGAGGTGGATCCATATAGGATGCCACATCACACATCCTTAACTCCAATACAAAATTCAAATTCATTCTCCAATGCACAATAAAGAGGTGGGTGAATAATATGACAATAAACTTACACACTCCAAAAAGCTCACACCCCAGAAGGACTGAATTTAATAAAATGTAAGAAGAGTGCAATTAAAACTTACAATTAGTCATATCAAATAGAAGGTCTAAATTCAACCCTCCAACCATAGGAATGGTTGGTAAATAAAGTTAAGAGGTATGGGACAATTTTTACTTGTCCCATAAGCCTCTAAAATCAGCCTCCAAGGATAAATTCAAATTTCCAAGAAGGTGGAGTGTTTCACACTCGAAGTAAACTTACACATCACTTACAAGGTCACTTACACATAATTACAATATTTATTAAAAAAGCCAACCACTTCACTAATTACTTTCTTATGACATATTGATTTTGTTTACTTTAACAACATGATTATTCACAACATTAACACAACATTTTATAACTAATGAAAAAGGGTAAAAGCAACAAAAAATAAACACATGCAAACAATAATAAGGTAAACCACATTAATAAATTCATAAAGTCCCTTGATCACATTCAAAGGTAATCCCCCCATGGGAATCTTTAACAAAAATAAGACACACACACACACACACACACACACACACACACAACATGTTGCCATGGTGACCTTTTTGAATTCATCTAGAATTCCAATGTGGTTGGTCTCCAATCCCCCGATGTTTTTTGCGATAGTTTAACCTACAAAAAAAATAAATACCTCCTTTGGCCTTGTGGCCATATCAGAACATCCAACATGATATAAATATAATCACAAACTCATCTATACATATGAATCACAACAACATCAAGGTAATCAACAATATCACTTACATTTTTTACTCAAAAACTATATCATCATCATATAATGTCAATTTTCTAGGTCTACTCACAATATCCTAACATCACATGTCTAAACAAAATTCATAATATATCCATGTCAAATAGTATATCATCATCCACATATGAAGTGTCTCTAATAATTATCATGCATCATAACTAAATCATATCAACAATAATCCATGGTCCAACATCTAACATCATACTAAATCAAAACCATAATAATGTCCATAATGTAATCAACGGTATCAAGATCAGTATCAAAAGTTGTCAAAGGGAAGTAGGCACTACAAGTTCGGAAGATATTAATACAAGATGAAGGTATTGTGTGCAAATAAAAATGCAATTTTTTTGGCTAAAAATCTGGCTTATCACAAAAAGACAAATCATATTACGATTAAGTATCATTTTGTTAGACATGTTATTGATGAAGGAACAATAGCACTAGAAAAGGTCAACACCACAAAATTTTTGCAGATATGTTCACAAAACCATTAATTTTACAGAAGCTAAAAGGTTGTTTAGATTCTCTTGGATTGCACAAAAGATGATGAGTTAGTCTTGTAATATATCAAGTGGATTTTTTTTCAATGTGGATATTGTTATATATGTGCCAAAAAATTTAAAGTTTAAATCCCTTTGTGGCATGTTTTGTACCTCACCTATTAAAGGGGATGTAGGGGAAAAAATAAGGAATCAATCCCTTATTTCTAGAAAAACAAGTTCAACTAAATTCTATTTTTAGGAAGGAAAATCCTAATGGCATTTTTCAACTCCATTTTTAGGAAGAGGAATCCAGATTGTACTCTTATAATTTTGTAGAGATATAATTTTTCTCACAATGAGTTTGCATATAATCTCTTCATATTGATTTAATAAAGCTTTATATCTTGCACCATGGATGTTTCCCTAAGAACTATCCTGGGATTTTACCATGTAAATCTGGTGTTCATTTCTTACATGTTTTGTATTTTGTATGTTTTATTTTACTCTATCTCTATAAAATGGTACTTTACTCTTCTACTTTCTACGTATTCATTTCAGCATAATATGTGATTTCCTTACAAACAATCGTCTATCTAACCCATTCAAACTACTCAAAATACTCTAAAAAGAAGTCCATCTCCTCCTCTCAAGTCTTCAACAATGTTAACCATTTAAACTAAGAAACCCCCTCTCAAAATCAGTACATCACCTCCTCCTCCCAAGTTTTATATAGCAACATCCATTCAAACTAAGAAACCTCTTATCAAATTCATTCCATCCCATTCCCCTCTCAAGTATTCTAGGGTGTTAAAATTTCCAAATAAACAACAAATCCCTAAGAAAGACCAACAAAATATAGATATCCTCTTTATTCATTCTCCTGTGAACCCAAAGCCCAACCCTTGTCCTACTCTAGCTCCTAACTACCATTTTGACAACCATATGTTTTCTTTTGACACATTTACAACTCCGCCACCTAGGAAATATCTTTCTCATGTCATCACATAGATCCACATTACTCACACACTTTGGGGAATTATACTTTCCCCCCATTTTATCACTAGAATTCATCTTCAGAACCTACTATCATACTCCCCACTTTAAGCTTCATGTCTAATCTTTGTAACCACTTTTAAACCCTCTGATACATGTATTGTATCATCATCATCTTATGAGGAACTCTAGTTCCACAGTTCATACTTGTCAACTAAGGGTCTAAATATGAAATGAAACTGAGCACATTCACCACTTTTGATGCTCTATGATCTATCTTTCTAGCACACATTTTAATTTTTTTCCTAATGACACTTTCTTATTGTATGGTTAATTCTTGATGGTTGAGGGGTATTTTATAAATTAACCTCATCTCATACATATATTCTGGAAGTAGAGGGCACATTGCTTCTATCAAATTCCATAACATTCTGTCACACCCATTAATGTATTTGCATATGTTCATTGCATTTACTATTTGTTTTATACTATCATGGACATGATGCACTTTTCTTATCACGCTATTCAAATATTTTGTATATAATTATCTTTATCTTATACACATGCACATTCACTTGGTATCTAGTTTTGAATTCATATCTCTTATAGATTTTCACATCCTGCGATGATGCTTGACACTGTACCCTTTACAACTCCCACCAAGGCTCCCGGGCATCTACATTTACCACTCATACATTACAGGTGCTATTGTTTCATTATCTACTTCTTCTACTTTCTAGTACATTACTTTCCACTGATACAAGTACACGCATTGACATACTATATATATTTATAACATGCTAATAAGTGCTTCATGTGTAGTAGTTTCTTTACAAGACTATATGCCACTATGGTTGTTTGATACATTTTACTTGACATTGTTTGCTATTTTATTGCATTAATTCCGGGATATACCCTATGTATTATTTGATAACCATTTTTATGATTTTTGCCACTTTGGCCCTGATTGTCTTGTGACATTATGAGCGATGTCACATGTATGAAACCCTCTTTTTGAGGTCTATCTTGTCTACAAATTTTCTTGTTACATTATATTCTCTTACATATTAGCCACTTTTTCAACTAATACATTTTACTAGTCACTTTTATTATATGTGCATTTGTTTCTACCATGCACATACCCTACCCCTTGCAAACCTGTCAGTTTTAGATCAACATCAGGTCCTCTCTTTTGGGATGAAAAAGCCTTTATTCTTTGCATGAACCCAAAATGAGGGGGGCATAAATTGGGTGAAAAAATCACCCCTACAGCATCTCCAAGCTACACTACAAATCTACACATTACAACAAAAACACAAAATCATAGTCACAGAATGGTCCAAAATCATACTTGGGTCAAAATCACAACATTTACACTAGCGCCTAGAATCAAATAGCAACGCTTAGGAACCTATGTACTCCCTTGGGTGTTAATGTCCTGGGGGAATATACAGTCATCTTATCACATCAACACAATTCAAATAATCCTTAAAGAAGTTTAACAGTTATAGGAACAATCCTTTAGTTACAACATGCTTGTAATATCCCACAATCCATTTCAATCAAACAAACAACACAATCAGAACTAATTCAGATAGGATTAAAAAATGAGGGATGCATCATTTTTAGTTGTTCTTATTAGGAAGATTCATCAATAGAGCGTAACACTATACCTCTCTCCCCAACACTTTCTCATTTGCATGAGATCACCCAAAAATCTCATGCGTGGCGTGAGATCACATAAAAACATCACACTTGGTGTGAGATCACCCAAAAAAAATTCATTTGCATGAGACCACCCAAAAAAAATTCTATTCACAGTATTTTTAGGAAACATTTCTATCCTTTACACTCTTGTATATCAGGTGCACATTTTCCTTTACTACTACTTTTATACACTTTCATATACTTTACTCAGAATTTTCATATATAGGACTTTGACTACTATTTCACTTTTATTTTGCATGTCCTTCCTTAATACGCAACAAGAAACAACCTACAATAACAAGTACACGCACAATAATAGGTACAACACAACACATACGCTTCACACCTAGGGTAACTTTCCTCTCCTAGTCTCTATGCTCCACTTTTCATCATTCTACGCTTCGATTGTCCACTCGGAACACTATTCACTACATGCTCTACGGGATCATAAGGCACCCATCTCTTATCTATTTTATATTATTGAGTATTCACTCAACAACATAAAGTGGGGAAAATTTAGACATAAAATCACACACTTGGGTATATTTCTAGTTCCTATAAGCATATTAGGATTTATATGATTCCTAAGAAAGAAAACTAGTGGTTGACAACTATGTTTAGTCACTTATCTTTGTTTCATGTTTTCTATTGTCTTACACACCCTAGTTGCAACTTAACTAATTTATCTTTGATGCATTTGTTATCTCTCGAAAGTGCACCCTGTAGAGAGATGGATACAGGTGTTTTAGGATTGCTCTGAATCTCTCTCTTTCGTAGATACAATGGAAACACCTCAAGTCTGTGGGTATAACTATTGCTAAGGTGAGTCTTAGGTATCAAGGTTGGTTCCTTCATGATGTATCCTAAACTAATTTTAAGGGGTTTTGAGGGAAAAAAGATGACTGTAAATTAATTGAAACTGGGGTCATAAACCAAACTTATTGAGGGCTTTAACTAAGTACATGCACAAATAATTTGAGATTGGATTCTCGATACACAAACCAATAGTTTTCAGTAGAATATTAAGGCATAAAAATTCATGTATTGAGGGAATAATTCAAAACAATAGTGTTAACATGAAAATGCACACTAATATTAGGCAAAAATTACTAAATTTGCAGCAAGGTAAGATGATTAATCATGGAATTTTACATTCACAAGGAAAAATACGGTATACATAACACTGCAAATAATTGGAAAGGTAGAAAAAAATATCATTTAAAGGGAAAAACTTTCAAAATTACTTTAGCACTTTTGTGTCCAAATGTCCTCCCTTTGTTCCTTGCAAGTGCACACAATATAACAAGTTTATTCATCCCACCCATACTAAAAATAGGGTAAAATTTGTACTCGCACATGCATCCTATTTTTATCCTTTATCATGAATAAATAAAGAAATAAAATAAACATGCTAATACAATGAGACATTAATAGCCTTGGTTATAAAAATACATTTCAGTCAAACTATAGTTGACTGATCTATTTTTAATAAACCAGGATGAATAACTTGGCTAATAATAGCCCTTGTTTGTTGTGTAAGTCTTCTCCCACGTGCATGCAACTTCTTATCTATCTTGTAGCTGATGATGTGACATTTGCAACTTGACCCACTTTCCATGATAAATTTAACACCTTTACAATTTTGCCCCCTAGATACAAATGCAAAAATAATACCCCTGTGTGAGAAAAGATAATAACCTTGCATTATTACTTGGCACAATATTTTTCCTCTTGATGTGGGGACCACCCTTGATGTGTATATGTTCAAATTTGTCTTGTTCACTACTTTTTCCTGTAGTGGGGGCATACACGAATATACTTCTTTTTGAAAAAATAAGGTAATTGGTGGCATATTATTTGATCTACATACTTTTGATGTTGACCCTATACATGTTTTTTTCTCCTCTAAACCTTACATATAATATGATTTAAAAATCATCTACAAATTGAATTGATTATTACCACATTTTGTTTGGTTGCATTCGGACCCTTTGATTTGGACATGGGCATAAACTATAAGTTTTGGTCTCGAAAAATTATAGATATCATAGCAAGGAAAACCTTACCTTTCTAATCATAATTGTTGTCGGCATTTTAAAGTATATTTTAGACCTTCGATAGGTCAATGCATATGATAGGAAAATGATAGGGTTGGCCCCTTTCAATAATGATTCGACCCTTCCCATGAACGTTGGTGACATACTTGATTACACCCTAATAAGGGTTTTTATATGGTTGACACGTGCATACTTTACCAATTGTGGTTGGGTTTGGTTAACTCAAGACTTGAGTTAGGATGTAAAATCATTACAACACTAATTATTTTTTCATTTCCATAAATTCTTGTCTAAGCTAGCGAAGCTCTGTAGAATTTTTTTATGACAGCCATCATTTTGATCCTTTGAGCTTGATTTTCTTGTGAATATTTAGTCTACAGCCATGGAAGGTGAATATGGAGCTCTTTCTTACTTCTGGTTTTCAGCTTGTGCTTTCTTCACTTGTGATTTTTGTTGAGAAACTCCTAGAGAGTTCATTCTTTGAAGATTCAAAAACCTTGACACCTTTTAGAAGTTGACCATGCAGTTATCAACTGATTATGTGAGTTTAGGCTCGTATCTATGAATTCGTTTACCTTTTGTTTTTCAGGTAAGTGGTTGGAACACATAGATCTATTAATACCCATTAATGGGTTTGTGATTATATGATTTAGGATGCGCTTATCTCTGAATTGAAGATTGAGCTTTTGTATAGTTTTCTCTGTAGAATGGTGATAGATTGAATCCATGGGAGTCTCAACTTTGTTTTCCTCTATGCTCTTCTTTTATTGTTCTGGTTTGAGCTATTGAGCTCATGTGCAAACATGTCCACGACCGCTATTGTGCTCTTGGTTGTCACGATTTCTTTTCTGATCTATATTTGTTTCGTTGCTACCATTTTCGCATTATTCACTGGACATTATTGGGCAGAAATGAAAATAGTTGTAAATCTTCATCTTTGGTTGCTCGTTGAGGATTTCAAGACTTTTCTTTTTTGGGTATTGTGAGCACAACATTCATTCTGAGCCATCCTATGCACTGAAACTTCATGAATGTGCAATATTTTAAATGTTGTAGTTCAAATTTTGTTTGTATTATGAACTGGTTTTGGTGATTTTACTAACTACTTTACTTTTTACTTGTTGTTCTCTACTTTAAACAAAGTTAGCTATGACTCGAATCAAGATCCTTTTGTCTGAAAATGGGATGCCATTATTTTTGTTGGATTACTCTTATTTTCTCATCTTTCGAATTGTATTCTTCCCATAGATTAATATTGTGCTGAATAAAACCATGGTACCTAGGAGCTCATTAGTTGTATTGGGATAAGATAAGATAAACCTTTAGTTTCTCTATTTTCACCTATAAATTAATAGATAGAAATTCTTAAATCATCTCGCCTATATCTTTTTGATCATTTGAGATAAGATAGTAAAAATATTTCTATATTTATAATCATATTTAATTATATAAATTTACTTATTAATTTAGATATATTAAATATATTATAGATATATAATTAATTAAATTTAATAAAATCATTATAATATATAAAATTTTAATATTATATATATATATATATATATATATATATATATATATATATATATATATATATATATATATATATATATACTATTAATATTAATATCAACAAATTAGATTTAACAAAAATATAATTTAAACAATATGGCCTACTCATTTTTTTCAAAACGCAATCCATGTATTTTATCTTTTGCACATTCTTTATATGTGGTCTCTATTTTATGATAAAAAATATTATATTATAAAATATATAAACACACACACACAAACATGTGTATATATCACTATTTTAAGCTAGATCTAAAAATGGGGCAAAATGACCATACCCAAATAGGGCAAACACAAATAAAAGATAAAATAGAAAATAAAAATGTGAACAAACCCTAGTAAAGGGTACAGATGGAATAAGCAACAAAAAAATGTATCCATCCTTTATCTTGAGTATACTTTCATGGCCTCCACTCTTCTTCTCCTCCAAAACCTTCAAAATAAAAATAAGAAAATAGGGTAAAAGAAATGAATAAAATTACTTCATAAAGATGATTAGGCTAAGATGGAATACCTAGGATCCAAGGGCTCTAAATGAATTCATCTAATGGTTGAAAATCAACCCTACAAAAGTTAAGTGAGGATATTTTACTCAGAATATGTTTTTAAATTAATTATATGTGTAACTTGTAAATGGGGCCACTATAGGGATTTTAGGATGTAGGACTAAAATGCAACCTTTATTGTTTAGTTGGTAACTTTTATAAAGTCCTTGACTTTTGAAATTAATTAAATTAAATTTATACAAGGACAACTAAGCAATGTTTATTATAGGGATTAAATTTATTGAACTTAATTATGGGAGTGTAAGTTTAGAATTTAGCCCTAAATTATTAAATAAATAAATGATTTTAGAACTATAAGGGTGAATTAAATAATTTTATAATGGGTATGGCTTAACTAATGGTTCATAAGGCTTAATTAATGAGAATTATCAGAAAACCCTAAGAGGGATTTTAAGTTGAATCGGTTGAATTAAAATAATAATAATTAATTGTTAATTTAAATGAAGGATTTATTAATCAAGAAATAATTAAATCTAACTGGTGGTTAACTATTACAACCCGTTTAAACAAAAATAAAATTATTCCATAAATTTTCCTAACTAATTTTAGGGTTTTATCTTGGGTTTTATGTGGGAATTATGGGCATTACACTTGTATCGTCTTTGTGTGGGTTCAACGCTTGGACCCCGGGCACACTTGGAAACATGAAACACAACAAGTTAGCCTAGAGAAAAAAACATTGCAAGTTTTTATTTTTAAATGTAGAAAACCTAAAAAATTGAAACAAAACCTAGATGATGGTGAACTAATGCTCGTCCTGATCTGTGCAGGAGGCACGGATTGGGTGATGATTTATTACACATCGAGTAGGATATGCCACCCCTAGAGCGGGTGATTTCCTCTATATTTCCATAGATACTATAGACATAATAGGATGCCAATGCATTTATACAAGGTGGAGCAGTGGGAGGGACAAGATTATCAACATGATAGAGAGCCATCAGTAGAGGTTCGTATCCCTTCATGAAATAGTGAGGAGTATAGAGCAGAGAATGCCCATGTGGAGTCAACTAGGCCTGATTCACAAAAGAGGGGACATAGACATATGGTTACGTAACATAGAGAAATATCTAGGATCTCTAGGTGGAGGGATGATATTACAAAGATACCTAGGGGATGACAGTCGAAAGCAACTGATAACTTCAGAGAGAAACTGAAGTTACATCTATCTCATTTTACTCGACACACATGAGGATTTTAGGTCAATGCGTCCTTGGTTAGCTTGAGCAGATGATTCAAGATATGTCCTTGTTCTAACAACATGAAATCTTGTGATGTTATCCACCTTCTAGGAGATGGAGCCAGAGTTTAGCGGAGGACTGAGGAGATGAAATTCCATGTAGATTCTGTGATAGTTACTTGGGAACTTCTATTAGGAGCGTTTCAGGAGTAGATGCATATCCAATAGATTCATCTAGCAGTGGATTGATAAGTTTCATGATCTGCGACATTCCTCCATGATGATAGAAAAGTATGAGGGTTGGTTTTTTGACTTACTTCAGTATGTAGATTACATGCAGGATGATCATGTTAGATTTCAAAGGTTCATTAGGGGCATGAACTTGGACTTGGGTAGTGTAATGAAAATTCATTATCTATAGACACTATCAGAGGTTGTGGAGAAGGCCTACATCACAAAGGAAACTAGGGATAAGACTCAACAAGCTTGAGTTAGAGTGAGGAGCCATATACAGTAGATGCAGGATATCAAGTCAAGGGGATCAACTCCTCCTCCTCATGGTGTACACACTTCATCATAGTCATCCTTCATACCTCCTCCTCTGCAATAGAAACAACAATAGACTTGACCACCCTTTCAACCCCCACATCACCATGATGCTTTGAGAGGGTGTAGTATGGGACCTCCAGCTAGGGGGCCCAACAGGATGTAGGCTCCACCTCGAGCACTGTCAACATCGGTACATCCACCGTAACACCCATAGATATCTATGGAAGGATAACCAAGATCTACAGCACATACTACCTGTCCACCTAGAGGACTATTTTCTCAGTGGAGAGTATCAGGTATTCGATATGGGTGTAATGTACATGGAAATCATTGGAGATAGTTCCCTCAAAACCCTACTAATCAGGGAAAGGAACTTGTTTTTGAGCCTATAGTTTGTGACATGGCTAGGATCCAGAGGATTTATGTAGCAGTCAGGAACCACCAAGCATAACACATAGGCATGGTGATGGAGACCACAAGTAACATTAATGGTATTTTTCTACCCCAATGTTATTTGATACAGGCTCTTCAGATTCCTTCATTTCTCCATCATTAGTAGAGCGATGCAATCTAGTTTCAGTTAGGTATGGATTTAGTTGGGATGTTGGGACGACTTATGGAGCCAAAATCTCAGTGGACTACTTAGTTGAGTATGTACTTGACCTAGGACCCTTCACCACAACTTTGGATCTTCGTATTCTTCCTAGGGGTTCATATGGAGTTATTGTTGTATATATCTCCCCCCGAGTAAATATAGTCAAGAGCAGAAGAATATGCAAATAAAGGAAAATTGAAATCCTTCATTTTGGGTTTTGAAAGTGCATTGCATGGTCAAAACCCGACATTTTTTGCATCACCAAGTGCCTCTAGCGCACATCAGAAGGTTTCGACATGCGAAAATTTGTGCCCTGGCACAGGTTGGGGGTGCACATCAGAAGGTGTCGACATGTGAAAATTCGTGCCCTGGCGCAGGTTGGGGGTGCACATCAAAAGGTGTTGACATGTGAAAATTTGTGCCCTAGTGCAGGTTGGGGCACACATCAGAAGGTGTCGACATGAAAAATTCACGCCCTGGCATAGGTTAGGGGCACACATCAAAAGGTGTCGACATGCAAAAATTCATGCCTTGGCGCAAGTTGGGGGCACACATCAGAAGGTGTCGACATGTGAAAATTCGCGCCCTGGCGCAGGTTGGGGGCGCACATCAGAAGGTGTCGACATGTGAAAATTCACGCCCTAGTGTAGGTTGGGGCGCACATTAGAAGGTGTTGACATGTAGAAATTTGTGCCCTGGCACAGGTTGGAGGCGAAACATTTTGAGCGTTGACACCCCGAACCCGACAGAAAGCAAACCTTGGCGCAGATATTCAAATGGCCATAACTTTTCACAGGGAGCTCGGATTCATGCAAGGTTGGAATTTTTGGAAAGCTTATGAGGTCCTCTATCCAACTACAACTAGATATTTCTTTAATTAGGTGAGAACAAGTTCTTCAAAAATGCAAAATACAATTCACCATTTTTGGGTTTGCTAAGGTTCTCACCTACCACCATAATGAGATGAATTAAATGCAACTTGGAGGTGGTTGGGGTAGATTTGGAATTCCTCTCTCTTTTCTCTCTCATTATTCCTATAAATTGTAAGGAGGGGCTTCTTTCTAAGGGTTGTAAATTCTTGTTTCCCCCTTCTTCTCTTTGGCAGGTGAATTTGTGGAGTTCAAACCTCTCATCTAAAACTGTAATGCAACTTTGCCTCTTGGCATTTTGTAGTGTATTGTATCAATCTTTGGAGAAAATAATACATGTCTGTGGATGATTCTCAACCCTCTTTGTGTTCATTTGCATCCTTCTGATCTTTCACTGCAAATATGGTTATTTGTGCATGATCTTGCATTGCATTTTAATGGTTTGTGTTTATTGGCAAGACGGGTGTTTCTTCATTCCTCGGTGCATCAACTTTGTTAGTTTAGGTTTATTTTTTATGCATCTTCTTACCCTGTCTCCTTGAAAAGTTAGATTAGGTTTTGGAGTAAACCCTCTACATTTTTATGTGTGCATCTGAACAGAGGAATAGGAACCGGCCTTCATTCGGAGAGCTTTCCCGATTCACAAGGTCCCACACTTGGGAAAAGCTCCATGTTATGCAACTACACTGAGATTCTCAACCCATCGAGTTGCAAACATTTGGGGGTGTTGTGATTCACCATCAACAGTTATCTTGGTCATAGATTGGTTGTCTTCATACAAAGATATAGTTTTTTACTACAACAAGGTTATACCTTATGGAGACAATTTGGGAGTTGATTCAGGGATAGTTGGAGTTAGGAGACCCATCTCTATTTACACCATATCCACTAAAAAAGATGAAGTGGTGTGCACAGTTGGGTTGTCAGTCATATTCCAGCACACTTAGTGACCGATCAGAGGATTTGACTCCTGTACTGTCACTTGAAGACCACCCCATTTTGCAAAAGTTTTCTAATGTTTTTCCTAGTGAGCTATCAGGGTTACCTCCCCCACATGAGATATACTTTCATATTGATTTGGTTCCTTGAGCGGAGACTATATCATGTCCCCCACATAGGGTGACCACCCCTGAGCTATGTGAGCTCAAGATGCAATTGGAGGGTCTTCTTGAGAAAGGCCTAATCCATCCTAGTGTATCCCCTTAGGGTGCACAAGTGAGTTTTGTGAAGAAGAGGGATAGATCTTTGTGGTTGTGTGTGGACTATAGGTAGTTAAACAAGATAACGATAAACAATCATTACCCCCTTCCTCCCATTAATGATTTGTTTGATTAGATGAAGGGGGATACAATATTTTATAAGATATATCTTAAGTCTGATTACCATCACTTAGGATTGCGGTGTGGTGGATATCCATAAGACATTTTTCCACATGAGATATGGCCACCGTGAGTTCACAGTGGTGACATTTGGTCTTACAAATGCTCCTGTAGTGTTCATGATTTTAATGAATGGGGTGTTTAGGACTTTTCTAGACCATTTTATACTTATTTTCCTTGATGATGTTTTGATGTACTCATGTATACGTGAGGAGCAGAGGAGCACTTTAGTCAAGTTCTGTAGTGTCTTCGTGAGAAGCATCTATACAGGAACCTAGAGAAGTATCCATTCTTCCAGACATAGGTTCAGTATTTGGGCCACATTATTTTTGTGGAAGGTATCATGCTCGATCCTTCTAAGATTAGAGTTATTATGGATTGGCCAATGCCAACCAATGTGACCAAGGTGCAAAGTTTCATGGGGTTGGTAGGTTACTACAAGAGATTTGTTCAAGACTTTTCTCATATTACACACCCCATTAATTACCATCATCAGAAAGGGAAGAAGTTTATTTGGTCAGATAGATGTGAGTAGGCATTCAAGACATTGAAATAATTCCTTAAAAAAATACCCATTCTAGTAGTTCCACATCCACAACGAGATTTCTTCATATGAATAAATGCTTCTTTGGGAGGATAAGGAGGTGTATTGATATAGGACATCCATGTAGTATCTTTTGATTCTCACAAACTCAGGGATTATGATCTCAATTATCCAACTCATGACCTTGAGGTTGTAGTAGTTGTGCAAGATTTGGTTCGATGGAGATATTTCCTTTTGGGAAGGAGGTTCTTTCTCAAGATAGATCACTTGAGTCTTTGTCACCTCTTCATGCAGCCCAATCTTAATGCTCGTCAATGTTGTTAGATGGAGTTACTTTGTGAGTATGACATGGATATAGAGCATGTGAAGGGGTAGGAGAATGTTGTTATAGACACTTTGAGTCAACGAAGACACTTGGTTATGGTTACTTCAGTGGGTATAGATTTGCAGAGTAGGATTTTGTGATACTTTCGACATGACAACTTCTACCTTGCAGCTATAGTAGAGATTGAGTCTCAGAGACCCCTTGAGGGGAAGTTATATGGATTTTAATTAGAGACACACTGTATTTTCTGGCATAGAGGTTGTATCTATGTACCTAGAGATGGAGGATTGAGGCAGGATATCCTTGTTGAGGCACATCATGCACCCTATTCAGCCCATCCAGGGGTGAAGAAGATGCATGCCACTTTGAGACAGTTGTACCAATGGAGAGGAATTCAAAGAGATGTAGCTCAGTTTATGTCTCGTTATTTTGAGTGTTAGAGGGTGAAGTTTGAGAATCATCATCTAGTTGGCCTTCTTTACCCGCATGTTATACTAGAGTACTAGAAATTGGAATTCATTTCCATGGATTTCATATTATTTTTATTCACGTCAAGATATCACCATGATGCCATTATGGTCACGGCGGATAGATTGACAAAAAGTGACTCATTTTTCTCTAGTTAATACCACCTATAAGGCTAGTGCAGTGGCATGAGTGTACTTAGATGAGATTTTCAGACTGCATGGGATTCAACAGAAGATTATTTCTCATCTCAATCCCTTATACACCTCTCATTTTTGGATTGCGATGCAACATGCCCTTGGGATGAGTATCAAATTCAGTAAAACATATCACCTAGAGACGTATAGACAGACAAAGTGAGTGGATTGTATTTTAGAGGAAATGCTTTGAGTGTATGTCATGGACCATCGGTTGATATGGGAGTAGTATTTGTACTTGGTTGAGTTCGCATACATTAATAGCTTCAAGAAATATATTGATATGACACCATTTCAGGAAATTTATGGCAGGAAGTGCAAGAAACCACTGAGTTGGGATAGTTTGGAGGATAGGGTATCTCTTGGACTGGCTTTATTATAAGACATGGAACAACATGTTGTTTTGATCAAACATAGGGTACAAGAGGCACATGATATAAATAACAAATATGGAGATCGGGGAGATATGACTACAGCTATGAGATGGGCACGAAGGTGTTTCTTTGTGTCATACCTCATAAGAGTCCTATCCATTATGGAAAAGACTCTAAGTTAGTTATTATATTTGTGGGTTCATTCGATATCTTGTATTGGATCAATCCCTTAGCTTATTGTCTACCTTTACCACCCACCTTGGCTCTCATTTGTAATGTATTTCATGTTTATATTCCTAGGAGATACATTCAAGATCCCTCGATGTATTGGATTTGACCGCATTACAGCTACAGGGGCAGGGGAAGGTGACTATGGATCCCATGCGCATCATAGAGTGTAGGATCCTATGCCTTTGAGGCCATGAGGTTGACCAGGAGTGATTCCATTTGGATATGTATGATGAGACTGCATCCACATGAGAGGATGTTACTTTTTTATAGGCCTAGTTTCCACACCTATTCCAGTGACTTCCTAGAGGAAGTCGAGTCTAAGGGGTGGGAGATCTAGTGCCCACTCCTCTTCGACACTATTTCGTTATGATGTTATTATTTTTGGATGGATGCTTAAACATTTTGATTATTATATCTTGATCAATAGATGATAAACTATGCAGATATTTGGACTATTGACATGTTATGATTTACATTTCGATTGTCATGTACTTAATGATGATTATGAAAATATATATTTGTTAATTTGCAATATTTTGAGTAGCCTTTGATGGATTTATAGCCTTTGTTAGATATTTTGAGTAGAATTATGATTTTATGGATGTTAAAATTGAATTAAATTGTATGATGATGGATGATAAAATTGTTAATTTTGGATAACGATTATTGATTTCTATATGTATATTATTCTTGAAGTTATTGATATGTCCGTAGGGCCAGAGAGGTATTATGTTTGTATCGCAGGGGCATTTTATCACATAAATCGAAAGGGAATAGGGGACTAGCCATGGAAGGATGTTAGGTGTTGTGCAACATGACTAAAATTTGACAACTTGTGTATAATGTTATGTTGTTTCGTTGCATGTTTCATTAGGAGGCTCCCATAAGGGGGATTAAGCTCATTTATGTGGCCATGCATGTAATGTGTTTCCCTTCCTTTTATTTTATTATTTGAATTTGTTGTGCATGGGTTTAATTATTTGGGAAATAGTGTTTCTTTAGTAACACTTGCTAATGTATCTTAATGAGCTAGTTTAGCTTAAATTTAAATTAAGAGGGAAGATATAACATGTGAGAAATAAAATGGGTAGATGGTCCTTGAAATCTTATGGATCTAAATTAGATTTGTTTTTTATTTTGTTTTTTGAATTCCTTCCCAGCTTTAAAATTCAGGATTTGACTTGGGTTGCTTTTTTGGAGGCTTGCGGGACAAGCTATGCTTTTCCCATGCCTCTTAAATTCATCCAAAAACAATACCTATGCTATTGGGAGTTAATTGTAGGCATAATTATGTTTTTGGTATAGTAAAAAATGATAAATAATTAAACTTGTTACTTACCACATTTAAGTTTTTCCTTGATAAGCATGGTGAGCAAGTGGAGTGTCATCTAGACATGTCATATGTCTTACATGTACATTTAATTACTTTGGGTTTAGTGTTTGAATTGTATGTCCAATGGAGGGATGATGAAGTGGAATCCTACATGGACCCACATCATCATCCTCACATCCCTTTTCTATTTATTGGATGATATTGATGGATTTTGGGTTACTTGCCTTATTTGCTTCTTTTGCATTTTTGGAAAAATTTGTCCTTGTTTGCATACTTGGGAGTTTTATTTCGAATTACATTTTGGATTGAGTTTGGGTGAAGAATTCATAATATTGTTGAGTAAAGGAATTAGAGGCTTTATGGAGAGGTTAGCTCTCTTGTTTTTGCATTTTTGTATTAATGTTTTTGATGTGGAAATGTTTTTTATTGTATATTGTATGAGTGATGTGGTTATCTTTATTCGTTAATGATAAGTTTAACTTAAGTTGGGTGTGGGAGATGGATTTATAGGACCATTGTGGAGGTAAAATGGAGATGTGAGACATTCATTTCGAGGGATTGTGAGTTTGAGTTCCACTTATGGGGAGTTAAAAGGATAACATGGATATATTTTATATTTTTGCAAGTGTAGAAATAAGGATTTGGTTATGTTTTGAGATGTGCACATGGAGGATTTTGGGTGGAACTCCTACATCATATGGGATAAAAATGAGGTGGTTCTCATATTCCATTGCTCCTCATTGGCTTGTTGTTGTATAGCCTTGGTGCTTATTGGGAAGGTTGTGATATTGTTATAGTGTATTGTTAAAGGTATTATTTGAGTGTGTTTTTTTGTGGAATGTTTGTTGTGGAAGCCTATCCTAAAAGTTTTCAAATGTTGCATAATACCCTATAGTATTCCTTGGTTGGGGCTTGGGGGCCAATAAGGGGATGGATTCTCCTCTTATTGGATTATTGGTTGGGTGGAGAGTGTTCCTAATCCCCTATTTCATTGTTTTCTTTGTCCTTTGTAAAAGATGGTGGACCTCAAGTGAAGATTTGGTCATAGTTTCACTTGAAGAAAATGAAAAGAGACCCCACTTTCTAAAATAATCACCATGTTGTCTCCACTTAAATGGAGGGCTTGTAACTTGCATTTTAAATATTTTCAACTTCTTGTAAATGTGTTGTGAAAGGTTGATTTGTATTAAGCTTTCAAAATGTATGTATATTTGGAAAGTAGGAAAAAGAAATTGTATTTGTTACTATGAATATCCCTTCAACTTGTAAACTTTACCAAGAGTGTATTGAGTGAAAAAAATACATTTTGAATACGTTAGTTCTTGTAAAATGAAACTATCAAGTCTTGCATTAATAGATGAAATAACAATCTTGAAATGGTTTTGAAAGTGAAATTGAAGCTCTCTCATTATAGCTTATATTCAACTTAGATATCTGCCTTGAAAGTGTATTAAGCCTCATTTAAAAATATTTGTGTTCTTTCATTGAAATATACTTGTTTGCTTGATATGGATGTCATCTCAGATTATTATTTTTTTATATTAAAAAAATATAAAAATTCTTTTTTTATTGAAAAAGTAAGCATACTAAAATGTTGGGAAAATATACTCAATCTCATATTAAATTGTAAGAGAAAGAGAAATAGACATTTGGTTGTTAAACAATGCATATTTTCTCTTGATTAGTTGTATTGGGATTGGATAAGAAAAACCTGAAGTTTCTCTATTATCACCTATAAATCAATAGATAGAAATTTTAAAATTATATTGCATAATTATTTTTTAATATGTAAATAAATTCTATTTGATCATTTGAGATGATATAATACAAAAATATATATATTTATAATCATATTTAATATATATATTTACTTATAAATTTATATATATATTAAATATATTATAGATATGTAATTAATTAAATGTAATAAAACTATTATATATATATATATATATATATATAACCATCCTCCTCCAAATTTTTTATAATATATAAGTTTATTTCCGCGCCTCTCTTTCGCACTGGGAAATTTCTTCCGCGTGTCCCACAAGAAGATAATCTATCTCGCGCTTAGGGATGAATTTCTCTCTTAGTGTTTTGTAGGATGTTTTGATAATCTGTGTCATTGACTCTGGAAATTTTTTTGGGAACACTTAATAAAAAAAAATTGATTATTCCTTAACATTTGCTAACTGAACCTAGGTTGTTCTTAGTCTCGAGTGGGGAGAATTTAGGTGGCATTACATATTGTAAATACTCTTTACCATGAGAGTAAAGGTCATATTTTAGTCATCCTAAGTAAATGTGAGTTGCTCTTGGTCAAGCTACGTTGCAAGAAGATCAGGAGAATCATAGGATATGGAGGATATTTCCTAACTATATGCCAAATATGAAGATTTATCAAGTCAATGGCTATTGAGATCATATAGGAAGTTGTTGAAATAAATCCTAACTTGGATCAAGTTAGTCTAATCCAAAAGAACTCAAATATTTTTGGAAAAAAGAAAAGATTTAATTATAGGAGGATAGAGGAAACTGGACATAGTAGATACATGGCTGAATTAAAGGTAGGGAGCACCCTAGGCAATAGTTTGAGAGGGCGCCCTCCTCAAAAATTTATTTAATATCTTTTTCCATAAAGTAAATAAATAAAATATGTCTATATTTTTGTATTTTTAAATTTATATCATGGTCATAATAAAATAATAATAAAAATATATTATTAAATTATCATGGAAGGATGAAAAATATTCTGTGGATGAAATACAGTAGTCGTAGGAGATGCTCATAATGCAAAAAATACAATATTTTATACAAGGATTCTTACAAGTTTGATTTAGCAATATCAAGTAGATGACAGGAACTCTATCCTGAAATAAAACACCATTCTTTTGTAAAGAAACAAAAAAATTTATGTAGCTCCCATGGTTTTATAAACAGTTGTATTTGGCCCAGGATGACAAAGTCCTCCATAACAAAATAATAGAATTTTTCCCCAAAAAACTAAGAATAGAAAATCAAATACTTTTTCCCTTTAATTATACTCACCTCTACTAAATACACTAGCAACATTATAAAAATACATTAACCTTTTCGTAGAACTAATTACACAACTACATAATCTGGAGCTACATCACAGAATGGGTAACAATACCAAAAAAATTATATGTTCTTATAAATATGTGATATTTTCTTTTACTTGTGAAAATATTACAAAACATTTTTATGTGTATGGGTGAAAATTATGTTACTATACAATAATATCTATAAATGGGTTGATCAATATTAAGTCTTTAGATAAATTATTTTAAAGTTAAGTTCTATAATTAACCGAAAGAAACTTTTTAGATTAAGGGGTCCCTGATTATTGGCGTCTTAGGCAACTGCTTAATTTTCCTAAGACTTAATCCCCTCAAAGTAGTTAATGGATGTGTTAGTTGTTTGAATAAGCTTATGGTAGGCATAGTATGAAAAAGTTATAATTTTGTATGTTGAGAAATATTGGCTTAAGATTTAATAAGGATGAAGAGATCATTTATTGTCATCACAAAGAGGATAAATCGAATACAAATCCAAGGAAATTTACTTTAGCTCTTGACTCAACGTTTTGAGTAGTTTATAAGCAAATGTGTGATCTCGGCCCTAAACTAGGGCAAGCTATAAATTTTGTTTTAAACAATTAAAGTCGCTAATATTTTGTAGAAATATTTTCCATAGCATCACAAATAAACCCACAAAATTTCAGGATGAATTGGCATGTGTGTAGCGAGCAGTCAATAACAGAAATTTTCTACAGAGGCACACGAATTGTCTAACGAAATACCTGAATGGGAAAATCGACATAACTTTTGTTTTGTTTAACCAAATTAGCTAAAATTTGGAAGATGTATTTTTCGAAGGGTCTTATAAGAGCTGTAAAAGTTTCAGATTAATTGAACATGAGCAGAAAAAGTTATTGATGACAGAAAATTCGGGATTCGTGGGAGCAGCACAACGAACTGGTAAGCGAAATTTATGCAATTCGAGGTGTTTCCAATTGTTCCAAAGTTGTAATTGATCAGGAAAAACATTTAAAGGATATTCAAAGTGTTTATGACGCCTTTCAATCATCTTTGGAATGACTGTTATAACAAATGGACTGAGCTAGATGGTGTGTCAGATATTGTAGAAACGATATTGACCCCTGAAGCGCATAGGAAGGTACATCATAGACAAGAGGGTATGGTGGGAAAGAGTTGAAACATGAGAGATACAAACATATGCGAGTCTCCCTTATGTTTGTATTTGTAATATACTCCATATCTTTTGGTGTTTGGTTTCCAATATTTTAGTGTTGTGTTGACTACAATTAAATTTCTTGTTCTAGTTGTATTTGTGTATGAATTGGTGAGAAATATTTAAACTTCTAATAATTCTTAATAGATTAGTTAAGCCTTTTATTAAATAAAAATATATAAAAATAAGTGTGGGGCTACTAAATTTTGGGATATATTAGTTTGGAAAAACGAAATGTGGGTGATATAAGGTTACTTGTCTATGTTATATCTGGTGCATGATTGTCGATTGCTCTCAATATTTAATTGATTTTAAAACTTTTTTTTTTCATGTTTCTTATAAATTGTTTGTAGAAAATCTACTCTTTAGGAACAAAGTATGTATATAAATATTTTGAGTGCCTCATAAACAATAAATATATCATGTTGGGAAGGATTTGGAGGACTTGTTTTGTGAAAGATGTCAGGATTCAAATACAACTCGACACATAGTTTTTCCATGCCGGTCTTCAAAAATTGCTACTTATTTAAATATATATCACTTGAAATAAGTATTTCAATTTTCAAGTAGTATTACTTTTGTTGGATAATAGTAAAGTTCTATTTAATGTATAAGTTTTTTTATGAAAACTTTCAAGTTTATGGTGCATACATTAGGAAATTTTAAGGATCTAACTACATGTGTGGATATAACCAAATAATAAATAGTTCCAATTTTTTTATTTGATGTCATTTTTTAGTCTATGTTTGTTTAAATATTTTTCTCTTTTGTGTTTAATTATATTATTATTAATTTTTGGAAAAGTTAGGGCATGTAGATGATTAGAATTAATGGAATATTTCCTAATGTTTTCCTCTATATGGAATTGATGACACACGGCTCGAGTTTTGAATTAATGTTAGAAAACTATTGTGTTACTCAGAAAGGAACGCATCTTGTCATCTATCAAATTTGGTGACACATCATATTATCTACGTGCAAGAATATCTAATGTAATATATAATATTAGAGGTCAATTTTATATAAAAATTACGGTTTTGGTGGAATGATTTATTTATTCAATCAAATTTTATTCAACATAATAGGATTTGTTTCATCTTCGAGGAGTGGTGTTTAAAAAATGTTTATATCCACAAGCATATTAATTCGTACTTGGGAAGTGTATTATGTCACCTAATGTTATCATTCATAAAAATATAGAGAAAATATATAAATTAATTCAAGTTTGGGATTATACTATTTGCAGGGTTACATATTTTAAGGGTCACAAAAAATTCAATAAATTTAAATGCTATTAAAAAAGATAGGTGATGACATGACTAAAAAAATATAAAAGGAAAAAAAAATGTTCACATATTTGTTGCCTCAAGAACAGATATAAAAATCTTTCTAGAAAAACATAATTTTTATTTAACAAGCACAATATTCTTTCCAACCAAATTCGATTTTGTTTGTGCTACTTATAGGTCGAATACCCGTGTTTCATAATTTTTCTGTAGATAATTTTTAAGTATAAAAACTTCATATTTCTCTAAAGTATAATTAGGGTTCTACATGTGTAAATGGACCAATTGATCCCCAATGCATGTGCAATTATCACACTAGATGTAAGATAATTGATTAGTAGGACAAAATCAACCACTAGGAAAAAATCGATTAGTAGGACAAAATGGACTAGGCACAATTTGTAAGTTATGTGTAGATTTGTCCAAATTTTCTATGTGTTTATGTTATAGTTTGCATGTCTTCATCTTATTCTTCTCTACCCTTTTTCACTCATGATAACTTCATATATCTACCAATTTTCTTATAACAACCATCCCTAGCTACTTGGTATAAAGACTTGAATTGACATGAGATGAGGGGAACAAAATTAAGGTATATTTGAAAAAACCATTTTTTTCCAAACACATAGTTCTTCTTCTAGCACGTAGGATCTTGGAACCCTTGTTCACACTTTACAAGCTCAAATATTACAATTACAACAAGGTACAATCACTTCTTCTCATGTTTTAGATTCTATTCAATTGCTTCATAACCCACTCACGCCCAAATTGGATTCTTATCGTTTGTCTCTTGGTTTTGTTGTTCCTAAGATTATTATTTATGATTTCAAGGGTGACCCTACATAACACCTTTCATCATTCCTAGTTGTTTGCTTTGACTATGCATCTAATGATATCTTACTTACCAAAATCTTCCCTAAAAGTCTTTAAAACTTTATTTTAAAATGATTCTATTACCTCCCTGGACATTCTGTGTGATATTTTACCACTTAAGAAAAAAAATATCATCAAATTCTAAAATCCAAATGGAATTTGTATCATATTTTGAGACCTTTGAAAGATTCAATCCTGAATTAGACATAGCCATATATTTTCCATGACCAAGATCTTGATATAAAACATCAGCTCTTGGTATCATCTATTTTCTTAACGGTATATTTGGCTTATCTCTCTAGTAATAGTTTCTTCATCTCTCCTTTGATTGGGATTAGGGCATGAGACCAATCCATCTTGATGTATCCTCCCATGTCTTTGCAAAAGGTTCTACTCAAAAATCCCATAGAAAGTTGGAATATCTGGCACTCGAATTGTATTTTTGACTCATTTTTCATTGAAAGCAACAAAGGAAACTTGAGCATATTTTATTTCACCTACTAAAGGAACTTATTTAGTTTCCTGAAAATATCATGAATTAAAGGCCCGAGTGAGGTTGAGACCAAGAGCGTGAGCAATTTGTGTGGCCATAACATTGTTGGAGGTGTAAGAGTTAATAATGCAATTACTTAAATTATGTCATGCTATCAATAAAGTTAAATAAAAATAGATCAATTTTCTCGGATGTAGGAGGGGTAGAAGCCAATAAATTTTGTGGAGGGAAGGTGTTAGAGTAGGAACAATTCCTTTAGAAGAAGAAGCATTTTTATGGCATTTACTATTGACAAATCAAAAACTCTTCTTGTTCAACCTATTCCTTATTTTATTCTTGTTAAGCGTATTCAATTTTGATTCCTACCTTTTCAAGTTCAACCTTTGAGGTTCTTACATACACTTTTGTACTGATCAAATGTAAACACTCTAATCAACCATAGGTTTTATTTTTTCCATTTTCATTATCACCCAAAAAGTCAAGATATACAAGACAAAAAAATAATAACATGAAGCCATTATAATCACTTGTAGGATTGGACTTATGTATTTTGGATGCAACCTTATTAAAATGAATCAAGGGGGACATTAGGGGAGATCTCACTTCTATGAGGCTAGGAGACCCACAGGAAGAGGAAAGGTGAGATGGAATTTTTGTTGAAGTGTGATCTCATAGAAGGCAAATTTGATGCGTAAAAGTATTATCTTATGCAAGAGTTAAAGATTGTTGAGAATGAGGTATTGGGTAAATTCTCACCCATGTGACACCTTCTTAGTAGACTCAAAAGTAAAATAGGGTGAGGTATTTGTTGAAACAATGAGAACTGAAAACTAGGAGCACAAATGAAGGACTCTGTGACACCTTATGATGAGAATTAGAGTTTAATTTCCACTTCTTTCATCAAGAAGGTATTATACCTACCACCTTCTACAAATAAACGGTTTGATATATATTTTATGTCCATATGGACCACCATTACTCATCATATTTAAACATAAATAGATCTAAATTAAAATATTACTTATAATATACCACCTTTGTACGTTGAAATTTAGGGAACATTAACTCTTGACACATCATTACTAAAAAAATTACCTACAGTAATAATCCCAAAATTGAATCTTCAACATCACCAAAATATTAAAAAGGAAAAACATGCATATAATGAATTACAATCCAAATGTGAATGGCAAAATATTGAGAACATTTCGTTATACACATTGGTGTCTTGGGTGGAGAGGAAGCTCATGACATAAGGGGACCAAATGAATACATTCATAGAAATTCCTTCACCATTCCCTATCGCTAGGAAATATTATAGATGCCCATCTTTTTGAATCTTTCTAAGAAGTGTTATTGTAAATTTTCTTGATGTGGAATTCAAAAATTTCTTCCACTACTTGCTATTAAAATAGAAGAAAAACTTAAATTGACTCACATATTTGAGATGAGAGAGCATATATCTTTGCAAGAGATTAAGGAAAAATCCCATGTGGATACAAAGTTTTGTTCAAGTAAGAGGGGTAAAGCATGCACTCTCAACATAGACGATGGTGCAATGCAAGGCATAATTGTAGCACAAGCTCTAGCCTACCCAAAATATATGTGGAAGTGTAATCCTATGTGATTCCAGCAAAAAAAACCCTCTTGAGACCCAAGAACAACCTAGGATTAGTTAGGAAAAATTATGGAAAAATTATTTTGTTTTGTTTAAAAGAGTCTACAACTAGTTTACAAGACAACCGTTGTCACTAACAAGTTCCAGATCAATTCTAATCCACTAGCATATTATTTTCTTTAACTAAAAATTATTAGAGGTTACAAGGTTCCAAAATTTTAGGGTTAGAAAGTTCAATTAGGGTTAGAGGGTAATTCCTCACCATACCCACACTCTAACAGGAATTAAAGATTCAACTTGAATTTTCTCAAATTTAATGCATTCAAAATTTCCATAAATCATTCCCAATGGATAAGAAATTTCCTCACCTTTCCATTGATATAAATAATTCCTCATAAATCCTCACATTTCTCAAGTTATGGGTTGGCGGGCCTTGGGGTGAAAATTTTCTCCAAGAGTAGGCATGAAGGCCTAGGGTAGAAATTTTTCCCCAAGGGCAGGTCAGTGGGCCGTGGGGAGGAAATTTTCCGAAGGGGCGGAAAGCCACCTTTACACCCACACTCTCATAAGTCCACGAGGGACACGTGGCATCCCCTAAGCCAACGTCGGTCAAGTAGGGTGGCAGGGAGAAAACTTGTTTAATACCCCTATGGGAAAAAAGGGTAATATTAACCTGCCCCTTGGCCATCACCATGTGATGCCACATGGCAACTCCAGATTGGTTGCAGACGGGGGAAATTTGGAAAATTTTCCCAAAAATTTCTAAAACATAAAAAGGAAAAAGGGGACCCGCTCCTCCGCCATTGCCTCATGACACCACATGGTGGCTCTTGATTAGTTGTGGGGCTGCAGGGTGGGGAAAATTTGAAAAAATTTACCAAAATTTTCCGGAAGTGCTAAGTGAAAAAGGGATCTACCCCTCCCCTGACACCTTATGGCAGCCTCTGATTGGCTATGGGGTGGTGGGGAAAATTTGAATTTTTTTCCCAAATTGGTATTGTTGCTCTAAGGGAAAAATTCGGGCCCACGAGCCCGCCAAGGAAAGTTTTCCCAAATTGTTTTGTTGATGCCAAGTGAAGAAAAAATTCATAAGGCCATAAATTTTGGTAGATGGCTTGGTTTTGGGAAAACGAGGAATTTCTGGAAAGCTCTTGACGTCCTCTTTACAAAGGAATCATTAATTTTTATTTTGATAAATTTCAAGGGGTCAATCTCAAGAAAATGATTTGTAGAATTTTACAAAGTGCAACCGGTAAATTTTAACTTTTGAGATATGTTCAATTTAATATTCTTCCTTTCTCAACATGTCAAATAGACATGGAGAATTTTTCTTAAGTGGATTTAGGATAATTTTGTGAGGTAGATCTATTTGATTTAGTTCCAATTTGAAATTTTACAATTTTTAAAGACAAACAATGTAAAATCTTTGAACTTGGTTTTGCCAGGTGTTTTGAAAGATTTCCTTTAAGTGTTTTTGTCTAATTGAACTCATTTATATCTTGACATGTTCAATTTTAATGTTTCACTATTATTTCTTGATTGCATGTTCATTCTCGTTCATTTATGGTAAAAGTTACAGAGTTTAACGTGAAACAAAAATGGAAACAACAAAATTAGCTTTATGGTTCTCATTTTATTTGCCTTGCAAATGAATTTAATTCATGCTAGTTTCAAAACGTTTCATTCCATCAATCAAATGATAAGGACAAGAATGTAACTTTTTTTCTTTGCAAAATCATATATTATATATAGGGCGAATAAAACATTTTCTCCTCACATGTTTCACTTTTCCACTTTCCAAATAGGGATTTCATAGTGCATGTTAAACACAGATTTCTGATGGAAATAATATCATATGAAAAAGGAAAAACTTTCATTAATTCAAATGAAACTCTTACAACTTCCTTACCATTTGATTTCGAAATACAACATACAAAATATTTATCATTCTTTCACACTCTTTCCAACAATAGAATACAAAGTATAACTCTTTTATATTTTGTATTTAAACTTCTTCTGTCAATACAAAGTATCTTTCCATTACAATGGATATATAGATCATCCACTTTAAAGTGGGAAAGGGATATAATTAGATTTCATTTCACAAAGGACTATCAAAGTTTTTTTTTCTCAACTCTAGAACAACAACATGCGTATTTCTCATTCTTCCAAATTGTGATCACAACAAGAGTAGGGGAAAGGCAACGATCTCCAACCAACCAAGACATCCAATGAAGAGGAGAAGCCATCCTTCTTCATTGGCCTCTGAGCACCAACCAAAATGCAATAAAATATGTGATCCAACTCAAGGTAACAACTGGATTCAACAAAAACACAAGCAACAATTTCACAATAAAAACACAATCTAGAATAGAATGTAGTTTACAACTACATTTAAACAGGACAAACAATGCTAAGGCTTCCTCAAGCAAGCCAAAGGAGAAAGAAACTATGGGGGATGCTTCTTATGCCTCCCAAAAGGAGAAATGGGTATCACCACCTTAATTACAACCCTCCAAAATAGAGTATATCAAATCCCAGACAATACTTATGCCTCCCCAAAGTACCCCTTATTCCTCACCTTTCCTTATGCCTCTCTAACCTCTTATGGCACCCCATAACAAGTAAATAAATGAAACCTATTTATTTGTAATGTGGAACCAAAATCCCAACTCCCTCCACCCTTATACCTCCCTAAAACACACTTGTGCCTCCTACAAAATAAACCCCATAGTCTTCTTCTACACAAATGCTAGGTCATCTACCCAACAGCCCACAAACATGCAAAAAAATCATACATTAACATATACATTCATAAAAGAAGTGCATATCAAGAGCCAAGCTCCTACCTCTCCATGATGGATTTGGTCCAAGTTCCAAAACAACAAGCTTTATCCCAATGCAAGTAGTCCAAATCAACCAAGCACAAGCATGCAAAAATCCTCCAAAAACTTTTTCAAAGGAAGAGGTCCAAAACATCAATAGAATTCACCCTAGAATGAAGTCTCCAAAGTGAAGCTACCCAAAAAAGGCAAGGAATTTGAATATTATAGAAGAGGGAAGGGAAGAGGATGAATTGGATCCATGTAGGATGTCACATTACACATCCTCAACCCTAACCCCAAAAGTCAACTTCATTCTCCAATGCATAATAAATAGGTGGGTGAATAAAATTACAGTTTACTTACACACTCAAATCCAACCCACCCCAAAGGATTGAAATTAAATCATGTAAGAAAAGTGTAATTAAAACCTACAAATTTCCTTCTCAAAAAGCATTATAAAAGTCTAATCTCAACTCTCCAACCGTAGGTATGGTTGCTAATTAAAGTTAAGAGGTATGGGACAAGTTTAAGTTGTTCCACAAGCCTCTAAGGACAATTTCAAATTTCCAAGAAGGTGGGGTGTTTCACACTCAAAAGTTAACTTACACATCTCTTACAACACTTTAAATCAAGGCCAACAACTCTATTAATTACTTTCTTACGACCTCTTTTATTTAAGTAATATTAACAACATGCTTACCCACAATATTAATACAACATTTAATAAATAAAGAAAAGGGAAAATGCATCACAAAATAAACACATGCAATATTTAAACAAAAGGGTCAAATAAATAAAAACACATAACCCCTTGGTCAAATTTACAGGTGATCCCCCCATGGGAATCCCTAACACACACAAACAAATACTAGTAGCCATGGTGACCTTGTTAAAATCATCATGAATGCCAATGTAGTTTGTCTCCGATCCCTTGATGTTTGTTGTGATATTTTAACCTGCAAAACACAAATACCTCCTTTAGCCTCGTGGCCATATCAGAACATCCAAAATAATATAATTAAAATTTCCAAAATCATCTATATATATGGATCACAACCACATCCAAGAAACCAACAAGATCATTTACAATTTTACTCAACCACTATATAATCGTGAAATAATTTCCACATATCTGAACAACCACTATATCTACTCATAATATCTAATTATCACATGTCTAAACAACATCCATAGTATAACCATGTCAAACAATATATCAACATCAATATCCAAAGTGCCTCTATTAATCATCATGCATCATAACTAAATCAAGTCAACAATAATCCATGCTCTAACATATCACATCGTAATATAATAAGGTCCATAATCAAGTCCATAATATAACCAAAAGTATCATGATTAGTATCAAAAAAGGTGTAAAAGGGAAGTGGGCACTACACCCCCCTCCCCTTATAATTGACTTCCACCTAGAATTCACTGGAATAAATGTGGAAACTAAACTCATAGAAAAGTAGCATCCTCCCATGTAGTTGTAGTCTCATCATATTTTCCCGTTGCACCTGGACCTGATAAACCTCTCTGCCTCAAAATCCCAGGGTCCTATGATCTTGAATGCAAATGGGCTCCATCATCACCTGCCCCTGATCCTGCACTTGCTATGATGTCTAATCTAGCACATGAGAAGGATAAAAACATATCTCCTAAGAATTGAAACATGAAACACATCATTTATACGAGATAAGTTGGGTGGCAATGCTTGAGACGGTAGCCCAAAGGGCCGATACACTCCAAGATCTCAAAATGACTCACGAATATAGGAGATAACTTAGAACCTTTTCCATAATGGATAGGGCTATTGTGTGGCCTGAGAAAAAGGAAAAACTTCATGCCCACATCAAAACTATGGTCTGTCCTATGCTGATCTGCATACTTCTTCTACTGTCATGCGCCCTCCTGCAGTCTTTTTCTGATCAAAATCACCTACTGCTCCATGTCCTGCAACAAAGATGGTCCAAGAGAAACCTTGTCCTGTAAACTATCCTAGCTAAGAGGTGCCATCACTGTCTTCCATACAAAGCCTAAAAAGGAGCCATGCCTACAGAACTCTGAAAACTATTATTGTAGGTGAACTCCACCAAGTACAGGTACTCCTATCTAGACTATTGATCCATCACATACATCCTAAGCATATCCTCTAAAATCTAATTCACATACTCAGTTTTTCCATCTGTCTCGAGGTGATATGTTGTGTTGAAGTTGATTCTCATCCCGAGCGCGTCTGCATGCTAGTTCAAAAATGAGAAGTATACAAAGGATCGCAGTCACTAATGATCTTTTGTGGAATCCTGTGCAACCTAACAATCTCATCAAGATATACCTGTCTCACTACACTATCCGTATAAGTGGTATTCACTAGAGAAAAGTGAGTGAATTTGGTCAATTTATCAACCATGACCATGATGGTGTCATGGTGATATCTCAACATCGGTAGCCCAACAATGAAATCCATGGAAATGGTGTCCCACTTCCATTCTGGTATAGCATGAGGAAAGAGAAGGCTTGTTGGATGCTGATGCTCGGCCTTAACTTTCAGGCACTCTAAACAACATGACACAAACTAAGCAACGTCTCTGTGAATTCCTCTCCAGTGATACAATTTACTCAAAGTAGTGTGCATCTTCTTCACCCCAGGATAGGCTAAATAGGGTGCATGATGTGCCTCTATCAATATTTCCTACCACAATCAATCATCTCTAGGAACATAAATCCAACCTATGTGCCTGAGAAGGCCATCTACCTCTAGTAAGAAACCATCAAAATTCCCCTTGAGGGGTCTCTGAGACTCGAACTCTACTCAAAATGCAATGTAGAAGCTGTCAAGAGGAAGCTGTTGAAGAATCCTACTCTGTAAATCTGCGCCCATTGAAGTAGCCATAACCATATGTCTCCATCGACTAGAGCATCTACCACCACGTTCTCATTCATTTTCACATGCTCTATCTTCATATCATACTCACAAAGTAACTCCATCCAACGTCATTGACGAGCGTTGAGATTGAGCTGCATGAAGAGGTGACGAAGACTCGAGTGATCTATCCTAAGTGTGATTCTCTAAACAAGAAGAAAGTGTCTCCATCAAACCAAAGCATGTAGAACTACCGTAAGCTCAAGATCATGAGTTGTATAATTAAGCTTGTAATCCTTGAGTTTGTGAGACACAAAAGCCACTACTCTACCCTCCTACATCAACACACCTCCAAGTCCTACTAAAGAAGCATCCGTGTAAAAAAAAAACTCACCATGTGGATCTGGCACCACAATAATAGGTGTTGTAGTGAGGCATTCCTTCAGTGTACTAAAGGCCTTCTTGCACCTTTCTGACCAAAAATACTTCTTCCCTTTCCATTGCTGCGAAGTGATGGGGTGCACAATCAAATAGAAGTCATGAACAAATATCCTATAGTAACCTGCCAATCCCATGAATCTACACACTTCCATCACAATAGTGGGTGCTGACGATTCCATGATATCTCTAATCTTGGAAGGATCGATAGTGATACCTTCCCTAGAAATGATATGACCCAAATACTGCACCTCTGTCTTAAAGAATGCACACTTCTCCAAGTTCCCATAAAGCTACTACTCCCGAAGACATTGAAGAACCTAGCAAAGATGCCCCTCATGCTCCTCACATGTACATGAGTAAATAAAAATGTCATCAAGGAAGATAAGCACGAAGCGATATAAGAAATTTTTTAATACCCCATTCATCAAACTCATAAATACTACGGGGGCATTAGTCAAACCGAAAGGTACCATTGTGAACTCATAATGCCTATATTGCATATGGAAGGCGGTCTTATGAATGTTTGCCTCCGAAATCCTTAGTTGATGGTAGCCTGACTTAAGGTCTATCTTAGAGAAATTTGTGGCTCCCTTCATCTGATCAAATAGATCATTAATGCTTGGAAGGGGATAACGATTCTTGATCGTTAGCTTATTCAATTAGCGAAATCAATACACAACCATATGGATCCGTTCTTCTTCTTTACAAATATCACTAGTGTACCCCAAGGGGACATGGTAGGACGAATTAGGCCCTTCTCCAGAAGGACCTCAAGTTGTAACTTGAGCTCGCAGAGCTTAGGGGTAGTCATCCAGTAAGGTGCTCATGAGATAGGATCTGCTCTCGAAACCAGATCTATATGAAAATAAATCTCACGTGGGGGTGGTAACCCCGGTAGCTCCCCTGGAAAGACATCTGTAAACTCTCTTAAAATAGGATTATCATCTATCGATGGTCCATGAGACCCATCCTTTGATCTGTCACTGATTGTGACAACAAACATCTGACAACCTCATCGCACACACCGCTTAAGTTACATAGCAGAAATGGTGTGAATAGAAACGAGTATCCCGACCCCCGATATCACCAATTCAACTCCCAAATCATCTCGTATAAGATATAATCTTATGGTAATAATCCATCCTAGCCTGTGAGTAGACAACTAGTCCATGCCCAAGATGACTCAATTAGAGCCCAACAGAAGGATACAAAGATCCAAGGTAGTGGTGAAAGGTCCCAAATCAAGTACACACACACTCCTTAACTAAGGAGTCTACCGAGATCTTGTCTCCGAATCCATCTCAACATCCCATTTATGACCCTACCTAACTACCACCATCTTGCATCGATCTACTAAAGATGGTGTAATAAAAGAATAAGAAGAACCAGAATCAAATAGAATGGAGGTAGGAATACCTCTAATGTTACCTGTAGTCTCAATAACTATACTCTGATGCTCTTCTTGGTGGTTCTCGACCGTTGCATACATCTTATGACTGTGCCCCATATCACCAACAGTAGGCTCTAAGATATGTGTCTTACCCTTGTTATTAGGGTTATGTGGGGAGTCTCTCCAAAAATTTCCAGTAACACCACACCCAAAACAACCACTTGATCCTCTCCCCTATGTAGCATCTCTAGTTGGTACTCTGGAGGTCTGTGGTGTGGATCCTAGTGATCCAGATACGGTCTGCTAAGGTCTCTGCTGGCAAGCTCCTGCTGAGTGAGCTCTCTAGGCACCTTATGTCCTAATGGTACCCTTAGGGGGAGACCCCATACTCCAACCTCTATATGCATCAAACCTCTGTGGAGGTCTATAAGGTGGATGGGACTATTTTTTTTGTTGCTATGGTCTAAAAATGATTGTGTTGAACCCTTTCCACCACAAGGAAGAGGTACAAACCCCCTTGATCTACTATCCTGCATCTATTGTATGTGGCTCTAGACTCATTATCTAGCCTATTGGGTATTTTCCCGAGTCTCCTCTGCTATATAGGCCTATTCGACGGCCTCAACTAATTTCTGTGGACAATGGATCCACACTGCACCTCCAATGTCTAGAGTCAGGCCCTGGATGAACCTATGGATCCGCACCGACTCATCTTGCATGTAATCAACATACTCGAGTAGATCCAGAAATCTACTCTCATACTCAGCCACTACAAGAGATGTCTACTAGAGGTCATGGAACTCATCTATCCACTACTGTATGAACCTCCGTGACAAATATCTACTCCTAAATCACTCCTTAAAGAGCTCCCAGGTACTGTCTCAGAATCAACATGGAGCTTTTTCTCCTCTATTCTCGCCACCAAACACAAGCTCCATCCTTTAGTAGATGGATCGCAACATGAGCTTTCATGTTACTAGAATAAGGAAAGAGATTGAAGCATCTGATCAAGCTCACTAACCAGGCCTCTGCCTAAAATCCACCTATGTCACTAGAATAATGTGATGGTCGAAGCTTCAGGATCTCCCTGATGTGATCTGTAATTGTGGTATGACAACCTCTAGGCCTCTCTGTATGCTCATCCCTATGCCTAGGGCTCCGATACCTCTCTCTATGTCCTGAAACTCAGTCACCCTATCCCCTCTGTGGTGACTCTACTCTTGTAACTCTGCATGGAAGTTCTTTCCTCCATGCTACTCACTAGGTTGAGGAGATACATGACCCTCAATGGAAGTGAATCTATCGTGTTTGGCTGCATGCCCTCCAACTGATCCTCCACGTAGAGCTGCATTAATATCCTGGAGATTCTGCAAGATCTGTGGTAGGATAGTTGTTACGACATGCTCTGGAGGTGGTATGCCTAGGTCTATGTGAAAAGGCTCCTCATTTTTTTTTTTCCTCCTGTAAAAAGCAAGACGAGAGTTAGTTCCTTATTCTAGGTTTTACTTAGTTTCCATGTTTACTAAAATATATAATTTCTAAAATAAGCTGTCTTCTAGATTTAAAAGTGTGTTAGGTTTAAGGTTCATGTCTCAATTTTTCTAGTGTGCCCAATGGCTCAAGCTTTTGAACCACTACTCTGATACCAAGTGTGATGTCAGCTAAAACAACCCACTTAAGACCCAAGAACAACCTAGGATTAGTTAGGAAAAATTATGGACTAAATGTTTTTTGTTTAAAAGAGTCTACAACCAGGTTACAAGACAACCATTGTCACTAACAAGTTCTAGATCAATTCTAATCCACTAGAATATTCTTTTCTTTAATTAACAATTATTAGAGGTCACAAGGTCCCAAAATTTTAGGGTTAGAAAGTTCAATTAGGGTCAAAGGGTAATTCCTCACCATACCCACTCTCTAACAGGCTTTAAAGATTCAACTTTATTTTTCTCAAATTTAATGCATTCAAAATTTTCTAAATCATTCCCAATGGATAGGAAATTTCCTCACCTTTCCATTGATATAAAGAAATCCTCCTAACTCCTCATATTTTTCATGTTATGGGCCGGCGGGCCTTGGGTGAAAATTTTCCCCAAGAGCTGGCCTACGGCCCCAAGGGAGAAATTTTCCCCAAGGGCAAGTCGGTGGGCCATGGGGAGGAAAATTTCCCAAGTGGCGGAAAGCCACCTTTGCACCTGTGCTCACGCGAGTCCACGAGGGAAAAGTGGCATCCCCTAAGCCAATGCGGGTTAAGCAGGGTGGTGAGTAGAAAATTTGTTTAATGCCCCAATTGGAAAAAGGGTAACATTAACCCACCCTCCACTGGCACCACGCGATGCCACATGGTAGCTAGTGATTAGATGTGGCCAGCAGGGAAATAGAGAAAATTTGGAAAATTTTCCCAAAACTTTCCAAAACATAAAAAGGCAAAAGGGGACCTTCTCCTCAGCCATTGCCTCGCGACGCCATGTGGCGGCTCTTGATTGGCTGTGGGTCGGTGGGGCAGCAGGGAAAATTTGGAAAAATTTCCTAAAATGTTTTGGAAGTGCTAAGTGAAAAAGGGATCCACCCCTCCGCTGACACCTCATGGTGCCACGTGGTAGCATCTAATTAGCTACGAGATGGCAAGGCGGTGTAGAAAATTTAGAAAAATTTTCTAAAAATTTTCCGAAGCTCTAAGGGAAAAATTCGAGCCCGTGGGCCCGCGAAGGAATTTTTTCCCAATTTTTTTGATGCCAAGTGAAGAGAAACTTCACAAGACCATAACGTTTGATAGAGGGCTCGGTTTTGGGAACACGAGGAATTTCTTGAAATATATTGATGTTCTCTTTACTAAGGAATCATTAATTTTTTATTTTGATAAATTTTAAGGGGTCAATTTCAAGAAAATGATCTACAGGATTTTATAATGTAAACTAGTAAATTTTAACTCGTGAGATTTGTTCAATTTGATCTTCTTCCTTTCTGAACATGTAAAATAGACATGGAGAATTATTCTTAGTTGGATTTAGGATAATTTTTTGAGGTAGATCTATTTGATTTAGTTCCAATTTGAAAGAGGGATTTGCGAGAACCGATGTCGAAAAGTGATGCACCACAACGAAGTTGCACTCCGATGGTAACGTCAAGCCAACGCAATACGCAAGATTCGAAACAATGGAAAGAAGATTGCAAGTATGAAGAATGGGTCTGCTCATGCTCATAGATCAAAAAAATAGGAAGTACAAATAGGGGTGTTGTGTAACCCCCATGCCTAAATATGGAAAGAATCTCAATGACACCACTGACGCATATGATGTTGACTGATGCATATGATGCCACTAGAAGAGGAGTTATAATTCCAAATAAGGAATGTAACTCCTATGACACATTGACACAAATGACAATGTCAAATTCTATGACAAAATTTGACACTTTTCATTTGACTTCCTAAGACCTATGACTCTCGTAAGGCGAGATGACTCACCTAGGTGATGTGGATGATGACTAGAAAGTCACACACACCAACACACCCCCTTCATCGAAGCCGAGGAAGAGGTCAAGGTAAGCCAAAATAGAAAAATAAGACTCCCCTAGACAACTAAGAAAGATGTGTCAATGGGCCCCGACAACTAAAGGCCTGATAAGGTGCCCATGTATAAACAACATCTTTCTTGAAAGAAGAAGAGGAGAAGAAGGAGGACTACATAGCCCAAAGAAGATGGGTGGCTACAGCAGACCTCACCCCAAGAAGAGAATGCAAGTGAAGAAACTTCACCTCAGTGAAGGGCTTCATGAAAATGTCTAGAACCTGATCAGCTATCTAAACATATTGTATGTCGATCATGTTTTCATGTATCAGCTCCTGTATGAAGTGCATATGAATCTCAATGTGCTTCGTCCGCTAATGCTAAATGAGATTTCTACAAATCGAGATAGTGCTCATGTTTTCATAGTAGATAATGGTAGGCCACCGAAAGTGGATGTCAAACTTTGTCATGATACCATGTAACCAAACAACTTCTGTGGAAGCGTTAACTACTCCTCTATATTTTTCTTTTGTCGATGATATGGAAATGGTGTTCTGCTTCTTGCTGGACCAACTAACAGGACGTGAACCAAGAGTGAAATTACAGCCTAAGGTAGACTTATGATGATCTATATCACCATCCCAATATGAGTCTCAGAAATCCAACCAAGTCAATCCTAGTCCCTCCTAAGTAATGAATACCATCTGTGTGAGTGCCATGAACATAGTGAAGGATCTTCTTTGCTGCTTTTAAGTGCAGCTCATGAGGCTCCTGCATAAATTTGGACACGATCCTAACGACATACGATAGATCTGGCTGAGTGTGAGTAAGGTAGATCAATCTTCCCACCAACTATCGATAAAGGGTACTGTCAACAAAGGGGGAAGAGAAATTAGAAACCAACTTAATCCCAAAAAGAAAAGGAGTAGGTGACGACTTGCAATCAGACATGTGAAAATGAGCAAGAAAATCAAGAGAGTACTTAGGCTACGAGATCATAATTCCCGAGTCAAATTGTGAAATCTGGATCCCAAGAAAGTAATGAAGCAATCCTAAGTCAGACATGGAGAACTTGTTGGCCAAGGATATCTTCACAAAATCAATGATAGAGGAAGAGCTACCCGTGATCAACAAGTCATCAACATAGAGAACAAGAATAAGCATGGAGTCATCCTATCATAGAATATACACATTTGGGTTAGAGTGACACCGAGTGAACCTTGATGCAAGTAAAAAGGAGTCCATCTTGGCATACCAAGCCTAAGGGGCTTGTTTAAGGCCGTAGAGATACTTCTTTAATTTGTAAAAGAGGGATGGATCATGGACATAACCCGAAGGAGGTTGTTCCATATATATCTCCTCCTCTAGGTCCCCATGAAGGAAGGCACTCTTAACATCCATCTGGTGGACTTCCCATCTGTTAGTGGTAGCGATGGCAAGGGTCAGTTGAATGGAATTCATCTTTGCAACCGAGTGAAGGTTTCTAAGTAATCAACCCCAACTACCTAGGAGGAACCCTTAGCTACAAGTCGCGCTTTATACTTCTCGACTTCTCCATTAGCTCCATACTTTTTTTAATATACCCACCTACATTGAACGATTTCTCTATCTTTCGAAAGAAGTGTAAGATCCAAAGTGTCATTATTTATGAGTGAGGAATACTCCTCATCCATGGAAGAATCCCACTCAGGAATCCTAGAAGCTTCCTGGAAAGATGGTGGATCAGAAGCAGAGGCAAAGAAGGATTGATGTCCAGTGAAGTCTGAGTGAGTACGTATCTCATCCAAAGTATCTCCAACTAAATCTCCAGCACTTTATAAAGTTTTCCTGGCCCAAAGAGGTCCCAAAGGCTCAGGCTCAGAGTCGGAATATTCTTCACTTGAGTGAGAAGGGACATAGTCCTCATCATCACTACTATCGTTAGAATCAAAAGACTTAGAATTTTGAGGATTGGGAGGAGCTGGGATAGGTGGAACTCGCTCAACAACATCATCATCTAAAGAGTCAGAATCTGAATCAGTGGAAAAAATTACCTCACTGGAAGTTAAAATCAAGTATGACTCATCAAACTTCACACTCCTCTCAATATAAAGCTCACGGGTGGTAGGGTTCAACAATCGATATCCCTTCATGCCATCAGGATACCCGACAAAGATACAAGGTTTGAATTGTGGATCCAATGCCTTACATTTCTTTTTGGGAATTTGAGCCATAGCGTTGGATCTAAAGACTCAAAAGTGCTCGACATCAGGCTTGTGTCCAAACCATGCTTCAAAGGGTGTCATTCCTCTTACTGCCATGTGTGGAACATGGTTCTGAATATAACAAGCACAATTCACTGCTTCAGCCCAATACTGTGGAGGAAGAGATTTCGAGTGAACCATACAAGTAGCCATCTCCTTTAAAGTTTGGTTCTTTCTTTCTGCAACTCCATTTTGGGAAGGGCTGTAAGCAACTTTATGCTGCAAAGAAATCCCCTTAGAAGTACAGAAATCCTCAAACCTATTGCTCACGTACTCACCTCCATTGTCGGTTCGAAGAACCTTGATAGATCATTCCGCTTGTTTCTCAACAAGAGCCTTAAAGTTTTGAAAATGCTCAAAAATTTCAGACTTAAGCTTAAGAAAATATACCCAAGTATAACGCGAAAAGTCATCAATGAAGGTTATTATATATAGAGCTCTAGTAAAAGAAGGAGACAAAAAAGGGCCAAAAATGTCACTATGAACAAGATCCAAGGGAAGAGTAGCTCTCCAGGATTTTCCCTTGTCAAAGCTTTTTTCAGGGTGGTTTCCAAGGGTACAACCCTCACAAAGACCCTTAGAAAACTTAACCGGTGTGTTAGGAAATAAGGGATAAAATGTGTGGAATAATCCCTGTAGAATCACAACAGTAGAAACTAATATGCAAAAATTATTACAGATCTCAAATAAAATTACAGAATAAAATAACACAACACAAAGAGATAGTATTTAACGTGGTTCACCCAATTTGGGCTATGTCCACCAAGAATCACTTGCTCAGATTTTATTACAAGCCTCCACTCTCTCAATACAATACCCAGATCCGTTTGGAGCTATGCTCAACAAACTCTGCTGAAATTCACACCCGAATTAAAAACACATCTGCAAATACATTTGCTTGTACATCTATCATATGCATAGGACCATATAAATAGACAACTACTTAAGCAGTTTTAAAAAACCGCGGGTATCAAAACCATGGGCAAAACCCGTCCCATAAACCTATGGGTCAGAAAACTTTCCCATATGAGAAGAGCACGTTTCCTGATATGTCGGATGCATTTTTCAAGGCCGGCAAGGATACATGAAAAGTGTACAGTACTCTTAGTGTACAGTCTTCAACACCTTCACACATGAAAACATGCTCCACAACCTAACATTGGGGTAGCCCATTGACCATTTCGTTTTGGCTCAATTGTTTAAGGTAATAATTTAGATGCCCAAAATGCTCATGCCATAACTTGCTAACCTCATTTGCATGAGTGAGAAAGGAATTGGGCATCAAATCGAGAAGAGAAGTGGGAAGAGATATACATCCGTGAACAAAAATCTGCCTTTCCCTCTACCACACGGTGCGGTCGAGTTAGGCTCACAAATAATCACCGAGTTAGGACCAAATTCCACTCGCATTCCTTCACCAAGGTGGGTGATTTGGTAAACCGATAGGAGATTAGTAGATGAGTTGGGAACACTCAACACTTTGTTAAATGTTCCACCTTCAATCTCTACCGATCCACTACCAGAAACCAACACATGAGTGTCATCACCCAACGTGATTTGGGACATGCCACATGGTTCAATGCTAGAGAATTCAACCTCTGAAGAAGCCATGTGTGCGCGGGCACCGAATCGATAATCCAAGTTTATGATGGAGCTGATCTAGCTATGAGGGCATTACCTTTCTTCTTTTCATTTTTAGTCTCCTTTACATTAGAAGACTCGCCCTTCTGAGCATTTTGTTTAACGGATTCAGGAACACTTATTTTATTCTTCTCAAGTAAATGAGTTAAGTGATCAATTTGTTTCTGAAAAAAATGTTGCTCATCATGGCCAAAATTCTTACAATAGGAGCATTTATACTTTTCCTTCTTCGCTTTAGGCTCAAAAGTCGAAGTATGAGTGATGGGCTTAACTAGGGGTTGGTTGGTCTTGGTTTCTTTCTTAGGTTGGTCCTTAGTTTCTTTCTTATTTTCATTTTTCTTACCCTTATTCTCCACAAGGGCATGTGACTTGGATTTTAGAGTCCCCATTTGAATGAGTTTGTCCTGTTCTTGAATAAGTTGGGACAAAAAACTGTCAAAGGAGGGCATAGTCCAAGTACTACCCAAGGCAACTTTAGTGGTGTGAAAAGTTGTAACGAAAACAGAGTATTTAGGACATAACGTAGAAAGAATCGACAAGATCTATTAAGAGTCTTTCTTATCCACTTTACATTCCTTTAGAAGCATTCTAGTGCGGGAAAACTTTGAGAAGAAGGCATGTAGGTTTTCAAAGTCATTAGGATTTAATCCTAGTAGTTCGTTCTCCAACTCATTCGCTCTCATGCCATCTTGCTTCCCAAACATATCATCGAGTGTTTTCCATGCTTGATCGGGTGTTGAGGAAGTTTCGATGTGGAAGAGCAAGTCGGGAGAGACGGACATACAAATAAGACCTAAGGCTTCATCACAACGGTTGAACCATTTAGATTTTTCGGGTTCATCAGTAGGTTCGGTCTCTAACCCCATGGCAACTTGGTATAACCCTTTACTTCGTAAAACCAATATAATTTTAGATTTCCATTCGAAGAAATTAAAATGTGTGAACACTGGTACTTTAGAGATATCCATAATGAAGAGATAGAACCAAGAAATTCGGAAGGAAGAAGAGATAAAAGAAACAACCACCCCAGAACAAAATTACACCCCCCCAAGTTTGGCACTTTATAATTCAGTGCATTGATTACAACCAGATGCGACTGTGTTCCGAGAACCATTTTGTCACTCACCTTGCAATTAGAGTAATAATGGGCAATGGTGGAGACAACAATCAAGGTTCGTAGGGCAAAATAGATCGATAGTGCAAGCAAGCACAAAAAGAGAGAAGCAAGAGGGGGAAGAAAGAGATTTATGAGAAACAACATCTCACGTCATATGAAATAATCCCTTTGTCGTAAGATTATGGCGGACGCATTCACAAGTACACAAAATAAAGGAATGGAACAAAGCTCGAGAAAAAATGAGTTGAATTAAGCAATACAAAGACCCCCCAGAATGTGGCACTTTATAAAATTAGTGCATTTACAAAACTAATGATTCCATCATCTAGAGTGTGAAAAAACATGCAACTTTGACTAAATAAGTGCTCAAAAACGAGGAATGAGTCAAAAGTTATAGCAAAAACGAATTCCCACAACTAATGAGAAAAAGCCAATAAGCTTGCAAACAGATTAAAAAAGTGCCCTAAACGCATGCAAAAGGTGTTGTATGTATGGCCGTTGGAAATGATATGTAATTTGAGATAGGGTTTGTTTGTATTACGAGGGGGGATTAGCCACCTACCAATCCTGGACCTCACCCTTCATCTTCGGCACTCAACGAAAGGTAAAAAATACAAGCAGCGAAAAAACCAAATTTTATAATGCCAGAGAAATAAATGTTTTTACCTTATACCTTTTAAAAGTAATGAAACAAAACATTTTTAAGAAAAGTGATAAGGTAAAATGTATGCGAACACATTTTTTTAAAGGTGAATAAAAAAACATATTTTTAGAAAGATATTACCTGGTAGGTGGATGAAAGAGCCACGTGGGAAGGAGGCAGGCCACGTACTAGAAGAGGCAAGTAAAAATAGATAACCGAGTGACTTTCCACTGCAAAAATATGCTAGTGGTAGAGAAAACATAGGAACAGGCAAAAATAATGCCGAATAAAGTTGCAAAAATAATGCCGAGAATAGGAGGAGCCGAGAACAGTGCAAAAAAAATGCCAGCTGAAAAGAAAACACCTGGAATAGAGAAAAATGCTGGAGTTGACCACGTGTAGGTTCCAACAAAGAAAAATGGCATGTAGACCAGGCACGGCTGGAGGGAGCACGAGCTGATGGCGATGGTTTGGAAGCTACAGCCAAACAGAGATCTCAAACAACAAGCAAACCATATGATTATGATGCCAACAACCAAAAAAAGGGCCACTTTCAGATTTCCATGCCAAAAAAAATGAGGATGAAGAGGATGGAGAGCTCTGCAAACAACAAACAGTCCAAGTGCAAGGTGAAATGATGCAGAGAACCAAAGCCACGGTTGAACTCAAGGCAATGTAAGCAAGCCATGCCAAAAAATGAGCATGCTCTCCACGTAAATACAACTAGCGAATGAAAACAAGATCACGGGTAGAAGCCCAAACCATGCACAGGAGCAAGCAGACAATAAGAACTAGTAATCACAGGTCAATGCCAAAAAATGAGCTCTTCTTTTACCCTACAGGCACTTAATCTGAAAACAACTAGCAAGAAACACACAAACAACCCAGAAACAATAGCCACAAAGATCTAGAGATATCCAAAATACGAACTTAGCTAATAAGAAAACCAACCAAATACCTTAACTTGCAACTGCTGAAACCTAAATACAAGGTGAGCAATAATTCCAAAATGATAATTGAAAAAAACTTGTACACGAGGAAATGAGAAGAAACTAGAAGTAATAAACAACTGAGAACCAAAGAGTGCATGTTTACTGAAACCAGCTCTAATACCATGAAAGAGGGATTCACGTAAACCGATGTCAAAAGTGATGCACCACAATGAAGTTGCACTCCAATGGTAATGTCAAGCCAACGCAATACACAAGATTCGAAGCAATGGAAAGAAGATTGCAAGTAAGAAGAATGGGTCTGCTCATGCTCATAGATCAAAAAATAGGAAGTACAAATAGGGGTGCTATGTAATCCCCATGCCTAAACATGGAAAGAATATCACTGATGCCACTGACGTATATGATGTTGACTGATGCATATGACACCACTAGAAGAGGAGTTACAATTCCAAATAAGGAATGTAACTCCTATGATGCATTGACGCAAATGACATTGTTAGATTCTATGATAGAATCTGACACTTGTCATTTGAATTCCTAAGACCTATGACTCTCGCAAGGTGAGATGACTGACCTAGGTGATGTGGACGATGACTGGAAAGTCACACACACCAACAAATTTCAAGAAAATGATCTGCAGGCTTTTATAGTGTAAACTGGTAAATTTTAACTTGTGAGATTTGTTCAATTTGATCTTCTTCCTTTCTGAACATGTAAAATAGACATGGAGAATTATTCTTAGGTGGATTTAGGATAATTTTGTGAGGTATATCTATTTGATTTAGTTCCAATTTGAAATATTACAATTTTGACAGCAAAACAAATGTGAAAGCTTTGAACTCGATTTTGCCAGTTTTGAAAGATTTCCTTTAAGTGTTTTTGTCTAATTGAACTCATTTATATCCTGGCATGTTCAATTTTAATGTTTCATTATTATTTCTTGATTGCAAGTTCAGTCTGTTCATTTATGGTAAAAGTTACAGAGTTTAACGTGAAGCAAAAATGGAAACAACAAAATTAGCTCTATGGTTCTCATTTTACTTGCCTTGCAAATGAATTTATTTCATGATAGTTTTAAAAGGTTTCATTCCTTCAATCAAATGATAAAGACAAGAATGTAAATTTTATTCTTTTCAAAATCATATATTATATATAGGGCAGAATAATACATTTTCTCCTCACGTGTTTCACTTTTCCACTTTCCAAATAGGGATTTCATAATGCATGTTAAACATATATTTTGAATAGAAATAATATCATATGAACAAGGCAAACACTTTCATTAATTCAAATGAAACTCTTGAAATTTCCTTTCCATTTGATTTCAAAATACAACATACAAAATACGTATCATTTTTTCACATTCTTTCCAACAACAGAATATAGAGTATAGCTCTTTTACATTTTGATTCGACTTTCATTGTCAATACAAAGTATCTTTGCATTACAATGGATATATAGATCATCCACTATAAAGTGGTAAAGGGATACAATAAGATTTAATTTCACAAGGGATCACAAACCTGTCTTTTCTTAGCTCCGAGACAACAACATGTGTATTTCTCATTCTTCCAAATTGTGATCACAATAAGAGTAGGGGAAAGACAACGCTCTCAACCCAACCAAGCCATCCAACGAAGATGAGAATCCATCCTTCTTCATTGGCCTCCGAGCCCCAACTACAATGCAATAAAATATGTGATCCAACTCATGGCAACAACAGGCTTCCAAAAACACACAAGCAACACTTTCACAATAAAAACATAGTCCATAATAGAATGTAGTTTACAACTACATTAAAGCATGACAAACAATACTAAGGCTTCCTCAAGCAAGCCAAAGGAGCAAGAAACTATGGGGGATGCTTCTTATGCCTCCCAAAAGGGGAAATGGGTATCACCACCTGAATTACAACTTGCTAAAATATAGTATATCAAATCCCTAACATTCCTTATGCCTCACCAAAGTAACCCTTATTCCTCACATTTCCTTATGCCTCCCCAACCTCTTATGGCACCCCATAACGAGTGAAGAAATGCAAGCTATTTCTTTTTAAGGTAGAACCCAAATCCCAACTCCCTCCACCCTTATACATCCATAAAACACACTCGTGCCTCCCACAAAATAAACCCCATAGTCTTCTCCTACACCACTCCTAGGCCATCTACCCAACATCCCACAAACATGCCAAAAAATTCATACATTAATATATACATTCATAAAAGAAGCACATTTCAAGAGCCAAACTCCTACCTCTCCATGATGGAGTTGTTCCAAGTTACAAAACAGTAAGCTTTATCCCAATGCAAGCAGTACAAATCAGCCAAGCACAAACATCCAACAATCTTCCAAAAATTCTTCAAAGCAAGGCTCTAAAAAATCAAAAGAATTCACCCTAGAATGAAGTCTTCAAACTGAAGCAACCCAAAACAAGGCAAGGAATTCAAATTTTATAGAAGAGGAAGGGAAGAGCATGAGGTGGATCCATGTAGGATGCTACATCACACATCCTCAACCCCAACCCCAAATTTCAACTCCATTCTCCAACGCATAATAAATAGGTAGGTGAATAAAGTGACAGTTTACTTACACACTCAAATCCAACCCACACCCCAAAGGACTGAAATTAAATCATGTAAGAAAAGTGAAATTAAAACGTACAAATTGCCTTCTCAAAAAGCTTTATAAAAGTCTAATCTCAACTCTCCAACCGTAGGTATGGTTGGTAATTAAAGTTAAGAGGTATGGGACAAGTTTAAGTTGTTCCACAAGCCTCCAAAATCAGCCTCCAAGGACAATTTCGAATTCCCAAGAAGGTGGAGTGTTTCACACTCAAAAGTTAACTTACACATCACTTACACATCTCTTACAACACTTTAAATCAAGGAAAACAACTCTATTAATTACTTTCTTATGACATCTTTTATTTAATTAATATTAACAAGATGCTTACCCACAATATTAATACAACATTTAATAAATAAAGAAAAGGGAAAATGCATCACAAAATAAACACATGCAACATTTAAACAAAAGGGTCAAATAAATAAAAACACATAACCCCTTGGTCACATTTAAAGGTGATCCCCCATGGGAATCCCTAACACACACAAACATGCACAAACAAATACTAGTTGCCATGGTGACCTTGTTGAATTCATCTAGAATTCCAATGTGGTTGGTCTTCAATCCCTTGATGTTTGTTGTGATATTTTAACCTAAAAAACACAAATATCTCCTTCAGCCTCATGGCCATATCAAAACATCTAAAATAATATAATTAAAATTTCCAAAATCATCTAGATATATGGATCACAACAACATCTAAGCAAACAACAAGATCATTTGCAATTTTACTCAACCACCATATTATCATCAAATAATTTCCATTTCTAGGTCTACTCATAATATCTAAATATCACATGTCTGAACAAGATCCATAGTATAACCATGTCAAATAGTATATCAACATCAATATCCAAAGTGCCTCTAATAATCATCATGCATCATAACTGAATCAAGTGAACAGTAATCCATGCTCTAACATCTAACATCATACTATAATAAGGTCCATAATCAAGTCCATAATATAACCAATAGTATCATGATTAGTATAAAAAAAGGTGTCAAAGGGAAGTGGGCACTACACCCTAGGAACCTTGACACATTCATTCCTAAATGTTTTGACGTGGTTTTCAACATAGGTAGTGTAGGGATATTAATGAGAATTATCTTTTCCAAGAATGATATAAAAAAGAGGAATGTTATGTCATAAGATAACTAGATGACCTCAACTAAATCCTTGGGATGTTTTGAGTGGGCTCACAAACATTCCCATTGGAAATCACAATTATTCACACAATGCACATGCCTAGTAGAGGAGGCAAGACAGTCGAAGTGACTTGCCCGATTCTAAATACAAGCTCTTTGTAGGCTACCAAGGGACCGTGTTTACCCATACGAAGGGTTAAAGAATTGGGGCATTGACCCTATAATCCACATTATCCCCACCCTTATAGGATTCACAAAGAGTCCCTCACCACCTCTTAAAAATAGGAATCTTGCATATGTTTGATTCCATTACACTTTTTTCCTTTCTTGCCATGACCTCTAGCTCATGTTTTTCATCCAACTTATTTTCTCCATTAAGAGACAATAAAGCATCAACAAAATCAATCAACATTGTCATTGGAGTTGAAGATGTACATGCCCTTGAGTCGGTGTTCCTAACAAAATGAGAGAATTCCGAATCAATCACCAAAATTCCCACTAGAATGCATAAGTAAGCACCCAATCACCACAAAGTGGGAGACACAACTAATCATATCATGAAACAGTCCCTAATTTCAAATTTAATGTGTTGAATTAAAATCCCATCTCTATCGTTTTCCACATTCCACCACTTACCATCCAAAGTTTTTTCACATGAAAGTATGATAAGGATATCCCAATGTGTGTTGGAAGCTCTAAGGCTCAACCTTGTGAAGAATATTTTTCATTTTGAGCACCTTGTTTACAATCTTTTGTCAACAAGGAAGTGGCTTAACACAATTTTCTTTTTGGTAACTTTTCCTAATATACGAAACATAGAGGCAATTTTGATACATGACTCTTAGAATATGTGTCAAAAATTATTATTATTATACCATGTATTCATTTGTGTTCACCATTTTTTTACATTGGAGTTAAACACGTCTCTTGGCATGAAATCCTTTGTTGAGTAAGCTTAGGACAACATAAATTTTCATTTTCTTAATTGAAAATGAATACCCAAAGCTAGAAAATTTTATTTTAATTTTTTTCAAATGACAAAATTAATTATATGTGGATGGATAGGATGGCCTCTCCATTGTTTACAAATGGTTAGTTATTTCCAATGTAGGTAGAACTGTGACACATTTAATATTCTAACATAGATGGGTTGGTTTAATTTTATAAATTTTCTATTTTTGATTGGTAACAAATTAGGGAAGGTATTTTAATATATATCTAGAAGGTTTGATTAAAATATTTTTCGTATTAAAGTGAAACAAGGGGAGAATATTTTAGGGGTGAATATGATACAATGAAATAAGTATCGAGCAACATGAGTTCACTTAATCAAAAATTGTATCGATCATTATATTAGTGTTGTATTGCAGTTTTCTTAGTAATGTGGAGTTTTTGCTCAATCAACACCGCAAACTTGTTTGTTTGTTGTAAGGTGCCAACAATTGGCTCTATCCATTATATAATTGAAAGAAACAATTTTCTTTTTGAGAAAATATGAAAAAAAAATCCATTTTTTTGTAGTTTTATTCTTTGCGACATTAAGGTTTTCAATTGGACAATGTTTTATCTGTTTGATAAGACAAAGACATGAATGGAAAGTTGAAAACAACGCGCCGGAATTAAATACCTCCATGTCCCACACCTATTCCACAATTCAGATTCTTCCTAGCCAAATAATATATGCTATAGGTGCACCACTTTATCATCGTGATCTCATTCATATTGTTCACATGATTGCAATTTATACTTAAAGGGGCCAAAATAAAAAATAGAAAATCCAATAAGTTCCAGTTTGAAACCCAACCACAATATTGACTTGTTTTTAACACTTTTGACCCCCATTTTCGGTTGCAGCCGAGATTATTACAAAAAAACAAGCGATACAAAATTAATCAGTCCCATTTAACGATTGCACATATGAATGATAAGTAGATTTTATTTCTTGCACTCCAAGTGGCCAACTAAAGTCTTGCCAAAAAAGGTATATCTGATCAAATCTAATAGCTATGTTTAGGTACAATTCATTGAGAAAAAAAAGGATTTTAGCATGAAAATATCAAACTAGTTTTATTGTATTGTTTTTAAATCAATTTATTTGCATGACTTTTTAATGGCAACGGGCATGGTTCAGAGGGAGATAATAAATTCCGCGGTGGACATGCAGTACACACTGAGCTTACCTATCTTTACAAAATGATTAATTTGTCAGTTACATTAAGTGACACAATACAAAAAAAGAAGGTGGTGAGGCCGGAACAAGGGATCCGAAGGAGAGGTGACAGACGGCGGCAGAATGTAACTAACGGACATTTCGGTAGACTGTTTTGACCAGAGCGAGGGGCCCACATGCCACGTCATGAAAAACAAGAACATACCAACGAGATAATGCGTTATTTTGCGGAGCTGGCCTTATATTAGAGCTTCACAACTTCCCTAGACTACCAAACGTAGCATATTTGGTTACATAAAATTCCATCCCTTTCTTTAATATTCTCTTCTTTCTCCGGACTCCGGATTCCGCATCACTGGTTAAATAATGGGACCCGCAAGCCACGTCAACATATCTGGAAGGGAGGAGTTCCACAGAGCCGAAAGCGCGCTTAGAACGCGGTCGCTAAATATGCGAGCTCCATGAACATGGGAATCAAATGCATCTATAAATAATTCGGAGCATGAAATTATTTGCTCATCTATACCCTGTGTGTTTTTAAGTATAAGTATGCAACTATCGGCAATTGATATGTCCGATTTCAGAGAGGAAAACAAATATAGAGGTGCACGAAAGCGGAAATGGGGAAAATGGGTTGCCGAAATCCGTTGTGGGAAAAGATCGCGCATATTGCTGGGTTCGTACTTCACTGCCCACGCTGCTGCTCGAGCTTATGACGCTGCGCTCTTGTGCCTGCGAGGTCCCCACGCCACTAATTTCAATTTCCCCTTCTCGCAGTTCAACTCAACTGTATTAATGCATATGGCCAACACGAATCCATCACCACACTCTGTTCGACAAGCTGCCATTGATTTTGCCTCCCACTTCGACACCATTCCTAAGAATTGTAATGAGCCATTAAACATTGAGACTTCAGGCGACGGTGAGGAGTCCACCGGACAGAGTGCTGAGAAAGAAGAACAGTCAGAGAAACTTCCAAGCTGTTCAAACGTGCATGTTAATAATCAACACTCTGCACTGGTTCAAGTTCAACAAGCTAATATATGGGAGTGGGATGATGTTCTGCGATATCCATCAAATATAGCGGATGAGGAACTCCTCCAGATGCAGCTGTAGTCTGCCGAGCCTGTGAAAGCGTTGTCGTTTACTCTTAAATGTTCATTGCTTTCATTATTCTTTCTGTCCTTAATATTAGAGCAGTAGCAAAATGTCCACACGTCTCCCTTTCATCATATTTATTTCATGAACACTATCTCCATTATCCATCCGCATCAATAGCATGCTTTTTCATATGAAGCCAAGCCTACTTATAGAATCATACTCGATGCTCATTAAAATCGATTTAATGCTGATAATGTTCTACCATATAGCGGTTGAGGAGCTCCTCCAGATGCAGCTGTAGTCTGCCGAGCCTGTGAAAGCGTTGTAGTTTTCTCCTTAATGTCATTATTCTTTCTATCCTTACTCACAAAGCAGTAGCATAATGTCCACTCGTCTTCCTTGAATCATTATCCTTTCATGCTCTCTCTATCCGTCCATCAATGATCGGTTGCATAATGTCCACATGTCTTCCTTTCGTCGTATTCATTTCATGAAAAATATCTTCATGCTCGATGCTCATTACGAAAATTTTGAGTGTGTTCCACTTTTGTTACCAACTAGCAATCGCACGTGAAATGTGCGATGTGTACGCCGAAGGGGAAGTTGACAATGAGGATTATTTCGAGGGACCCAAATATAAAATGAGGAATAGGGTTGTAGAAGAGGGGATTGGAGGGAGGAGTAGGGATTGGGAGAGTATAATGTTGGGGAGGTGGGGGTCATGGCGGGAACAATTAGTGGAAGCTAACATTTTTTTAAGGAGGAAGATATATATCATGTGTAGATTTTGTTAATTGTTTGAAAAAGAAGTGGGTTATGACGTATAAGGTGTCGTGGAAACATAGTGTGGAGATATCTTAACAAGAAAGGTGTTGTAAAAGAATAGTTGAAAGGAAAACTTGCATTTTTTGGATGAATGTGGAAGTCAACAATTTTTAATGAAACTACAATTTTGCATTGAGGGTTCATGATGTTTTTGTATTCATGTTCATCTATGATAATGGTTTCTCTTCATATTTCGAGAATACGATTAAGGTTCCCACACATAAAATTTCTTATTGAGTCGTGGAACAAGTGCGGGACACATGTGATGAAAGAAGTAATGAGTAACATGATACATCAAAATAGAAATGAGTTTTTGCTACAATGCAACAAACCATCACCAGGATATAATATATTTTATCTTTTAACGAAATTTAAGTAACATTCCATGAGGTCCTTGATCCGAATTTTGTTTGAATGCAGTTTTTAAAACCTCTATGGACATTTTCAGGTGCATATACTAAACTCAAGGATGATGGTAACATGGTCCCATTACATATTTGTGGAATCTCTCTCCGTATAAGGGTTTTGAATGGCCATGTCATCCTGATGGGTTTATGTGATGGTGTTTGGCACTACAGTGACACACTAAATACAATGGAAAAAGATGGCCATTTTAGTAGTGACGAGGAGAATCTTGTGTGCTTACTTTTAATTTTTTTAAATGATGTTTTTTCCCATCTCTATTATTTAACAAAAATAATAATCCCCAATCTAGAGTACCTAGCACCTACGCCTATGGGGAATTAAACTAGCGACCACCTGTAATGCAAGTAGGCATATCCTCTATGGAATATTCCATGCAAATAGTTAAAGTGAAGCATTGTTGTAGGAATCTATGTTAGTCAATGGAAAACCTTTCACTGGCGTCCACTTCTCCTGTTCCTGTTCATCCTTTCTGAAATAAAGTTCAAATGTGAACATTGTCGACAAAAAATATATTGATGATGTGGAAGAGAGATACTTGGACACTTTCGGGGTTCATACATAGCGAATGCACGAAATGTGTTACATGAAAGTGACATTAGCGGAGAAGGGGGGGAGTGAAATGGAAGGTTGAGATTAATTATTTCAATGTGCATGTACAAACAACAAAAATAGAACCTATCTTTTCCCTTGGATGTCTGACACCTATTAACTGCTGACCAGGTCTTTCCCTCAGTGAAAATGTCATTGGCAAGATGCCAACATCTACTCGATTTTTGTTTTTTACATAATCTCTTATGTTTCGTCCCACCACCAAAAACACTCTATCTTCATTTTGTCTATGAACTTAAATACCCCCAATTTTTAGTCGAAGGAAAAACATACACATAATGTGGAAGTGGAGTGGGATTTGGAAATTTGGACACTACTATAAAATTGATGACCTTTCAACATTCGAGATTACCGGAAGTAAATTCTATAAACAACATTGTCACTCTTGCCACAGGAAAGTTTAATTTATTGACCTTAGCATGGGCCGACAAAGGACATCAACATTTAAAGCAGAGTAAATGAAATTAAAAAAATTTACTCTTCTATGCTTATGAAAGGATTGAACGGACATTTCCAATTTCATGAAACCAAAGATACAACACATACAGTTGACGAGTCTCAGGTGGTTCCATGGAGGGTGTCGACGCACTTTGAACTGTGGGCCGCAAAGTTACCTGTCAGACTACCCTAACCCCAACCCACCTCTGACATGCCTTGGGCGTAAATATATATATTTTTAGCCTTAATATTTATGATAAAACAATAATAATTTCATCATTCGTACTAGATGACAAAAATATTTAAACAACGGGTGGGAATTTGAAATAGCGATCATATGTGACCGTCATCCAAAATGACTGTGGCAGGGGTGGATTTACGTCAACTAACTTGAAAATTAAACAACATTAATTCTTGCTATACAGATTCACATTCAATAAAACAACATTGGCATATATGAAAGACCTCAATTTGGCATGGAAAAGCACTAATAAAATCTTACATTTGAAGGAAGTGGTGAAGATGTGTGTTCAATAGACAAGAAGAAATATGATAACATTCACTTGGTTTCTTTGATTGGATGAAAGAGACTGTAAACATGGTGTTTAAAATGGAGATATTGGGGTCCAACATAGCAAATTCCTCCCTATGTTTTGTTCCGAAAAGAGGGGAGGCCCATTACAGCAAGTGTGACATGCATTTGAAGTGAGACACGTAGAGGTGAGTGTTTATTGGTGGCTTGGAACCTCGGTCGACCGAGAGGGTAAAAACTAATAACAAAAAAAATATAGAGGGATAAAATAAAAAACATAAAAAAGTGCCACATTGTATGCTTTGATATCAATATTTTTCTTGATATGACAAGTACAACAATGAAAATTTAGGGTTTGTAGGTTATAGATATTTTAGATTTATCCTCATCCTATACGCCATTATCAATATTTTCTTAATAAGACAAGTTTAATGTAGGAAATTTAGGATTTGCAGAGTTTGGACACATTTTATATTTTTTTCTAAAGGCATTTGAATTAGATATTACTTAAAGCAATAAGATTCTGGTTGAAAAGATATCATATGAATTGTATAGCTTCAAAAGTATCGTACATGTTTGTTTCTCCATGTATATAACATGGGAAAAATAGGCCCATGTCAAACAAAACCACCAACCGGGTTAAGCACTCTTCAAAACCCAAAGTAGAACATGGAGAGTGACACATCCAAAATGGCCTTTCAGACTTGTCATTTTCCTTTTATTTGAGATTTGGAGGTGTTAGCCACGTTGAAATCCAAGTAAACGTTGTAAATTTAGAAGTTGCTGGATAGTTGTAGCAAGAATTAAAATAAATAAATAAACAAAACATTATGGCGAATTGTGCTAACCGGAGATCTTGCTAATAGTTTTCCTAAAATCAACACCATTATGAGTTAAATAAGACATGCACATGGAGATAAATATGTAACCTTAATATCTCCTCATTTTACTATATACAAATTAATCGATTTGGATCTGTATCTGTATCTGAAGCGGGTTCATTTGGATCTGTATCTGTACCCGTTGTTGTTTTGTTTGTTGTATGCAAAAGAAGAAGAAGATTGAGGATAAGGATGTGTCTCATTTGGGCGTAATGTCTAGTTATATTTATTTTGCTTCTTCTATTTATGAACACATGTGCACTACGTGCACTATAACCTTTGTTGCACCATTCCCATGGTAGACGATGCCGGCCGTATTGCACATGCGGGTAGGAGTGCGACACTACAACTATCAACGCACTATTTCATATTAAAAATAATATGTCAACAAAAAAATAGAGGAATGCAGAAAAATTAAAATATGAATATGTCGATCATACACAAGTCAAATTGCCAATTTGTGCCCCGGAGGACTCAGCGCAACTTGTGCACAACTTCGGCGTAATTAATTTGTTGTACGTGAGTCACGAATCTAGTTCAAGGACTCCATTCAATTTGTAACAAAGATATAGATCGTGCACTTATTCATAAGGTTTCATGTACAGGGTAACTATTTGCAGAGAAACGAACATCTGCCAACAGTTAACGTGAATTAAAAGCTAACAGATGACACATACATAGGAAAATTCCCCAGATCTATTGTGTAGCTTATGCAGTCAATGGAAAGACACATGGACAACCCATAACTCATATTTCGACGTATTTTCTAGGAAACAGCGAAGGACTGAACCTTCGACACGTTCTAAGGTATTTGCGGAACATTGCGGACACCGAAAAAAATTAAAAAAATAGCACATGCATTTAAAACGGTTTAGACATTCATCTACCCTCATCCTACATATGAAAAATTATCACTTTTAGAAAGATTATCCTTCCAAGGAAGAAAAAAAAACTCCAATGCACAAACCTTGGATCCAAAAGGAATGCCCCGAACAGGAGAAAATCAAGAATAAAAGTAGATATTGATATTTTAGCTAACACCAGTGGAAGAAATCAACAAACTCGACTGTGCATCGGGGGTTTGCAGAGACGTTGACGTCTTTTCAGAAGAAATTGCATCGGACATTCGATGGAGGTGACACAGAAATGACCCTACGTGCTTCATTGACGTGCATATACACGTTTTAATTTCCCTCTGTATCACCAAATCCGTCGACCTCGACCTCTTCATTCTCAGAAACCCTGATGAAATCAGGATAGAGGGGGTGGGGCGTCTGCTCTAGCTCCATCCACGCATTCCTGGAATGCTTAAGACCCCACATCTGTATGCTCTTGGGTACATTGAGCTTGCTCTTCTCAATGGCGGCCACCAAAATGAGCCTTCTGTGCCACTCTACCGTTGGGGTCCTAAGAAAATTGCGCATGGGTGCATGTATCTTACTCCTCACCCCTTGCCTAATATCACAAGCCAACACACTAAATGGACTATAATTCATGCAATATAAGAAACCATCGGAATAAGTCATCTTACCTGATTCCAAGCTGCAGAGCCGAGGCAACGCTTTTGACATTGTCCACCATCCATAACATGAATCATACACTTCCGTGCTCAAATTTTTGATGGCGAAGGGGGATATCAAATCATCTCTGGCGAACACGAGCTTGTGTAAAGGGTGAAGCCAACAAAAGGAACAAAACACTCCTTCAATGTGGAGGGGAAGAAGGTGAAATTGTGTGTCAAGGGGTTGCATTAAAGTATGGCTTTCCACCCTGGCTCGTCCGGGACGCAACAGAGAAGTCCCCTGGAAGATGCGGCCACAATGAAGCGGGGCAGCATAAATGAGAGGGAGATCTTCAACCATAAGCATGACAAGGGATTGTAGAGGAACCCTTGCATCCATAAAACTGAGTTACATAACCGTCTGGTCCACAATGACCGAGGGAAAAAGGAAAAAATTGAGGGAGCGACATAGCGGCAGATGAACCACTGGATGCGGACATCGATGCTTCAATGCAGGCCGCCAATGTTCTGACAGGTGTTAGAGACTGCAAGGAATTGCTCAATGTAGGTGTAAAAATCATCAATTCTGAAAATTCTGCAGCATGGCTCTGCGACAAGCTAGCTGCAAATACGGTTTCCCAGAAATCAACGGCTGCAAACATTTCGTATTCAACGTCCTCTCTGCACCTTAATCCTTGCCGTCGATGCTTCTGACATGCGTCAAACCCTCCTCAGCTTCAACCCAACTGAAGGAACGCCTTTCGGCATAATCAATATTTATATTATATTGATTTTTTCAATTTAATAATATTGATAGTTTTATATTATTTTTGGCTTCACTTCAATAAATTATAATTACCCCAATGTTGCATCATTTGTAGTGATATGAAGGTACAATAATTGAAATGTCATGAAGGTGCAATCAAATAATTCTATATATGAGCATCAAATGTATTATTTGTGGTTTTATACACGTAGTATTATCTTTATCCACATCAATAAGTTGTTTTACATATGAAATGAAGCCAATTTGGGATAGAATCACATTCAATGCTCATTAAATTTTTTTTTTTTTCATAATGGTAATTTTTGTGATAAAATTTTTGAGTTTGTTCCACTTATGATAGTCTCAATAATTTATACAAGATACTAGAATTTATACTTTCAATTTTCTTAATTTTACTTAATATATTCTCAATAATTTACACAATATTACAATTTTTATTTTCAATTTGCTTGTTAAAAAAGAAAATTAAGAACTTGAGGCAATTGACTTAACTAGCTCATGTATCCTTAAAAGATACAAAGGATGGGTAAATTGAAATTCAAGAGAGGTTATGAATTTGTTATATATGCTTAAAACAAATGTGAATTACATTTAACACCATATATGTTAGATGAATATGATATGCTATAAAACATGTATTTCTTTTAAATTATTATTATTAAGTATTATTGTATCCAATATGTAATGCCTGCAAAAATGACATTCTAAAACACGCTAACACCTAACACAACTCCCGTAAATTGCAACTATTTTTTTTTTTGTTACAAGACTAAGGATATAGGTAAAAGAGTTTACATGGGGTTAATCCCCTAGGGTACCGCAACTAACTCACACCACTAAACTCAACCCTATGGTTTAAGAGCTAGTTCTATGAGAAGATTAACATATTTTCTAATTCCTCATTATGGTCCTTTAATCAGATATTCACTAGGGAAGTAACAAGGATTGATTGATTTAATTAAATGTTTTCTTCTCCTTAGTAAAGTTAATTCCTAATAAGGTTAACCTCTTACACAATAATATAACTCATTATCTTAATAACTTAGAGTCTTTCCTATCACTAACTAAATTTTACTAAGTACTAACCATGGCTTAGCACTCTATGAAAATTAAATGGCCCCATTCCCCAATTAAACATACTACTAAAGTTCCAAAACCCCATTTTATTAAATCATTCTCACCTAATAAAGTAGGGTAAAACCTCCACCCTTGGATCAAAACAATTTCAACCATAAGATCCTAGGGTTACAAACAAGCCCTAATTTTCCTTATGAGTTTTAATAAATCCTTTCCTTTGATCATTTCTCTCATTTGTTCTATTTGTTTTGTTGGAAAATGTAGGTTGGAGAGGAGAAGGCCATGGGAGCAAGGAGGAGGAAGAATTCAAGGAGGACTCTACAAGGACCAAGCTTTAGAAGGTTTAGATTGTAGGTTTAAATGTTGTTTTCATTTTCATTCAAGGATTGGGAGGGTTCTCTTCCCCCAATCTAGTTCTATTACAAAACATTGTATTTGGGTTTTTTAATTTGGGGCAAACCCTACCCCATTGTTATGAATGAAAAAGACTAATTTTAGATCCATCCTTTTCTAAGTTTTATTGTCATATCTAAGAGTTTTACACATTTTTGCATCTTTGGCGTGTAGGTTAAATTTTACAATTTTGGGTTTTGCTAGAAATAGTTACAAATTTTACATAATCGCGGATCCATGGAGTTCTGTCGTAAGTGACAGAACTGCCACCCGAACAGATCGACAGTCCTGGGACTACCACCCTATGGGTGACAAACCACAGACTGTCGCCCTACTGAGCAATAGTTTTGAGACTGCCACCTTAGCCTGAGTGGTGGTTAAGGGACCACCACTCTACATAGTGCGGCGGTCCTATTTCGAAAAAACAAAACCTAAAACCCGAGAAATTCCAAAAGATTACAAGTTACAAAGAGGTTGAAATATGCATTCTAAGTTTGTGTTTGTTCATTTAGAGTTCCAGATCTGAGTTTTATTGCTCTTTTATTCATTTCTTAGTTAAATATACTCTTTTACAAGATTTAAAAAAAAAAACTAATACTAGCTACTAGATCTATTCCATTTTTCCAACTAAATTTTCCTTCCATTTCCATGAGCAAAAGAAATCTAAATCTATTACTATACATTTTCACTTTCTTGCTATAAAAGCAATCAACATTACTGAATACAATATATGTATACAACTTGTTCTCTCTTTCATTTCACTATAATATATATACATTCAAATTAACTACAATAAGTTTATTTTCCCATGCAATGATATTATGCATACAAGTTAAAATTCTTACACTTCTATTTTTCCTTCTTTCTCACTTACAACTTTACAACTACATAATGAAAGTAACTCTTCTTTTCCATTTCACAACTAATTCAATACAAATCTTCTTTTTCTTTTCAACATACATTATTTGAATGCAAAATTTCTCTAAGAAATTATTACAAAGTCATCCACTCAAGGTGGGAAATAATAAAAGAAAGTAAATAAGGGAAAACTACAATAATACAAATTCCTCCACCCTAAGTGAAATATAATAAGTTTCTTCACAACGATAAGTTCTCAAGGTCCTTAAGAACACTCCAAGATCCACAAATCCAAGCAAGATAGCTCCTTCAATGCTTGTTGATTCACAACAAAATAGGGGGAGAGGCAATGCTCTCCACCGAACCAAGACATCCAATGAAGAGGAGAAGCCATCATCTTCATTGGCCTTCGAGCCCCAACCACATCGTAATGGAATACGATTCAACTCATGACAACAACTAGCTTCCACAATACTTAACAAGTAGTCACACAATCCATTCCATACACATTCAAACACAACAACGATACAAACACAAGGAGCAACAAAAATAATGATAACACAAGGCTTATCAAGAAATCCAAAAGAGCAAGATCTATGTGGAGGCCACTTATGCCTCCCAATGGGAATGGGTTCCCACATTAAAGCCTCCAATGTAAGTCTCAAATCCCCTACAACTCTTATGCCTCCCTCAAGTACCCCTTATACCTCCATATACTCTTATGCCTCCCTCAATCTCTTATGCCTCCCTCATAACAAGAAACAAGAAGAAATGCAAGCATTCCTCATACAAGGTGGGGCACCCAACCCAAACTCACTTCAATAAGAAAGTAGACTCTTATGCCTCCCTACGAGAAAAATCCCCATAGTCTCCTCCTACTCCAAACTTAGGCAATCTACCCACACCCAACAAGCATTCCAAAGGAAAACAACACTCAACACAACATATAAAAACATAATAAAAGTATAACAAAAGAAAAGTAAGGCTCCTACCTCTTCATAGTAGACCTTGTCCCAAGAATGAAATTCCAAGCTCCTCAAGGCCAAGCAAGCATCCAAAATCTCCAACAATCCACATGCACTCACAACAAAATATTCTAAGTCTCCAAAAATCCTCTAACTCCCAAAATACAAGAGTCCAAAATGATCAAGTAACCCCCAAACAAGTGAAAGAGAGTCTATAAATAGAAAAGGGAAGGAGGAGGATGAGGTGGCTCCATGTAGGATGCCACATCATTCATCCTAAACTCCACCTCACTTGGTCAAACCTCAACCCCAATGCACCATCAATTGGTGGGTGAGAGGAATGACAAGATACCTGCACACAAAAACAAAGCCCACACCCCCAAAGGACATAATTAAATATTTGAAAGAAAGTTCAATAAACATTTCACCTTTTACTCTTCCCAAAACACCTAATGGGGCCTAATTTTGACCCCCAACCCATATGTAGGGTTGGTATGTCAATTTAAGAGGTGTGGGACAAGTTTAACTTCTCCTAAAAGCTTTCAAAATTTTCCCCTAAGGTCAAATTCGAGTTTCCCATGAAGGTAGAGTGTACAACACTCTAAATCTTAAGCATTCAACACACAACACAAAATCCAATAGTAGATCAAGTCTAATAAATGATCTCCTTTTGGTCACATCTTTGATTAATTAGGAAAATAGGTTAATTTAACTCTAATAAATACACTTAGACCCACTAAGTCAAAAGGGAGGAACTTACATCAAAACTAAATAATTAAAACAAATAAATTACACCACTCAAAGGAACACATACAATCATAATACAAAAGGGAAGTTAAATTCAAAGCAACACATGACCCCTTGGTCACAATTTTCCCCTAACCAAAATAATTCTAACACACACACAATTACATGTTGCTATGGTGACCCTAGCTAAATTCATCTAGAATTCCAATGCGGTTGGTCTCCAATCCCCCCGATGTTATTGTGAATATAAATATAATTGCAAAACATGGAATACCTCCTTTAGCCTCATGGACGCATTAAAACATCCATCTCAAAATATGCAATATAAATCTAAAATCATCTATATAAGTAGTAATATCAACTAGGAAATTATGAATCATTTAAAAATTTCTAGCAACATTTCTATCGAACGTTTCATCCATGTCAAAATGATTACAACATAATTTCAATTATCAAAGCTTACTCAAGGTGAAGAAAGTATATGACATGTCAGAAATATATGTATAAATACCCATGTCCACAACATATCAACATCAATATTAATTGTCTCTAATAATCCACATGCATTATATATGAATCGAATTATCAACAGTCTAGTATATCTAACATCTAGTATCATGCTGAATCAAAAGGTTACAACCACGTCCATAAGTGTAATCAATAGTACCAAAATCAAAGAAAAAAGGTGTCGAAGGGAAGTGGGCACTACACAATCTATTAGTTAGAGAAGGCTGTATTCCTAGCCCTAGTTCATATTTTCACAATTCACATATTGTATGAACCAAAACCACACTTTTAGTTCAAAAATTAAATTTGTAAACATTTAATATGACCGATTTGAAGTAAACTTTGTTATTGTAAGAGTATTACTACTTGACATGGTGATTGTTTTACAATACATATATTAATGACATATTGAGTCTTGGTTTCTTCCCTCTTAATTTAAATGTATTAAATACACATCTTTTGCAAACATGATTCTTGGTAAAATAGTATGTTGCAGTGTAGATAATTTTTTTCAACCATGGTCATAAGGCTAAGCCCCTCCTTGGGTATGGGGAGGCTCCCATTATTGAATGTAAACTAAATAAAACTATGGGGTGACTCTTAGGATAGGGATCGCACTGAAATACTCCACTAAACCTATGGTAAAATGCTTGTATAATGTACAAGAGCATAATTATCTTGGAGGGAGGTAAAGGGGAGTAGGAGAAATAGGGAGAGAGGATAAATGTTGTGAGTAGAAATTATAGGATTCTCCCCAAAAAGAAAAAGTGTATGTCAAAATTAAATTATAATAATTCAACCATGCAATTAAAATCAATAATACTAGATTAGATACATAAACTTATGTGAATTCATTAAAAAAATATATAAAGTACTTTATTGGTTATACAAGATCACAATTACTTGCAAAATTGGATATAAGAGAGTATGGATACAATATTGTAGAGTACATTTCTTGTATTAGAAATGAAATCCAAAATACAGTGACATTCAACAATGGGTGACCCTTTTAATGGAGTCTCCTTTCCAATTTATAGCTTACAAAATGTCTCTTGCTCTCCCCCAATTTGTGAATCTTCATCTTACAGCTACTTGCAATTTTTCATATTCCCTTAGGAATGACATTAAATTTAGATACGTGACAAAAAGTTAATTTATGGACCATATTAGAAAGTCTTTACTTGACGAAATCCTTAATAAATCATATTTATATGAGGAAGAAGTTATATACATTTTAGATAAAATAAGGTATGAATATTGTTGATCATTTAAATATTTTCAATACTTTGATATACCAAATGACTAGTATTGTTAAAAAAGTGGAGGAGGAATACAATGAATTCACCTTGTTATATAATTTACTAGATTCTTGGGATCATATAGTAAATTCTATTAGTTTTAGTACTACTAATAACATGGATTATGATTCTATTGTGGGTAAATTATTGGCTGAGAAGATGTAAAAACTATAGTGGAGAGTGTTGGTGCTCAATTTGGTCTCGCCCCGTTTATCCTTAAAGTTCTTTACTTTGTTGGCTCTGTCGTTTTCTTTATCTCCCCGTATTGATGCATAAAAAATGTCCTCTATTTGTTTGCCATGATTAGTACCTTCCTTGCTTGAGGATCACTTAAAATTCCATAATTTGTTTTTCGTTCCTCTGTCCATGTGAAAGAATCTGTAACTTGGGTGAAAACTCGAGTTTTTTCCTTCCTTCGATTTTCCACAATCACGTTTTGTTGTCCTTTTCTTTTTTGTTCCAAGTATCTATGAAAACATGATTAGATGTGGCTCAGAGGATCATATTTGGTCCTTATATCATTTTCAAATTCTATCTTGAAAGAAAGATTCATTTCCAAGCTCAAATGGTGATTTTCCTGCATTTTACGGTTTGACGGGTGTGTTTTTCACCCTAAAATTTATATCTCAGCATATGTGGAAATGTGCACCTTTTTGGTTGGATGCGACTTAATGGGGCACTTTGAAAACTCTAAGGCTCACTTCAACTAAAAACTTGCCCACATGGAGGGCCTATGTTCATTTGAAAATTCACCTTTTGGTTTGGCCTTGGAGTTGCACCGGGGAGACACGTGGAGGTTTCCGTTGCCTTTCCCAGACTTAGACATTGTTTTATGTGGCAAGTAAAGTTTTGGTAGACCATGGAAATGTGGATGGCTAGATATCATTTGAAGATCCACCTCAGGGTACCACCTTAACAATTGTGACAAGGAGACATGTGGAGGCTTCCGGCTCCACTCTATACATAAAATTTTCAAAGCAATTTTGAAAGGCCTGGGACACATGGAAGGACCGTTCGTATTTGGGGACTAGTCCCTAAATTTTAGTTTGAATAATCTCTAGAAGGACACTTGGAGGCCTCCGCTCACTCTGCCCTTGCTTGGAATTTTCAATGGCCAAGGAAAAATGTCTCAGACCCTAGACACATGGCACCTTCCACTTATCCTTCAAATTTTTTATCAACTCTACTAGAATGAGACACATGGTGAGTCTGCACTTGTTTAGGGTCTCTACTTTTGAGGACCATACAAAAGGTACGCCAAGGCGACGCATGAAGGCTTTTGCTGGCTCTTTTTTTGCTGAGACTTTTCAAAAGCCAAAAACTAATTTTCTTGGGCCCAGGGCACATGGAAGGCCCGCGTTTGTTTGGAGACTTGGCTTTGTGCCTCACCTTTCCAGTTGCGCCAAGGAAACACATGGGCGGATTTGATCTAAAATTAAGAAAGGGAAACATCAATGGTTGTTGTGCATTGCGTCTATTTTTCTACCGTTTTTGGTCCAAGAGTCTTGGAGATGTGAATATGCACTATTTTTCATCATTTTTTGATGAAATTACTTGTTGTCTCTATTTCTAAAATTCCATTGAATGGATTCAAAACTTAATTTTCGAGTCCAAGGATAGTAAAGGTCGATATTTTGAAGTTGGAATTGCTCAGGAACTTGCAAAAAGGGAAATTAATAGAGAAGTTAGATGTGGGACAATGTTGCAGAGGAAAGAAAGGGAAAAGGATGAAATGATGAAAGTTACAGGCACAAAAGATGAAAAAGGTGTTTCCTCGAGAGTGAAAAGGATTACCTATCATATCTAGTCATGCAGAGCCTTTGGAGAATGATTAAAAAGGGGATTTCTCGCATGACATAATCAAAATGATTAGAAGGATTTCCAAAAATTTATGGCATGGCATCCTCGTCATTAGTCGAGGGCCCAATAAATGTGATCAGTTCACAATTGGTTAACCTGGCATCTTTTCGGATGTAAATTTGTTAAATGTCGATTTCTAAGGAAAATTGGTAACAAGCACAGGTCCCTTGAATATTCTTATTTTTTGGGGAGGAAAATTGAGTGAGTAAAATTTATAAATGTAATGAGAATACTCTTACAAAAATTCAGGGGTTAAATTCTTAAGAGAAAATTTGAGAAAGCCATCTTCCTGAGAGACAAATCTGAGATAAATTTTTGATTCTTTCTATGTTAGATTTTCTATCATGTCAAGTTGGTTGCAGATGTATAGGTATTGATGAGCACCGAGATTGCTTTGGAAGCTCTCCCCTGCTGATGAATCTAAGTAATTTTGAAATTAATTTGTGTTAAATCTATAGAAATTTGTGTCCGCCTTGTTTCAAAATTTTTGTAAATGGTTTCTTTTGTTCTTATTGCAATCTTACATTCAAATCTTTGTGAAATCACATAGGACCTCATCCCTATGACAATTTAGTGGGATTTACATTTAAATTCATTTCAAGAATAGCCTTCATCTTGTGATGAGATAAACAAATTTAAAATCAATTCACTGTCATTTTTTGCTAAATATTGTTTGTAAGTATTTGGGTGTACCTTAGGCATGATTGATCAGACATTTTGGTGTTTAATTGAGTATTTTAACTAGAGCCTTCAGTTAGAGTCTCAAATATTGTGTGAAAACATGTTGATGTCAGCCTCTATTGAACCACACCTTCTGGTTGAAGGAATGCCTTAATTATTCTGAAGCTTTATGTTGTTGAGTTGTCCATTGTTGTGAATTTTCTTAGAGATCTGGTATGATCAACTTTATCCTTCTTAATCTCCCACAAAAATTATTCGAAAACCATGAATCCATCCTAAACTACCCTTGTATTCCATGTATATCAATAATGGAACAAAAATCTATTTATTAAAATATGCAGAACAATCAGGATTTCTTAATGTCTTCAGTAACCTTAGCCTTGTGTTGAAAGTATCTCCACCTTTTAGAAGTGACAACTCTTGAGAGTTAAATTATGGAGTATTGACCATATTTTCCCAAGGTTTTATTCATAAAATTTGTTCAAAATAAGGATATCTCCATCTCCTTCATCAAATAGAGGTTACACTAAGGGTTCTCTCAGCCTCATCAAAAGGAATAGCCTAAAGTAGTGAGGATAGGTTAAATCCTCATGAAGGTGTTATCCATCTCTCCACAAATCTGAGTGGCAAAGGGCTAGTTAGATCTCATCCCCAACTACAAAATGACACACATCATGATCTATCTGTCTCTAAGCTCCATGTCAAATCTGTCATGCTACTCAGCTTGAAAAGGAGAATGAATTTGGATACCAACAAAGATACCTCTACACCTGAAGCCATGTTTTCTAGAGAAACATATAAAAAAAAACATCAAAGCTCTAGTAGAACATCTAGATTTTAGTCACAAGGTGGAAAGTGTAAGGAAATGTGTTGGAACTGTTGAAAACTAGGGAATCTTAAGAAGAATTGTGAAAAGAGGAAAAAATCAGAAAAGGAGAAATATGTTATAGTGGAAGAAAATCAAATAGAGATAAGTGAAGGTATAGATGTTGAAGCTCTATAAGTTTGTAATTTTTTCGTTTTATAATCAAGAATGGTCATTGGATTCTGGTAATACACATCACATGTGACTGCATAGAGGCTAATTTTGTTCATGCCAAACCCTTGATGGTAGTTTTGTTCTTTTGAGAAATAATATTTCTTAGAAGACTAAAGGGATTGCTAGTGTCAAGATAAAAATGTTTGATGGAATAATAACGAAAATAACAAAAGTTAGACATGTACAAGAACTATAAAGAAGTTTTATTTCCTTGAGTGAGTAAGAATCCAAAGTAGTTATAATTTCATAGGTCAAGGTGGAGATTTAAAGGTGGCTAAGGGTTGCATATTTGTAATGAAGGCTCTAAAAGTAGGGATTCGTTACATATTACAAGTAATTATTGATATCAGTCAAGTAGTTGTGATATGTAAAATAGTAGAAGATTCTACTTGTTTATGACATAGATACAATTAGGGAACATGAGGAAAAAATAATTATAGATAGTGAAATATCGTGAATTACTCCCTAATTTTAAGTATCTAGACTTCAATTTTTGCAAGCAATGTGTTTTTGTGAAATAATGTAGAACAAATTTTAAAGCCTGAAGTTACGTAGGCAAAGGTATTCTTGATTATATTAATTATGATCTTTGGGGTCCAATGCATTTAATTTCATCTGGAGGAACATTGTATGTCATTATGTTTACAAACGATTACTTTTTGAATGTATGTGTCTACTTTATTAAAAGAAAATATTATGTTTTTAGTACATTTATTAAATTTAGAACTTTTGCTGAAAAATGCAATACAAGGTTTATCAATTGTTTAAGGAAATATTGTCAAGGTGATCTCACATCTTTGGAGTTTTAGAAATATTGGAAGGAGTCTCAGGGATTGAAAGGTTTAAAACTACTAGCTATACTCCATAGAAAAATTGGGTTGTTAAATGTATGAAGAGGAATATTTCGGAGAAAGCAAGGAGAATGGTTAGGAATGCAAATTTGGATCAATGTTTATGGGAAAAAGTGGTTTCTACATCTTGTTATATAATAAAATTCTCACCATCAATTGGCATAGACTGTAAGACTCGTGAAGAGGGATGGACATTTTATCCATGTGATTATTCAAACTCTATATTTTTTATTGTAATGCTCAGGCACTTACTAATCAAAAAATGATTAAAGGTTAGACCCAAGATCAAAGAACTACATATTTGTTCGGTATGGTGAACTAGATGGTGTTAAGGTAAAAACATTGTGGGATCCTATTACCCATTGTAGACATACAAAATTTCAACATGATTAATTATGATTAATCTGTCTTGCAAATATCATGACATCATCCATATAATAATTAATCAAAAAATTAATTATTATTCTTTAAATTATTTTAATTCATATTTACCCTTTATCATCTTATTATACTATTTATATGTCCTCATTCCATTATTAATCATCTTAATTCATTATTTTATCCCGTCTCATTATTAATCCATATTATATCATATTATCCCATAATAATCCTTATTAAAATTTGATAGGAATTTAATATTTCAACATATACCAACCACCTACCCTACACATCCCTACATCTATACTTTCCATCTAACCTCACCCCTAATTAACATTTATTAACCTATGCTAATCATAATCCTAATCACATCCTCACACCACTAATTCTAGAGGCTATTATTGCTATAATCTTCTATAACCTTATCCTTCTATTGAAATTTTTATTCAATGGAAGCTTCTTCCCTCCATGAATTTTGAATTCAAATTCTATAGTGTACCACTCTATAATCCTTTAATCTTCATATGCATTCTCCACCATTGATAAAAATCCAACTTGGCTTCATCTTAGCCATTGAATCATCCACACCACAACTATAAATTGAACTCTCATTGTCCATGAGAGCTAGTTGGAATGAAGTCATATAATTGATAGAAAAACTCTTCTCTTTTATTCATTCAATCAATCCATTCTATCATCACTCTATAATCCAATCTATTAATCATCATCTTCATTAATAAAATTCAAGCATAATCAAGGGGAGTGTTATTCGTGTGTCTCAACCGACATCTAAAGCAACCAAAAATAAATCAAGAGAAATTCCAACACATCAGAGGAGGAATTTTGAATATTGTAGGTAAGTTCGGGTATAATTTCTCTCCCATTTTAACTCCATTTCTATATATGAGGTTTTGTTTGAGAAGTTTAGATTAGGTGAACAATTTGATTAATTTTCTTAGATTCACATCACTAGTATTTTCTTACATTACATTTTGGCTCCAACCTTTGGGATTACCCCCATTTTTCATCATTTCTAATCTTTTTTGATCCCTTGTATAGGCTATCAAATTTTTAAGAAGTTTCGTTATCATTTACCCCTTCAAATATGCATTATTTGGACACATATTATGTTTCTAGCGTAAAGAATGCCTATGCTCTTGTATTAGTTCCTATGCATGTAAAATTTTTCTTGTGAACTGAATCAACACCTATGTCCTACTTTGGCACCTTTGCAGATACATCAATGCCTATGTTCTAGCCTTCAAACTCAATTTTTGCCTATTTTTGACCTTTTTAAACACTTTTTCCATACTTTAGCATGTATGTTCACGAGATGACACCTATAACCATAAAGTGGAACCTATGTCCTATATTTTTGCCTTCGTAAATACTTCAACACCTTTTTAGCTTTAAAACCCTATATTTTGCCTATTTTTTATTTCTTTTAGGATTTTTCTCATACATTGGCACTTTTAGACACTTAATTGTGCCTATTCCCTAAAGTTGCACCTTTTATGTACTTTGGATCCTTTTTCATACCTTTTCACCTATTCCTTATCAATCGCCTTTGTAGAATCATATTTTTCTCTTACAAATTACATTCTAACCTTGTTTTAAAGTGTTTTTGGTGGTTTTCTACAGGTCTAATATTCTATTTTTGCAAGTTTATTTCATAAACAAGGAGAGAATCCATCCCTTTTTATATTATTCTAATTTTTTTGTGTTTATAGGCTTGAAAAATTACTATTTTTTTTGCAGCTCCTTTGGTCCAGTATATTGGGTTTATAGATCAAACTACTAACCCTCGTTTAGTAGGTCATCCTCTTGAAGACCAAAGCATCAAACTACTAATATTAATCATTTCATTTTATCATATATCATTTAATTCTCTTGAACTTATAATCCTTTTTTGTGTTTTTTCATTTGTTAATTGTTCATCTTGAAGAAAAATCCATGTATGTTGTCCTCTAGCATCCTAGGATGCTCTTGAGGATAAAAAACAACTAGCCTTACCATTTTATTTTTATAGGGGAAACATGACATGGATTGATATCCACACACTTTCAATAATTGTGAAGGTATTGTGATCATTGGATTCAACTTCACGCACGTAGACAACCTGTGTTTTGGCATGGTATATAGATTATTCGACAAGTATCGTTTTAGGCTAAGTGTTTGCTTGGTTTAAAAGAGGTGTGAACTGAGGGGATTCCACCTCCCAATACCTAGGCCTTAAAAAATATCCTTGAAACCTGTAGTTTTTCCCCATGTACTGCAAGGTAAATCATGGACTCCCCTAGTGATCTTGTGCATCCTAGACTAGGAAACCATTTGGCCACAAATTGAGATATAGTACAAGAAGGCTGCACTACCCACAATCACTCGCTAGCTGAACACACATTGAAACATAGGTGGAGATTAAATTATGAAAACATCATTAGTGTGTGGTATTGAAAGTAGGATATAGCTTGATCGTAATCCCACTTGACTAGTTTGGATGTTTGTTGCATGTTTTTGGTATCCTTGTCAACACCCTTAACCATCTTATCACATTAAAATTTTAATCAATTAAATATCATCATATTTAACTATCCTTAATCATGCAATCCATATCTTAATCACATCACCATCCTTAATCCACAATCCTCATCAAAATCGAATCCCCCACACATTCTATCTAACCATAACCTTTGATGCTCAATCCCCCTCATTTCCAAACCAACATCTAAACCCCTATCTCTTTTATAAATCCATCAACCAAGCTATCCCATCATCCCCCACCGATCAAAGTCAGCCATATCTCTTTGATCATGAAACCCTACAAACTATCCAACACCTTAATCATCAAATCTCAAATATCACATCCTACCTCAACAAATCCCATCTATAGTGCCCACATTTTCTAGCCTTGGTTATCTACCAAATTTTTACTCATATTTATGATTTGACAAGAATTTTGACATATTTTGGACATTATGTAATGTTATTTAATCTTCATGGACATGTATGGTGATTAGGGCACGTAGCGCCACTTTAGCTTTGATTAGTATGTTGGCACATTTTAATAGATGCTGTGGATGCTAACATATTACTATGTTATTTGGGCCTAATTGATATATGATGTATACATAGTTTACTCACACATTTTGATGATATATATTATTCTATTATTAATGAGAACACATGATAACATGGATATATGTCATTTATATGTATTTCAATGGCTAACACATGATCAAATTGTGTGAAATTGTGCATGTCTCTCATTTACGATTCCATGGTGATGATGTGATAGCATAGACTCATGCATGTTTAGACTTGACCGTTTACTCAATAGTTGATTTACACTTGTATTGGGTGGTTGCACTTAATGTTTGCATCGAGTGTGTAGATTACAAGGCACATGAGAATGTGAGTTTCAGGGTGGCTACACAAATTGTGCACAAGCGGCCCATGGGGCTAAGTCCTAACCATGTTAGCTATATGAGGAATTATTGGTTGATTGTATTGTTTAGGCACCATGAGTGACCCTTATTTGTAATGTTGTATTTCATGTAAAATTAATTGTGTTTAGGTTTTTAATTTTGTTAAGTAAACTAGGTTGGGGGACTTAATGGTCCCCACTTGCATTAAGCACATATTTTTGTATGTGTTTGTTATTTAAAGAGTATTGGAGTCACATGAGTACCCTTGAGTGGGCCCCACATCCTCTACATTTGTATCCAAATGTGCCAAACCCGAAATTGGGCTATTTTTGGCATTTAAAGTGACCCCTTTTGGTTATGGGAGTTCTCTTAACATTAAAATAAGCCCTTGGATCCTACATATTAGGTAGGAGGGCTTAATTCCAAGGCATGGAGGGATTTTCCCTCCCATTTAGCCTCTCTTTTGTCACCATCCATGTAAGGTTGGTTGGAATGTGTGTGTTGTGAAAAGTTGCATAAGCTTGTCTCATTTTCTTTTTGGGTAATTTGGGAGAAGGGTGTTTAAATGTAAGTTTATCTTTTCTCTATTTTGTTTTGGGAATATTTAATTGAAGGGAAGAGAGGGGTGACACATGTCACCCCCTCATTTGTGAGAAAATTTATTTATTTTTATTCAAATAATTGGTGCTTGGAGGATTTTAAAGTAGGAGTTTTTCTTGGACAAGGAATTGGGAAAATCTTAGAGATTTGGAGACCTTGTGAAGGTAGGTTATTTTATCTTATTTTTTCTTATTTAGCATGTTAGATCTTAGAATTTATTATGGTTGAAATTTGTGTCTTGTTGCATGTGTTGTATATTACTTGGGTATGTTATTTGTTATTTTCTCCATCCATCATATGGCTTGATGGATTTGAGAGTTTTATTGGGGAAGAGGGAGGGATTTTCCCTCTCAAACCTCATGGCTTGATGGGTAAGCCATGTTGGTTCTTTTATCCCCTTATATGGTTTGAGGTGGGGAAGGCAGTTCATATGCTTTGAAATCCCTTACCCATCCTTGGAGAGGAAACCCAATGGGTTTGTAATTCCTCCCAAGGAGTATTTTAAATGAATGGGAGGAGAAATAAGGAAAGATGAATGTTATGGAGGGATAACTAGGTTTTTGAATAATCTTGTAAGTGTGCATCCTATGGCTGGACCACAATCTTTGGCATTTTGGATGTCTCATATACTTTTATCCTTTGTTGAGGATGAATATGGTTTTCTCCTCTTTTAGTTTGGTTGGTAAATGTTGTATTTTATTTATTGTATGGGTTAGTCTTATATTTGATATGCTTATGCTTATTCCCCCTTATTGTTGTGCACATTTGTGGAAGCTAGCTCTCCCTGCCATGGGCTCAGGGGAGGCTAGCATGTCTTCCAACCTTTGGAAATGAATGTAATGATGCATATAGGTTAGGTGGTTAAACAAACCTTATTCTCTATGTGTTTGGAGACTATATGGAGGACAAGTTAGAGCCTAAAACTTGATGATTATTGGAGTATATTTGGAGGCAATGTCTTGTTATAAATCTCTTCACTTTTGTAAAAAAATTGTTTCTTGATGAGCGTATGATCATTCTAGAATATTGATGTGATCTCTTTTGTAAGTTACTCATTTTGGGATGTATGTATAGTTCGCAGAAGCATGTGTTGTTTTAAATTTGTGTTATCCCTCTCTTCAATATAGTTGAACGTTGTATGTAATATGTAAATCCTACTACTCTCCATGAGAGGAAGCGTCTTTTGTATTAAGAAGTTATGCTCTTCATTATTTATATATATATATATATATATATATATATATATATATTGTAGCTTAAAATGTGGAATGGAGAAACTAGTATTCTTTTGTTGAAATGGAAGCATTCTTTCATGAAGTAGTTCTTCCTTTTCCAAAGAGCTTATTTTAAATTTAGGGATCTCTCCTTGAATAGAAAGCTAGATACTTTGTGAGCATGTTTTCTCCAATAGAAGTGTAAAATGAAATGTTGAGATTCTTGGATGAAAGTGCATCTCTTTCTTGTTAATATTGGAAAAGAATAAACTTAACTATTGTATTTGAAAATAATTTTTTTTTGAAATAATAAGTTTGTTGTTGAAAAATGATATTACTATTCTTACACTAATTGTTAGTAATGCAAAGTCTTTTAGGATGAGTGATAAAAGGAAACAAGATTTAGATTTTCTTTTATCCCTTACAAGTTGTAGAAATTTGATTATTACTTTTCAATGGAAATTTTTTATTTCTAAGAATCCTTTTTAAAACTTATATAGTTAAAAAATAAGACCTATTTCTCATCAATGTTTTCATATTTTAAAATAGTTCATTTTATGATGTTGATATATAATTAAATAAACCTAGTATATATGTATATTTACAAATAGAATCTATCATTTTACAACTTGGTATTTATTTGAATAGAGTATATAATATAAATATATTAATATATATTTAATATAGATACATTATATGATAGAGTTTTGTGTGTGTGTGTGTGTGTGTGTGTGTGTGTGTGTGTGTGTACATACATGTACATACATACATACATACATACATATATATATATATATATATATATATATATATATATATATATATATAATTGTTTTTTTAAAAACGTTAAAGAAAAATCTTATACGGAAAACCATGGCACTTCGCATTGTAATAAACAAAAAAAATTGTTTGGGGAGGGACCGAACCCCTCTTCCCCCATCCCCCAAAAAAAAAAAAAAAAAAAACTTGTGCTAAATTATGGTGGTGTGGCCTACGGCCACACCACCACACCCTCCCAAACCCTAATCCCCACACACCCCGCAGATCCTACACCCAACCATTGTAGCTCCCAACCCCCTCCCAACTGCCATAAAATAACACCTAACACTATCATCACCCTCCATTTCCACCTCGTGAGCACTCCAAACCACGGCCAAACAATACAATCCACCACCCCTAGTATATCAAACATTGCATATTTTATTTTATTTTGAGTTCTCTCTTTTCAAATTCATATACTTTATTTATATAGAAATGTGTGTGTGTGTGTGTGTGTGTGTGTGTGTGTGTGTGTGTGTGTGTGTGTGTGTGTGTGTGTGTGTGTAGATTGATCTTCCTTCATTAAACAAAAATAAAAATGGGTATAATATATACCTAACCACAGAAGATTTCTTGAAAGCAAATATAGAAAATAATAATAATGGTGTTATCTTATGCAACCCCATGAATCCATAACTTCCATGGATCCTCCTCAACCTACACAAAGAAGAAACAAAATGAAACAAATGGAAGAGAAAAGAAAGGAAAACCATAAAGATGGATTAGGAAACTCTACGGAAAATTTTAAATCAAGGGCCAATATTAGTTTGATCCTAGGATTGATAATAAATCCTACACAAATTTTAATTTATAGAATTATGTGAGAGTTGGGTTAACAATTAATAAGAGGGTGTGGGGGCCAAATTAATTAAAAAGGGTATGTAGACTTTCTAATATGACCCTAGAAATTATTTAGTAGAGTAACCATGATGAGAAATAAACAATTAAAGTTGGAATTGGACAAGTAGTTAATTAATTGGGTAAATCAGATTGGTATAAAATAATTAATAATGAGAATAGGATAAATATAATATTTGTTTACTTTATATATATATATAAAGATACCCAAAAATTTTAGCTATCACTAGGTGTTGTTTTCTATGTCCCAAGGCGTGGCATTACATTTTGTATCGGACCTCGGGTTCCAACACCGAATGCACTCGGTATGTTCGGGTAATAGGTTACCAATTATACATTTTTTTGATTTCCCATTTAGTGAAAAAATTTCTGCTAAACATTATTAAAATCCCTTCTAAGTTTTCATGAACGTCATAACAAAGTGTTGGAGGTTGTTTTTAACAAAAACAACACTATTCAATCACATGACATTACTCTAGAAACGAGGTCATAACTAGATTTCTGGTTATTAGAATTATATTTCATAAATCGCATCAGATTCTCTATGTATAGGAGAATAGATGAGAATTGATAGTATGTGTTTTTGATTTGTGATCACTTTTTTCAAGACCTATTTCTTACCCAATTTTACAACAAAAAAATCTACTGAAATGCAATAGAAAAAATTAATAGTCGGCCCCAAGAAGGTGCTTTAAGTTAAAACTTTATTCACCAGTTTTGAGAGTTGTATCTCTTGGTTGACTCTCTATATAATATACAATTTCCTAGAAGAATTTGTTTTACCATTTGAGTATTCAGTTTTTGTTTGGTAGGTGCCTTTTATAGCTATTTTCGCTAGATCGTAGAACAAGAGAACTAGGTCTTAATAAACTATTAGAATTCTTTGTGCACATTTGGAGGGTGTAGTATTTTATAATATGATTATATTTTTGTCTTATGTGGTCGAATATTACAACCTTGAAAAATTATGTACTACTAGCAATTTTTGAGTGCTATTTGTTTTGGTATGGTTGGTTGTTTAGACACCGTTATGAAGTATAGTTGTTAATTTTTAGTGTTTGAATATATGAGTGTGGAATGGTTCCCTTGGTCTAAGGAATATGTTAATGGTTCTTAGTTAGTTGGTTTCCTCTTGAGTGATACATTGTTTCTTAGGAAAATCGTTCACAATGTTAAAGACACCACTTTTAAAGCTAACAAAACCCTTTTTGGTATGAGCATAAAATAAATAATTACACCTTGTATAGAACTACTAAACAAGATAAATGGGTCTTCCACGTATTAAAATTTCATTATTATGAATGGGAATAATTTCTACCTCACATTTTTATGTTACCAATACAAAACTTATAACCCTCTATATAAGTAAATTTACTAAACAACCTTGTGACCTTTCTTTTTACTTTAAAAGTTTATTTCTAAAATTTAGCATACTTGGATGAAAATTTTTGCTAATATAAACTCTTCCAACTCGTCTCTAAAAAATATATACTAAAGGGAAGGGATTCTTAGTTTTTTTATATATGTGATGGCTTTATATGAAGTAATATTTCATAGTTATTTTATCTTCTTCTAAGTAAACTAAGTAGCCCTTGAGCTATTGGAAACCGACTCTAGTTACATAACTTAAACTCCTATCAAATCCCGCAACATAAATTTTGGATTAGCTTCAACAATGATCAAACTATTATAACCCTTCTTGAGCTCAACAAGTCTATTTTCATACTATGACCACTTACTAAGTTTTGTTGCATTGTAACTTGGTTCAAATTTTTTACCTTAGTACATAAAATTTTGAATATAAACCTCCTAGAATTGATTAAAATGTTAATAATAATCATGTTTATAATGCTAAGAATTATTTGTAGAAAATATGGAATTACCCTCTATTTCTAGCCTTAACTTGTTGATCTAGAAGAACAATGGTTATGCAAAAATGAAAACAATCTCTCACACACTCTCTCTCTCTTGGAAACAATAAAATAGAATAAATTAGTGTTAATTGCTCACTTGGTTGGGTGATATCATTTACCATCATTAGTTTTTCGTTGAAAATTTTTGCACTTGTGCAAAAATGGGAAACTCAAAACTTTGTTACGATGGATAGCATTGGTGAAGTATACCTAAGCTAGGGGAGTTTCTTTCAGAGAATATTGTTACTGTTGAATTAATTAATGATTACATGAAATATGCAGCTATGTGTGCTATTACAAAATATAATAGATCACATAGTCTACAATTTCATGACTATCTTTAGAAAAAGAACACAAAGCCCCGAAGGACATTTGTGTTGCCTTGATGAAGACATCCAATTGTAGAATAAATGAAATGCTAAGTTTTGGAACATAAAACATAATTGAATATTGCAGAAATTAGAGTTCATTACGGAGTGTTAGAGGTATTCTTTAATGTTCTTTCCTTCATGATTAAAACATTCAATTATATTACTGAGTTGTTTAGTTCATCATACAATCCATATCAGAATGCAGAAATGAAAAAAGAAATACACAACTCAATTTCACAATTCAATGCTTTATTCATAAGGAATTTCAAATGTTCCCACACAAGCCGTGGGATGTAACTAGAAAGTAAAGTACAACTTATGGAATAAGAGGTACACATGCATGAAACAAAAAATAAAGGAGTATGAGTGAACCCATCATTGCCTTTATGTTTGTCCTTTGATTGATGCATCCTCATCTTCAACTTTGTTCCCTCTTCATATTCATTGCTGAGAGCATCATACTTGAAAACAAAAAATATAAAACTATTAGTTTATGAGCACAGAGTACAATCCATATTCCTATACTTTCCTAATTCATGCACATGGATCTCTAACAATAGGAGATATAAATTACTTGAAGATCAAAACTGCATACATGATTTTCTCACTCAGAAAGAAGGAGAAATAAGAAAAGAAAACCATGGACATAAGAGAGGCCAAAAAGCCTAAATATTTTCTAACTATTTTCTCAAGTGTCCAGGTACAGATTGAAGAATTAAGAAGCAATACAGAAGTCCGAATACCTATGCCAAAGGAGTGATACCCAAATATAGGTTGTAATATTTAAAGCCACAATTTAAAAATACATGTGCAAATACATATTTTGGAAAAAATAATTCATTCAAGACTAATAGTTAAAGTTCATTACAAATTTGTTGCAATACAGGTCAAACAATTGAATAAAGTTACAGATCCTAGTTTTAATCGAAAGACCCATTAATGAGTACTAAAATCAAAGTAAGGATTAAGAAATCACTGGTTGAAATTGATGCAGAGAAAACCCTCATCGAATTAAGAGCCAAAAGGAGAACCCAAAATGATTTTTAACTCAGAGGTCGATGTTGTTCGAGAAATCATATTGAAAATGCAAAGGAGAAATGAGTATCGATGTTTCGAAGTTGAAATAATGGAGACAAATTTAAAGGGCGAGCTCAATACTAATCAAAATGAGTAATATACAATAAGGAGATTACCAAAAAAACATGAAGCTGCTACCATCTTGTTCAAAATAATGATGATATAGAAAGGACTGAGCTCACAAACCTCAACAATGGTGGCCATAGAATCTTTATAGAGCTTCATAGGACACAAATATTTTGAAGAAAATTTGAACTCAAAGCAACACAATTGGTCAAATCGACCAAATATTGTAATATAAGCCAACCTAGAACTCAAAGTGATCAAAATGGTGGCCATTAAATAACAGATAGTTCCAAAGCCGAGCTCAACAGAAAAAAACTATAGATGCAAATAAACTAAGCTTGAAAGATCATCTCCAATGGCCACCGTCCATGTCAAAATTTTTAAAGAGTTCCATTAGCTTGGATAAAGTATGAGAATGAAAATATGAAAGACTTAGGGTTTCGAGTGTTTTATTCATCAAATCAATATCCACAAATCAAAATTACAAAGATCAATGCTTAGAATTGATCACCAAAATTGATGCAAACCCCAACTTGACACATGAAAATGGCGGGTCTTTTTGGCAAACTTAGCATCTTTTCATCAAGGGAAAAAGTCAAATGTTGAGCCTACATCAAAAAAGTCAAGGTGGATTATCGAGCCTTTTGGGATTTTGAGCTTTATTTCCAAAAGGGTGTAAAGTCGTAAAATTACCTGTGACCCCGCTTATACCAAGGGAAAAAGTCAAATGTTGAACCCGCATCAAAAATTCAAGGTGGATCATCAGAGCCTTTTGAGATTTTGAGCTTCATTTCTAAAAGGGCATAAAGTTGTAAAATTTCCTGCGACCCCACTCATGCTAAGGGAAAAAGTCAAATGTTGAGCCCACATAAAAAGTCAAAGTGGAGGAGCGGATCATTGAAACGTTTTTGCCTTTGAAACTTTTAAGCTTTTTGAAAAGGAGTAAAGTTTTAAAATTTCCCAACTCCGTTGAAGCATCAAAATTCAATCATATTGAATTAAGTCAAAAGCGAGATCATTAGGTCAATTTGAAAATTTAAGCCAATTTTTTGAAAAGGAGAAAGGTGATAAAGTCACCCGTGACCTGCTGAACATCGAACAAGGCTATGTATTCAATAAGTCAAAAGCGGAGCCTCGGGTTAATATGAAATTTTGAGCCTTTTTTGAAAAAGGGAGAAAAGTGATAAAATTTCCCATGACTCCACCCATGCCATCAAAATGCCAAGGTGGAAAGACGTGCATCTTGAAATCTTTTGATTTTTGAAACTTTGAACCTTTGTTTTTGAAAAAGAGGATAAATTTGAATAGGAACCTACTAGAACCAGATAAGAGACGTGTTATGCAAAAATTAGAAGTGGAAGGGCAGGATGTGTTGGTACCCTAATTTAATCTCCTTTAAAGACCGAGCAGCATCATGGATTTGATGGGACACTCAGAGGTTGATAGATGATTGTGTATGTCGTTTTGTAGCCGGGGAAGCAATCTATTTGACTCTTTAGCACTAAGGCTTTGAAAGGAGTGGGTAGCCTTTCAAACAAAGTAAGAGAACCTATTTTGTAACCTCTGTTATTGAAGAATATTGGTAAATCCTTATTTTTCATAAATTTTATAGAAAAGGCCTTGTAGAAAATATGATCAACACACCAAATTTGACTCTCACGAGTTGTCACTTCGAGATTATGGAGATATTTTCACAAGGCAAAGGTTACTAAAGACATTTGGAATCCCGATTGTTTCTACATGTTTTGGTAATGGAAATTGTGCATTTGTGTACACATAGGACAAACATGGGTAGTATGGGTAGGATTAGTTGTTTTGAATGAATTTTGGTGGGAGGTGAGGTAGGATGAACTTGATTCACTAGATCCTTGAGAGCTTCTACAAAATGGAAGACCAAACCAATAGAATGCCACATAACAGCTAAAATGTTTCTTTAACTAGAATATGTGCTTCAATGGAGGCCCAAATTAGCACTTTTTCATACAATCTATGAGACTCTAACACAAAGGCTCGAGTTGGAAGACCCAACAAAGCATCAAGATCTAAGCCAAATCATGCCTGAGGTACACCAAGAGGCTTACAATCAATATCTGTCAAACAGATGAAATAAAAGTGATTTTAAATCATTTATTTCACTCCCAGATGAAGGCTCTTCTGAGAAATGAAATTACATATGACACTAAACTATGAAAAGGATTGAGACCTATGTGATTGGAAAAATTTTTAATACAAGATTGCAACAGAACAAGAAAAACTATTTGCATACACTCAGAGATAAAACAAACACATTTTGCTCAAGATCAACATAGAATAACTCAAGTCTGATTAAATTTATTATCAGGGGAAAGTTTCTAGAAAAATATCATAGCTTGTCAATGGATGTACACTCACAACCACCTTGACATAATCAAATTTGATACAAAATAGATATACAGGCTTCTCAAATAGTTTCTCAAAAGGATGGGCTTTGTTTAGCTTTTCTCTATTAGAAAAATCAGTCCCGACTCACAAAAATCCAACCATTTGCACGAAAAATTTGTACCATTTATAAAATTTACAACGGATACCCTTCCCCCCCAAAAATCTAGACATTAGGTGCTACTACTGCTCCCCATCATCACGATCGCGATTCTTAAAATCAGATCTGCAAAAATATCTCCCACATTCAACTCCTCCTTTTGGTAGATCACTCTTTCTTCAAGTCACAACCACTTCCACCCCTAATGTGTCAAATCTGGCTCCTTTCATGCTCGGGAGAAGTAAAATGGAAAATTTGATCGAGCTCGATAGTTAGACCATTTTAATGGTGAAAGACATCTCCAGATCTCCCCCACCAAACTTAGATTTAAAAATTTACTCCCCTCTACTTGGCATGTAGGAAATACCAAGAAATCATGAAGACTCACACTTTCAGGAGTGTTTCAGTAAAAATGGGGGAAAATTAGATTTAGAAACATAGTTGCCATTGATCTTCACTTTGAATTTGGGTTGTCTAGGTGGTAGATTCAACTAAGAATGGGCCCCTGGGTCTCCTCAAACTTTTTTACAACTTTTGGAAAAATGTAAAATTTTCACTTTTTGCTCTGTAACTCTGCCATTGAGAAATGAGCCTAACACGTGACCTGAGGTGGGTCCTAAAAGAACCATAAATGAATTCTGCTACTTGACCTCCCTTTTGGAAAAAGGGAAAAAATTCTCAATTTTTCCCCATAGCTCCACCCCTAAGAAATGCCCCTGATATGGGTCCTAGTGGAACGATGCTCACTTTTATGCTTTTAGCTCCTTTTTCCCAAAAAGGAAAATTTTCCAAATTTCCCGGAGTCTGCACCTCCGCCACTGACTAGAGCAAGCTTTGACCCTTCCTCTATCGGGATTGTGGTCCATTTTGATGTTTTAATCCTTTTGATGGCAAGAGGAAAAAATTCTATGTCGCCCCCGATCGTTCGCCTCCCCACCCTTTTGAATTTAAACAAACTTTGACTGATCCTATGTCGGGTTTGTGGGCCTTTTTGATATCATAAAACTTTCGAGAAAAAGAGTTAAAAATTATAAATTGCCTCTGATGGTGTGTCTCCATGCCCCCTTTGAATTTTCAAACTACCATGCGTCACAATGGTGCATCTTGAGATGGTCCCCAAAAGTTGAGACCTTGAATGAGCGTGGGCTTGCCACGTGTCTTGGGCTAGAAAAATTTATTTGAAGGCTTCAAGATCAGTGGAAGAAGCCATGCGTCGAGTTAGAGGCCATCTCCTTTTGGTCGTTGGAAATTCCAAGCAAAATGTGAAGTGAGCGGAGGCCTCAAAGTGTCCTCGTGGCACTTCTTCAAAATGGTGCCCAAGTTTAAGACCCTGAACAAGTGTGGGCTCGCCATGTGTCCCTATCCCACCAAATTGTATCTAGCTGCATAAATTATTTTCTAAGTACGGGAAAAGCAATGGAAACCTCCACATGTCCTCCCGATGCTACTCTAAGGCCAAACCAAAAAGTAGATCTTCAAACGAGCGTCGTTCCTCCACGTGGACAAATTTTGAGTTGAGGCTTTTCAAAAAAAAATTGAAGTACCAACTGGGTCACATCCAACCAAAAGAGGCCACGTTTCATGTAGATGCAAAGATGCAAATTTGACTAGGAGAAATGCCCGTCAAACCATAAAATATAGAAAAATGACCATTTGAGCCAGTAAATGAAAGAGAATTTAGAAATGTTACAAGGCTCAAATACTTTCCTCAGAGATACATCTATTCACTTTTCTTCAAGTACTTAGGGCAGAAATGAAAAGGACAACAAATCTTGACTGTGGAGAATGGAAAAAATGGGAGAACCTAAGTTTTTAGACGGACAAAGAACGGAGACCCAAATTACAGACCTTTTCCAAAGGAACAAAGAAACGAGTAAACCATGGGCCCGTAGGTGATTTACGACCCAGGAATAGGTTAAAAATGGCAACAGAGATTAACCAGGCATAACACGGGGAAGTAGAAAGTAATAGAGGCCGTAACTCGATATATTTTCAAAGGCAAAATGGGGTGAGACTATTTTGAGCACCAACAAGCCGAATGTTTAAAAATGCACAATCTTTATTAGAAACAGAAAAAGAAATTTTTCCAGGCCCATTTACATTTCAAATATGCCCTACATGGACAACGTTTTTTGAAATAATGAAAGACAAATTTCGTTACAAAAATCTTCAGTCAAGCTTTGACAGTCAACAATGGCAACCAGGGGAAAATTTAGTAGAGATTTACTAGCTCGAATGGAGCTCAACAATGGAAATACCAAAAATGAATAAGTTTGCAATACTCTTGAACCTTTATTTGAGTCCCAAGTTCACCAGATTCAACCATGGTTAGAAAGTGCTAATATTATAACTACAAATGCATAAAATTGCATACCTTCAGGAAAAGAACGGATCTCGTAAGAAGACAAAATCTACATGCATAAGGAAGAAGACTTTCTCATCAAGAAAAACTTATTTTTAGACAATTATCACTCATGCTTTTCCTAAAAATAGAACAATTGACTGAGTTATAACCAATGGTTGTTAATGCCTATTTGTATTTGCATGTTCTATTTTTATTCCTTTATTTATTAATAGATGAAGGATAAAAATAGGGTGCATGGGTGAGTACAATTCTAGCCTATTTTTTAGAAGGGTGGGAAATAATTTTGCTATATATTGTGTGCTTTGGAAAAACAAAGAGGAGGATTTTTAGATACAAGAATGCTAAATAAATTTTCTTCCAATTTTACCCTTTCAATGTGAAGTATTTTCTGTCTTTCTAATAATTTGCATTTTTGTGTATGTTTCCATTAATCTTGTGAATGAGTTCCCTGATTAATCATCTTACCCTATTGCAAATTCAGTAATTTTGTATGATATTAATGTGTATGTGTAACTTAGCAGTATTGTTGTTATTTTATCCCTCAATACATCAAAGTGTTTACCCTTAATTATCTTCAGAAAACTATTGGCTTCTGCATCAAAATGCTTTCCATATCAATTGTGCATGTACTCACTCAAAGACCTCATACAAATTTGGTGGATCACCTTAGTTTAAATTTTGTTTATAGTCTTCTTTTAACCCTTAAACCCTAGAAAATCAGTATAGGATACATTAAGAAGGAACCAATCTTGATACTGGAGACTCACCTTAAAATAGGTATACCCATAGACCTGAGGTGGTTCCATTGTATATACGAAAGAGAGAGATCTATTTTGCAAGGTTAGAACACCTAAATCCCTCTCTCTACAAGGTGAAATTTTGAGAGATAACAATTTTTGGCATGCCCGGTGGGACAATGAATCAGATCTGCATGCAAGTTACAAATATCTACAACAGATCTATAACATATTTATAGCAAATAAAAGTTAATTTTGGGACAAAAACTTGCAACAACTTATTCTAAATATTTGAAGATCTATTTGGCAACTCTGTAAGGATGATTTTAGACCAGTATTGCAGCATGTTCCATGCCTAAAGTGACTACAAGATCATCAGTAAGAAGAATTCCTCGTGAGTTTGTTTCTTTACCTTTAAATTCTGTAAGAAGGATAAGAGTTTGTAATACTTTACCTTATAATAGACATGGCTTTGATAACCCTCCTCCTAATTCTCCTTCACTATGTATCAACTTTTCTATTTAGATCCCAGTCTTTTAAATGGCTATTCAACCACCTAGGAATTTTTGACCTTTACTGATGGCAGCCCATTAGTAATGCTAGTTTACCATGACATCCCTAATGCTAACATGAAAGTTTTTCCATCATTCACTGGTGAAAATCAGGTTACACCTATAGAGCACATTAAAGATGTTGTAGCCTTATCTATAGTTCATAATATTACCCATGAAGATGTGGCTTTAAGACTTTTAGCTGCATCCTTTAAAGTAAAAGCTTTGCAATGCTATAGAAATATAGAGATTGGAAGCATAAGAACTTGGGATGATTTAGGTGAAAAATTTCTGAAACAGTTCTAAGATAATTCAGATCATTTTTCCTTCATAGAACAATTGTCTACTATTAAAATAGGTCCTCATGAATTCATGTCTAGTTTCAACATTTGTTTTGCTAGAAGTTGGGAAAGAACCCCAGAAAGTGTTAAGCCTCAAGCTGACCATGATTTATTTTATTATCTAAGAGCTTCAAACAATGATATTTCAACTATGATTTAGTCTATGGGAGGTAATAATCTTCTAGATGCTTATGAGATTGCTATAAAAGCTGAAAAATAGCCTTATTCAAACCAGAAAATTAGTACCAAGGCCTTCAATGCCTTTTTGGGTAGATCTAGCACCTACCCCACAACGATTCACCATTGTGGAACCTGTTATTGCAACCCCATCAAATGTTAAATATTTTGTAGAATTATGGAAACAAGATGACTTTAATTGACAATAAAGTTTCATTACCTAGCAGACCTTATCAGGTTCCTTATCAAGAAAATCAGAAAAAACCAATAGAATAGGCAACCTTACCAGTATAATCAAAATTATAGGAAACCTTATCCACAAAGGAAGTTTGATCAAAAGGATCCTACTCCATCTAACAATTTCATCCCAGTTAATATGACTGCAAAAGAGTGGTGTCAACCTTGTAATCAAGCTCATTCTTCTACAAATTTCTCAACTGATTTTCTGAACATAAGTCTTGCTACACAACCTCAATCTAAAACATTATTCATACCTCAAATGGAGGCTAGGCAGCAAGAAAGTCATGTTCAGAAAGCACCTAAATAGAATTTAGTCAGTTTCAGTGAGGATGATTTCATTATAGTTACTACTAGGGCTCAGGAAAAGGTGGCAGAGAGTAAAAAACAACAAAATAGGTCTGTATTACCTAGTATCACTAATAAAACAACAACTGCAAGCCTAAAACCAGCTAACAATGCATTTCTTCCTCAAAAAACAATAGGTGTTATAGCTCGTAAAGAACAACAAACACAGCTACACCCTGATCCAAGAAGGCTATATATACCTCAAATATCAAAAGCAGTTGAAGTAGAATCAGTTTTCACCAAAGCCTATGCTTAAACAATAGAATCTGTCTCTAAAATTGTTTCTTCTTTTAACATTGTTGACGTAATGAAAAAGCATAATGTTAACATCTCAATGTGGGATGCTCTAAGTATTCCAGGATAGAAAGATTTACTTTCTCATGAACTAGCTAAGCTGTAGATTTCTTCTAAAATAGCAAAAAAGGAAGTCGAGAAAGCAAACATGGTCCTTGGAACAATGGAACAAGACCACATCAAAGAAGTTAAATGGATGGTTTAGAAGGTCTTGAATGCTCATGACATCAAGAAGCCACCACCATTTTATCTATCATTGATTATTGGAGAAAATCTTATTCATAACTATATGGTAGGAAACGATGTAAGAAACACAGCTTATGCTAAAGGTAATTGCAGAAAAATTGGGCCTACATTATGAACCTACAGAAAAGAGTGTCTTACAATTGGTTTCATAAAAATTTAGAGGTAATATTACATGCTTGCCCAAATGTTTCCATTTTGTAAGATGTTACTATTGTAGACTTACCTCCTTACTTTGTTATATGTTTATCAAGAGACTTCACAAAAATGATAGGAGGCTATCTCTCTTCATTTTGGTCTTTCTTATTTTTCACTGCTCATTATGGGACCAAGGTTAGTATCAATTCAGAATCATTGGCTAGATTTCACATTGAGCCTCACACTTCTAATGTAGTAGCTAATTATGCAACTTTAGATCAGTCTGATTTTTATAATATAGCTCATGTTTTAGCATTAGATGATGTTTCCAACCTGTTTATGGATCAAAAGACACGTGAAGAACATGCTCATGATACTTTCAAAAAATTTGAAGAACATTTGTTTGGTGTGTATTGCTTGCATGAAGAAAATATACCAATTACCTTACTGTCCAAAATAGAAAATGCAATGGAAGGGATTTGGAAGATTCATTTCGATGGAGCTAAAAATAAGAAAGGATAAGGAGTAGGTTTGATGCTCACTTCCCTAACAAACAAAAGGTATTTCTCATCTTTGAGTCTCCATTTTTCATACACTTGCAACATAGCTAAATACGAAGCATTAATTCATGGCTTACTTTGCACCAGAAAGAGAGATATTAGCATGTTATAGATTTTTGGTGATTTTGAATTGGTTATCAATCAAGTAAGAAATTTCAATGTTTGTAAGAATCCATTAATGAAGTCTTATAGACATAGATTTTTAGACTTAATGAAATATTTTGAAGTTAGTAACATTCAATCCATTCCTAGAGTAGAAAAATAAGCATGCAGATAAACTTGTAACAATTGGTGTCAGTTTTGAAGTGCTAGAAAATATTGAAAATAACAAAATTCAACCTCATATAAAGCTCATTTTCAGGCCTTTGATACCTGATAATGACTTGAATTGGCAAAATTTTGAAAGTGATGATCAAATTTGTAGTTATTGCAACATGAAGACGAATTCTCTACAATAGATCAATATAAATTACAACACTTATATGGTGACTAGATTGCTCAATTAAAGACAAATAAACTATCCCGAGGTCTGGTCACATTAGAAGACATCTTTAGCACTGAGGATCAATTAAGGAAGGTCAAGACTAAGACGTCGACACATCTTGATAACTATGAAGAAATCTTAGTTAATGAAGGGAAAAATTTGTTTCTCTGAAAGGTATGTTCTTTAGCTGAGAAACATTCTTTTATTAATTTTTGCAAGGAATTCAAAGATGTTTTCTCTTGGAAATACCAAGACCTGAAGTGGTTTGATCCAAGTTTCGCACAACATACTATTGAATTGTAGCCAAATTCCAAGCCAATTAGGTAAAAATAGAGGCCCGTAAATCCCAAAATAGAGCCTCTAATGAGAAAAGAGTTATCTAAGTTGATTGAATCAGGTATTATATGTCTATTAAGCCTTCAATTTGAGTAACAAATCTTGTTCCTATTAGGAAAGAGATCTTAATAAAGCTTCATTAAAAGATCACTACCCACTTCCAAATATGGATTAGATTTTGAGAACAGTTTGTGGTTCGGGTAGACTATCTCTTCTAGATAGTTATAGTGGATACAATCAGATTTTAGTTTGAGAAGAAGATAGGTAGAATTTTTTTTTACCACTAAGTAGGGTACTTATGCTTACAAAATAATGCCTTTTGGCCTTTCAAATGTTGGTGTAACATTTCAACTCGCAATGGACATGGCTTTTCGTAACCTATTAAATAAATGTATCCTTTTTTATTTAGATGATATTACTATATTCTCAAAAAAATCTGAAGAACATCTAATACACCTAAGGCATACTTTTCAGTTATGTAGACAATTTGGGATATCTTTGAATCCACTAAAGTCTATATTTTCAGTACATCAAGGAAAATTAATTGGTCATATTATTTCTAAGTAAGGTTTAGCAATTGATCCTTTCAGAATCGAAGCCATATCACAACTATCATTACCTCATCATAAGAAGGCATTACAGAGTTTTCTTGGGAAAATCAACTTTGTTAGAAGATATTTTCCAATTTTGTAGCGTTGGTAAAACCATTGACAACTATGTTAAAGAAAGAGAAGACTTTCTCTTGGACCAGCAAAGGGAAAGAAGAATTTGAATTAATTAAAGAAACCATCTCTCAAGCTCCTACTCTTGTAAATCCAAATTTCAATAAAGAATTTACAATGTATGCACTTGTAGTAGCTGAAACAATCTCAACCATATTAACTCAGGTTAATGATGAACAACCAATTTCTTTATTTTGATAGAGCTTGCATGATTACAAAACAAGGTACACATTTCTTGAAAAACAAGTACTATCAGTAGTTAGAGGGCTAAAGAATTTTAAGTACATGCTTTCAAACAAAAAAATCATGTTCTTGTTTCTCATCTAAGTGTGAAAGATTTCTTGTTAAATAAAGAATTGAATGAGAAAAGAGAAGGTTGGATAATGAAGGTCATGGAATATGATGTTGATATTCGGGTTGCGAACATAGTTTGAGGAAAAGGATTATGTGAGCACCTAATTGCTGATATGGAAAAACAACATGAACTAGAATCAAAATATCCAAAACAACATGCTGAAGTTAAGCATCAACAATCAGATGTCATTATTCAGCTAGAAAACCAACAACCTGAACTTGATCAAGAGGTCCAAGAATCAAGATGGATGACTGATTTAATTAACTATATACACCATGGAATCTATCTGAAGGCTATGGACAAAAATAAACGAAGCTATTTCAGATAACAAGTTATACCCTATGTTTTCATTGATGGTGTATTATTTAAAAGTGATATAAATGTAATTTTGCTGCAATGTGTTGACCATGACAAAATTCAGCAATTATTATTAGAATTTCATGAAGGATGTGTAGGAGGTCATTTCTCAACACGTACCATAGCCTTAAAAATTATGAAAGCTGGTTACTATTGGCCCAATATATTTGAGGACTATTTTGAATGGATTAGGAAGTGTAAGAAATGTGCTTTCTTTGTTGGAAAAGAATGTTTAGCTTCTCTTCCTTTACAACCTATTTCAATTGATCAACATTTTATGCAGTGGGGCCTTGATTTTATTGGAATGATAAACCCACCTTCGTCACAAGGACAAAAGTAAATTTTGACTTCTATCGATTAATTTACACACTGAATGAAGAAATAGCCTTGAAATATGCTAATGAAATATCGATATTATCCTTGTATGAAGGTATAGTTTACAGATTTGGTGTTCTAGCAACTATCACATTAGATAATGCATTAGCATTTCTCAGTGCAAAGGTAACCGATTGGGTTGTTAATCATGGAATTTATCTAAGTTCTTCATCTAATTATTATCCACAAGGTAATGGGTTAGCTAAAATTACTAACAAGAATATTTTAAGGATCATTAGAAGAACACTCAAAGATAACCAAAGAGTTTGGCATTCAATGTTGAATTTGGCACTTTGGGATGATAGATTGAATCCTAAAAGATCAGTTGGCAATTCACCATACAAGATTGTTTATAGAAGATAAGTAAGAATGCCTATTTCATCTTAATTACCCACATTAGATTTAATCCTTCAAATGAAGCTTCTTGAGAATGAACCATTGCAGGTTCGTTATGCAGAATTAAAGAATTTACAAGAGCTAAGAGATCAAATTCATTTAAACATGGAAAATAATAAGAAATATATGAAGAAGAATTTTAATAAGAAAGCCAAATTCAGAATCTTCAATGAAGGATATATTGTGTTAAAGTGGGATGCTAATCATGTAAATCCAGGAAGACAGATGAAGTTCGATACAATCTGGAGTGGTCCTTACATGATTTCAGCTTGCAAAGAACATAATGCTTTTCAGCTCTTGAGGCTGAGTATAAAGGAACTTCCCGTTCCTGTGAATCGTATGTTTCTCAAACATTGTTAATGAAAATCCTATAGTTTCTATTTAGAGTAGGATTTCCCTTCAATAATTGCATTTCCTACACATTGCATAGTTTTTAATTTAATAAGTGCATTTTTCCACGTGATCTGGTTTACCAAATCCTCTCTCACTTTTAGTTTGTTTTAGAAGGGTTGGACCTTCAGGAAAGTAGATTTTGGTTACATGCTTTAGAATCTATGCCCAATGGACAAGAACAAGGCAATGTTTTATAATCTAGCGGTAGATTTCCCCATAAGATTGCCAAAAATGTTGACAATTGTTGCACTTGTGTAAAAATGGGTAACTCAAAACTTTGTTATGATTGATAGCATTGGTGAAGTATACCTAAAATAGGGAGTCTCTTTCAGAGTATATTGTTATTGTTGAATTAATTAATGATTACATGAAATATGTAGCTATGTGTGCTATATCAAAATATAACAAATCACATAGTCTAAAATTTCATTACTATCTTCAGCAAAAGAACATAAATCCCCGAAGGACATTTGTGTTGCCTTGTTGAAGACATCCAATTACGGAATAGATAAAATGCTATATTTTGGAACAAAAAACATAGTTATATATTATAGAAATCAGATTTCATTACTAGGTGTTATAGGTATTCTTTAATGATCTTTCCTTCATGATTAAAATGTTCAATTATATTACTGAGTTTTTAGCTCATCATACAATCCATATCGAGATAGTTGAAATGCGAAAGAAATACACAACTCAATTTCACAATTCAATATTTTATTCATAAGGAATTTCAAATGTTCCCACACAAGTGTGGGGATGTAACTGAAAGTAAAGTAAAGCTACTTTGGAATAAGATGTACATATGCATGAAAGAGAAAATAAAGGAGTATGAGTGAACCCATCATTTCCTTGACGTTTGTCCTTCGGTTGATTCATCCTCATCTTCATTTCTAAGAGCACTATACCTGAAAACATAAAAGAGCAAACTAAAAATAGGAGATATAAATTACTTGAAGATCAAAAATGCATACATGATTTTATCACTTAGAAAGAAGGAGAAAGAAGAAAAGAAAACCATGGACATAAGAGAGGCCAAAAAGCCTAAATATTTTCTAACTGTTTTCTCAAGTGTGTAGGTGCAGATTACAGAATCAAGAAGTAATAAAGAAGTCCAAATACCCATGCCAAAGGAGTGATACCCAAATCTGGGTTGTAATATTTCAATCCAGAATTTGAAAAATACATGTGCAGATACATATTTTGGAAAAATAACTCATTCAAGCAGGATAGTTAAAGTTCATTATAGATTTGTTGCAATGCATCTCAAATAAATGAATAAAGTTATAGATTCTAGTTTTAATCAAAATACCCATTAATGGGTACTAAAATCATAGTAAGGATCAAGAAATGACTGGTTAAATGTTATCCAAAATTCACCCCTGAAGGTAATTTTGATAACATGTACTAAATTTTTCAATCCCAAGAAAGTAGAATTGATTCAAAGCCCAAAATCATATTTTGGGGTGCGTTTGGTTTCTCTCTAACTTCCCCATCCAAGGAAAAATCCAACAAGTTAGCAAAAAATTGAAAAATAAAAAAGAAAAGTTATAGGCTTGTTGTAATGCATTGCAGGTCTGGGGGATGTGGATCATACTAGTGCAGGTCATACCAAGGTTCATCGTACCAATTTTGGAGCCAAAATACAAAGGAATTGGCTAAATCAGACATTTTTTAACTAGGCAAATCAGCGGGGCGGTTGGGATGTCAGGACATGCGGAACAAGAAAAGGTGATTTTTCTGTAAGTTAGTCTATTGCGGGTGGTGCGGAGATTTTTATCCAGGACATTCGGGACAAAAGTAGGTGTGGGATGCGTAAAGGTGAAATCACCGCATAAGGAGCCAAGCTAAGTGGAATCGACCGATGTAAAAGTCAACGGTCCTCACAGCTCAGTCAATGGTGGATGCACAGGGACAAGGAAGCCCGAATAAGTCGATGTGGAAGAATGTTTCTGGGATAGCTAGGACATGCGGACCTGTTTTTTTAGAAATAGCCACAACAAAGAGAAAAGTCAAAGTTTGACCTCCCAAACTTCAAACGGCCATAGCTTTTGACTCCGAGCTCCGATTTTCATAAAATTGGACTTTCTGAAACAAGCACGACATCCTATTAATTTTGATGAGGGTAGATATATTTAAATATAAGAATCATATTCAGCTCTATTCAATTAATGCTCATTTCTATCAAATGATAGAAAACACCTAGCAGACCCAAAATAGCTACCCACACTCAAAAGATCATAACTTTTGCATTTCTCAATGAAATCACACAAAATTTACACCGTTGGAATCATGGTTCCAATAAAAATGCAAAAAAACTAATAAATTTAGGATTTTATTGTAAATAAATGGATAATTTTTATAAAATCTGGCCGGGTTCATGAGAGTGTTTATTTGGTAGTTGGGAGTGCAATTAAGAGGCATGGTCATCATTCTTTGTCTACTACAGAACCTGGGATAGTATGGGGAGCCTTTTGTAAGTAACATACAATAATTTCTCTCCATTTATTGCATCTTACAAGTGGTTGAAGGACAGATTTTGGGATTTTTATTTTCCCCTTCTCTCTCTCTTCTCATTTTTCTATAAATTGGAGTGTTGAGATCATTGTAAAGAGAGGTAGTTTTCTAGTAGCAAAGATATGTCAAAATTACTTTATGAAGGCAATGTGCTATAGGCCCATGTAGTGGACTCCTTGCATGGTGATCTAGGCTGTTATCTTGTAATAGATTGAACTGTGCATATCATGAAGCAATAAAATACAAGATTGTGGATGCATCTTCTCTGTTGTGTTTTTTTTGCACTCTTCTTGCCCTTTAAATCTCCATTACAAGAGTAATGTGTCTATTTTTATGCTCTTGCAAGGATTCATTATTATTTTACATGTATGAAATATTTTTGTGAATGCATTTTCCAGATTCTGGAGAACTATTATAACCCCTTTTAGTATGTATTTTACTTCCATTTTTCACACATTGGAAGACTACTCTCACACCCATCCTTTTCTAGTATATCACTACTCTAGTGTAGGATTTCAATTTTCATGAATTCTCTCTCCTTGGTCCCTTAGAAAATTAGATTAGAACAGTTAGTTTTCCCTGCATTAGAGTAGATTGTGGCAGGTAGTTTAGGAGTAAGAACAAACTTTCTCTTGAGGTCTATCTCAAGTAGCAAGTTCCACAACTTGGAGATATTACCCATGTTATCCAATCATACTGTGAGCTCAAGTATATGCACTTGTGTAAATATAAGGGTCCTGTGATTCGGTGATAACATTAAAATTGAAGCAAATAAAACCCTCATCAAATTTAGATCTAAAAGGAGAACCTAGAATGAGTTTCAACTCAGAGGTCGATGTTGTTCCAGAAATCACATTAAACATGCAAAGGAAAAATGAGTATCAATGTCTTGAAGATGAAATAACAGAGACAAAGTAAAAGGGAGAGCTCAATATTGATCGAAATGAGTAATATACAGTCAGGAGATTACAAAAAAAACATGAAGCAGTTACCATCTTGTTCAAAACAATGATGATACAGAAAGGACTATGCCCACAAACCTTAACAATGACAACCATAGAATCTTCCCAGAGCTTCATAGGACAGATCCTTTGAAGAAAATCCAAACTCAAAGTAACATAACTAGTCAAATCAACTAAATATTGTAGTATAATCCAACCCAGAACTCAAAGTGATCAAAATGGTGGCCATTAAATAACAGATAGTTTCAAAGCCGAGGTCGATAGAATAAAAGTATAGATGGAGATAAAGCCATCTCAAAATATCATCTCCAATGGTTTTTGTCTAGGGAAAATTTTTTATAGAGTTCCTTTAGCTCGGATAAAGCTCCAGAATGAAAATATAAAACACTTAGGGTTTCGAGTGTTTTATACATTAGATCAACTGCCATGAATCAAAAGTACAGTGATCAATGCTCAAAATTGATCACCAAAATCGATGCAAACCACAAATTGACACATGAAAATGGCGGGTCTTTTTGGAAAACTTACCATCTTTTCATTAAGGGAAAAAGTCAAATGTTGAGCCCGCATCATAAAAGTCAAGGCAGATCATCGCAGCCTTTTGGGATTTTGAGCTTTATTTCCAAAAGGGGGTAAAGTCGTAAAATGACCCGCGACCCCGCTTATACCAAGGGAAAAAGTAAAATGTTGAGCCCACATCAAAAAAGAAAAGGTAGATCATCGAAGCCTTATGAGATTTTGAGATTTTTTTCTAGAAGGGCGTTAAGTCATAAAATGGCCCACAACACACTCATGCTAAGGGAAAAAGTCAAAGCGGAGGAGCATATTGTCGAAACATTTTTTCCTTTGAAACTTTTAAGATTTTTGAAAAGGGAGTAAAGTTTAAAAATTTCCCACGACTCCACTGAAGCATCAAAATTTAATCATATTGAATTAAGTTAAAAGTAAATCATTGGTCAATTTGAAAATTTGAGCCCCTTTTTCAAAATGGGGAAAAGCGATAGAGTCACCTATGACCCTGCTAAAGAACGAACAAGGCCATGTATTCAATAAGTCAAAAACAGAGCATTGGGTCTATCTTGAGGACGGGTCAGAGTTGTAGAGATCAAACCCAAAAAAACATTAATAATCAAATCAAAATAATTTGTTCTCATAATACATTTAGATATTGCAATACTTACATATATATAGGAATATAATTCCTATATTTTAGGATTTAGGTATAACTACACCACGATAAATATCTCTCCGAAAGTATATACACATGAGTGGTTAAACTCATACAAAAATATTTTTATAGTTGTTTAATATAACAACTTATAACAAATATTCACTAACTTACCATTTACATAATAATTACCAATGTAATTATTAGTTATTGACATATTTACCACCACAAATTAAGATGATAATAATTAATCTCATAATTATTATTTAAACACACAAATATGTGGAGCACTAACTATGGATTTCCCAACATTGCCCCCCTTAGTGAAAACATGGGGAAAATATGCCTTATAGTTGCACCTGCTCATGATCTGGTGATTTTAGGAGGATGATCACAAAACTCAAGGATTGTTTTACAAATGGTCTACCAAAAACTGAGAATGGTGGTTTTGTAATTGGTTTACTACAAACCATTAAGTGATGGTTTTGAGAATGGATTACCAACAACCAAGAATGGTGGTTATGTTATTGCTTTACTACAAACCAAAAATGAAGGTTTTCAAGTGGTTTACCTACAACCACATCATGATATGTCAAGTACTATTCTCGGCCCTCATCACATCTCATTGCAGGGAATAACATAGGAAATTATGTTGAAATCTATTTCTCATACATACAAAGAAGACACTAACTTAATGGAAATGGGACATTGGATCATGTTCCCCCCTCAATGTCAAATTTTCACTTATTGAAAATATGAACACTGCAAAATGAAGCAAACACACAATTGAAAAAAAAAATTCCACCAAATCATCTGTGTGGCCCCGTCGTTGGCGACTGACAAGAGATCGTTGAATAACCTCCAACCTCTGTTTGCCTCCATCCTCCAGTTTCATACTGCTAGGTTAGCTAGATTTGATCACAGAGCTTAAGAAGAGGCCCCCCACAAATTGGACGTCACATTCTAGTGATAATGTGTCCTTTACAATTTTTAATGTTTGACATTTATTACTCAATAACGCTGAAAAAGGGTACAAAAAAGAGGGTATTTTTTGAACTTGAAATTTTTCAATGAAATTGAAACCAATCTGACGCAGATGAAAAAACAAACACTTTTGTTAAAATTGGTACTCTATTTTGAGTTACTGTGCAAAAGTTATTAAGGTTTCAATTTCCCATAAAAAGACCTAATTAAATTAAAATTGTCTTAGCAATTAAAAATTTTCTCAAGGTGGAGAGAAAATTTTTTGTTTGACCACTCAATAGAACCGAGAGGAAATGTAGATTCCAAAAATGTTTATAACCTCAAAATTAGTGCCAAAAAAGTATTAATTTGGCCAAAATGTATTATTTTCTCTGAATTTACAATTATTTAAGCAAAAACTATAGAAAATATAAATATTTTAAAACAATAGTTTTGCAAAACTATAAAATAATTAGCTAATCAGAAATGGTTGTGGGAAGGCACGAAACTCATGGCTGATTTTTGAAGTCACCAACAATGATTTGTTCATAACTTGAGAACCAGAGCTCTAAATTGAAAATGGTTTAATGCGTTGGAAATCTTATTTCAAGAGATTTTCAATGGTACTCATTTTATTTTATTTCATTACATGATATGAAATTCTTTATTGACTGAATTTGATGCTTAAACTGGTTAAAAAATCAATCTTTCTTTTTTTGACAGCTACAAGAAGTTATATGTGGCCAAATCCTTCTTTTGAATATTGGAGATATGAATGCAAAACACTAAATATATGGCCAAGATAGAGGAGACAAAGTGTAGGAAACAAAACTATTCCAAAATCATTGAATAGAAAATGCATACACATGAGCACTTACAACACTGCTCCCTTAGTTACACTCATAACAAGATCACTGAGAGAGAATTAGAACACTTCTTTGATACCAAATCTAAGGATGAGTCAGTTTTGCAGAGATAAAACCCAAAAAAATGCTAATAATCAAATCATAATAATTTTTTCTCACAATACATTTACATATTGCAATACTTACATATATATAGGAATATAATTCCTATATTTTAGGATGTAGGTATAACTACACCTCCACGAATATCTCTCCCAAACTCTATACACGTGAGTGGTTAAACTCATACAACAATATTTGTTATAGTTGTTTAATATAACAACTTATAACAAATATTCACTAACTTACCATTTACATAATAATTACCAATGTAATTATTAGTTATTGACATATTTACTACCACAAATTAAGATGATAATAATTACTCTTGTAATTATTATTTAAACACACATTTATATGGAGCACTAACTATGGATTTCCTAACAGTAAATATGAGATTTTCAGCCCTTTTTAAAAATGGAGAAAAGTGATAAAATTTCCCGCTACTCCACCCATGCCATCAAAATGCCAAGGTGGAAAGGTAGGCCACTGGAACTCTTTTGATTTTTGAAACTTTGAACCTTTGTTTTGGAAAAAGAGGATAAAGTTGAACGTGACCCAGCTGGCACCTGATAAAGACACTTGTTAGGCCTAAATTAGAAGTGGAAGGGTGGGTCGAATGCTTAAAAATGCACAATCTTTATCAGAAATGAAAAAATAAAGTTTTCCATTCCCATTTACAGTTTAAATCTGTCCTACATGAACAACCTTTTTCAACATAATGAAAGACAGAGTTCTTTATAAAAAATCTTCAGTCAAGCTTTAACAGTCAACAATGGCGGCCAAGGGAAAATTTAGCAGAGCTTTACTAGCTCAAATGGAGATCAACAATGCAAATACCAAAAATGATTAAGTTTGCAATACTCTTACACCTTAATTCGAGTCCCGAGTTCACTGGATTCAACCACGGTTAGAAAGTGCTAATATTATCACTACAAATGGATAGATTTGCATACCTTCAGCAAAAGGACATATCAACAAGAAGACATAATTCTCATGCACAAGGAAGAAGACTTACTCATCAAGGAAAACTTATATTTAACAAATTATCACTCATGCTTTTCTTTAAAATAGAACAATTAACTGCAATTGATTGAGTTGTAACCAATGGTTGTTAATGCCTCTTTGTATTTTCATGTTCTGTTTTTATTCCTTTATTTATTAGTAGATGAAGGATAAAAATTGGATGCATGGGCGAGTATTATTCTAGCCTATTTTTAGGAAGGGTGGGAAATAATTTTGCTATATATTGCGTGCTTTGACAAAGCACAGAGGAGGATTTTTAGATACAGGAGTGCTGAAACAAGTTTCTACCAGTTTTTCCCTTTGAATGTGAAGTATTTTATGCCTTTCCAATTATTTGCGGTCTTGTGTATGTTTCCATTAATCTGATGAATTTTAATTCCTTGATTAATCATCTCACACTATTGCAAATTCAGTAATTTCTGCATGATATTAATGTGTATGTGTAACTTAGGAGTATTGTTGTGATTTTATCCCTCAATACATCAAGTGTTTACCCTTAATTATCTTCAGAAAAATGTTGGCTTGTGCATCAAAAATCCTTTCCATATCAATTATGCATGTACTCAATGAAAGACCTCATACAAATTTGGTGTATCACCTTAGTTTAAATTTTTTTACAGTCTTCTTTTTACCATTAAACCCTATAAAATTAGTTTAGGATACATCAATAAGGAACCAGCTTTGATACCGGAGACTCACCTCAAAATAGGTATACCCACAAACCTGAGGTGTTTCCATTGTATATATGAAAGAGAGAGATCCATTTTTCAATATTAGAACACTTGAAACCATCTCTCTACACGGTGCACTTTCGAAAGATAAAACGTTGACCATGGAATTTCAAGTAATATGGTTCAATAGTGAAGAATGTAATAATTTATAGCAACAACAAAAAAATTATATATCTATAACTACATCTAGGTACTTATACCTTATAAGAAAACAATAAAATCATTAAATTATATGTGTAAATGGGAAAAATTATCAAATATGCATTTGAACAACCTTGGTTGACCAAAAACATTGCTAATTGTTACCCTGTTAAAATCTAAAATTGAGGTGATCATAAGTTACTCTTTCAAATGGAATAAGTAATATTCATTAATCTTAATTAATGATATTCATATAAAATTTATTACACTCTAAATTGTTAGTCTTGCATTCGTAACTTAGGCATTGTGTTGACATTCTTGAGTCCAAAATGAGAAAGTAGTGTGAATAATCGAAGGTTGCAATGGTCTCAGAAATAAAATAAGCCTTTGGCTACTTGACTCTTAAGAGAATCTTGCATAAGATTTCTTTCACATTGTAAAACTCTTAGTAACTTATTGTAAGATAAATTGTGTAACCCGTTATTTTAAGGGTCATGTGAATAACAATTATCTAGTCATTCACCTACCCTGGGTAAGGACGTCCTTTATTATCAGTGTAGGCCCTAGTTAATCAATATAAAATTTGGAGTTTCATCGAGAGCTATGTTATTTTGGGGTACTATAGAAATAATGGCCCCATTGCTATCACCACTCAATAAGGTGGAAAAATTTAAATTCCTTATATGAGATGGAATTATCCTCCAATTAACAAGTATACTTATATATATATATATATATATATATATATATATATATATATATATATTTCAAACTAATGATTCATTTAGTGGCCAAGTTAAAAGATAAGTTAAAGATAACATCAATTCCAAATTTTAAGGAGCTTTAGGCTATATCTTCCCTTAAAGGAAAATGTGTATTGATCCCTTAAAATTTTGAGGAAGGTATGAAAAAAAAATTGAGGTAACCCGTCCATGTTATAATTTTGTAATTCATATATTATTTTGATAGGTTCGAGAAACATTACCTTTGAAAGGAAATTTTTTTCTAACTCATTCATGTTTTCTCTTGATTATAGTAATTAAGAAATTATTAAATTTAAGAAAAACTTTTCATATATCTTAGTGAATTGAAAATTTGATGTTTTTTGTTTTCATTAAGTAAATGTGGCTTTGTAAGGATGTAGAAAATGTAATAATAGTTTTGTCATGAACTTTTGTAAAAATTATAAACAATAATAAATTAAACTATCCCTTATGAGTTTTTTTGAAGCAAATTTTGTACCAAAATTTAGATGTCCTAGAAGAGGTACATGCTATGGCCAAACTAGAGAATCAATCCTAACTCGATGATTGAAAATATATATATTTCACCCACAATTTATTGGCACTATAATTATGTGATCATAAAAATAAATTTTAAATCAAACCTTTTATCTCTCGAAAGTGCACCTTGTAGAGAGATGCCTGCAGGTTTTCTAATCTTGCAAAATTTGATCTCTCTCTTTCGTAGATACAATGGAAACACCTTAGGTCTGTGGGTATACCTATTTTGAGGTGAGTCTTTAGTATCAAGGCTAGTTCCTTGTTTATGTATCCTAAATTGATTCTGGGGTTTAGGGGTAAAAGATGACTATAAAATAATTATAACTAAGGTGATACACTAAATTTGTATGAGGGCTTTGATTGAGTATATGCACAATTGATATGTGAAGGATTTTTGGTGCATGAACCAACAATTCTTCTGCAGAATATTAAGGGAAAAAACACTTAGAGGTATTGAGGTAGATTATCACAACAATACTGCTAAGCTAAACATGCACATTAATATCATGCATAAACTACTGAAGTTTGCAATAGGGTAAGATGATTAATCAGGTAATTTGTATTCATAAGACTAATATAAACATACACAATAATGTAAATAATTGGGAAGGAAAAAATTCTTCACACTCAGAAGGAAAAAATGGAAAAAATTGCTTCAGTACTCTTATATCCAAAATTCCTTGAGAAGTCCTCTTGTGCTTTGCAAAGGCACAAAATATATAGCAAAAATAAAATTCGCCCTCTTCCTAAAAATTGTCTAAGGCTTGTACTCTCCCATGCATCTTATTTTTATTCTTTATTTAATAATAGATAAAGAATAAAAATAGAGCATGCAATTAAAAGTAGGCATTACTTGCCTTAAATACAATATAGTCAAACTGAAGTTAACTGTTCTATTTTTAAGAAGAGAAGGATGAATAACTTGATAAAAATAAGATTTCTTTCTAGGCAAGTCTCTCTCCATGAACATGCAACTCTGTCTTCTTCTCTATTTTGTCCTATTGTGAAGGCATGCAAAAATAATCCTGTGTATTGAGCAAAAATAAATTACATTAATTTGAATACTTTGCAAAATAATTCATCCAAATATATATCCTGATTGGGACCACCTTTGTCTTTGATGTTGACACTTGTTCTGTCTTCTAGTGATCACATGCAAAACACTCCTCTGCAAGAAAATAAACACTTTTGATCTCCAATACTTTAGCAAAATTATTCACCTCTCAGTGGGGACCACCTCTGATTCATACAATTGTCTTCAACTGAGTTTGGCCACTCTTGTGGACTTAGCAAAAATACATGCCATAATACTTTAGTCTCTGCCACCTTTGATAAATACATACATGTATATATGTGTCGGCCTTTGTATTTGAAAGAATATAGTTTAAAATTTTACCTTTTCGTGATCATTGATGGCATAATTTGGTCGGCCCCATTTGCTTTTACGGGCATGCGGGCAAAATTTGAAAAAAATTAAGTCCATTTACAGACACTGTAGACCTTTTGTGGATTTTTACCCCTTAGTGGGTTTTTGGGTCTCATGGTAACTTTGGCATTTTAAACTCTTCTGCTTTGAGCCTTAAATTCAACATTTACTCTAATCTCTCACTCAGGGAATTGCGGGCCTATAGGGTAACTTGAAATTTTAACCACATTTGCATAAAGTCTCAAAACTTTGAGAAAACCCGTTGCTCTGCCAATACTATGTGGAATAAATTTTTGACTTTTCTCCTGATATTGACTTTGTCCTTGCGGAGGCTTGGGATTGTGGGAAATTTTGGAACTTTTAACTTTTTTACAAAAGGTTTCAAACTTGAAAAACCCCTAGCCTCTACTTTTGTTGTGGTGATGACACGTATCTTTGTTGGGCCTATGGGTTGAAGTTTTACAATTTGAAAATTTGGAAAATTGGACTAAGTTCGACCACCATTATTCTTACTTGATGAATTTTGTCTCAATTTTGGTGATCCATTTGTGAGCGTTGATCTGTGTACTTATTTCTCCTCCACCGTGGATCTCTTAACTTTGATTTGGAATGGTAGTTGGATTTTTAACATTTGGTTAGGGTTTCTAACCTGGAAATTAAATGTGACACTGTCATTGTACCCATAGTGGTTTGCATTGATTTTAGAGATTGATCCTTCACCTTTGATCTCTATCCTTTTGATCTAGAGCCATTGATTTCTAACCATGGCTGAGTTAGGTTGAAACTCACCTCTTGAGTTTGAATGATAATGAATAGTTTGACCCTTATGCACATTTCATTTGGTTTTCATTATGCCGGGGAACCCCTGGCAAATTTTTTTCCTTGACACCATTATTTGAAGCTTTTGAGCTTGGTTCCTTCTACAAAATGGTTTCTGAACTCTCGTGATCTGTATTTTCATATGTTTGATCTATTTAGAGCTTCTAAGCATTTATGGGGTGCTATTGTTGATTATTGAATACCTGGTTCTCTTACGTTTTGTCTTTGCAATGGCCTCCATGCTAAGTTCTGAAGCTCAATTCTTCTCTGTTTTCAAGATCTCTATGGTCTATTGGTCACCATAGTCATTCTCTTAGAGCTTGGTTTTGTGCAAATGTGAATACATACTTGTATGGCTTTGGTTTTTGATTGTTTTTGAAAGCTCTAGTTAGAATTTGTGGCTCCTTTAATTTCGAGGATTCGGTCATTACCGTTTGAACTTCTTCCAACCATGGTTAGAGGTAACTCTGGATTCACCCTTTTATGAATGGCTCAAGTAGTATGAATACTCTATTTTGCTTGATATTGATAATCTTGTGTCACCATAAATTTCTTTGTTATTACTATTAGCTTTCTTCGAACCGACTGTGGAGGGTTTACTAGATAGTTTATGTTCTGGGTATTCCATATTTTGCTTTGCTATCCCTGGATCTGGATTTTTCATTGAGATTTTATTTGTATATCTTCTTCTCTACATTACTATATCTATCTCCTTCATCCTGTGCATATTTAGATCCAAAATATACTTTGTGCTTTGAAGATTGAAAAATCCTTTCTGCAACTCTATACTGGACATCATTCTTATTTCAGTTGTGAATAACTTTGAAACATTTGATTATGAGAAATGAAAATTGTAACTAAAAATTGAACTTAAGATGTTTTGTATCTTGTAAGTGGCTTTCTGGAAATTGTAAACAATTCTTTATCTATTGTAACACCATTTTTAGGCATAAGCCTTGATTCAGATGCTTTGTTGAAATACAGTAACTTATTTCTTTTACTTAGATACTTTATTTCCTTGATAGTAGTATTTCTGGCATGTTGGAAAATCTGAAACATTGATTTTTCATGGTGAAGCCCTAGAATTTATTTTCTAGAATTCTCTCTTCCATCCATTTCTAGCTATAGTAGTTGTATTTTCTAGATTCAGAATATAGAACATAACACTTCATGTTTGAAGCTAGATAAAAATGAGACATCATAGTTGTTTATCTTGATCATGGCATGCTTTACTGTTTTCCTGTATCACTTACTTGATTTAAATAATTCCTTTAAGCATGTAGTAGTTAAAAGCAACATGATGGAAAGTTGTAAATGTCCATTTTACATGGCGAAGCCCTATAAAATTTTTCCCAAAATCTTGTCTTCATTCCTTTTCAATTGTAACCTTCTCTTTTTAGCCAAACATCAGCTTTCAAATTCTACTTCTTCCTTCTATAGCAAACTAAAACATGTATTTCTATCTCCCAGTCTCTCTTCTGTACTGTAACTTCTTCCACTTCAGAATAGTTACTTGAAACCTTGAGTTACATTCTTCCTTTTTATGCATGCACTTATGACTTGTTTATTTTTCATTGGTTGCAACTTGTACCTGCACACTTAGGAAAATAGTTAGAAAATACTTAGGATTTTTGGCCTCTCTTATGTCCATGTTTTCTTCTTTTCTTTTCTCTTCCTTCATTCTATTTGAGTGAATAAAGCATGTATGCAGTTTGATATTCAAGTAAACTACATCTCCTGTTATTAGAGATTCATATGAACAAATTAGGATAGTCTAGGAATATGAATTGATCCTTGAGCTCGTAACTGATAGTTATCCTTATCTTCTTTTCAGGTATAGTGGCTTCTATAATGGAGATGAAGAAGAAGATGGAAATGGAGATGTTTTCAATTAAAGAAAGAAACCCCAAGGCAATGATGGGTTTACTCATACTCCTTTGCTTTCTCTTTCATGTATGTGTACCTTTTATTTCAGTATCTGTACTTTACTTTTTAGTTACATCCCACGGCTTGTGTGGGAAACATTTGACCTTCGTTGTGAATAAAATAGTGAATTCTGAAATTGAGTTGTGTATTCCCTTCTACATTCTAGGTTCTGCATATGGATTATATAATGAACTAAACAACTTAGTAACTTAATTGAATGTCTTAATCAAGAAGGAAAGAAACATTGATGAGAACTTGTAACATTCAGTAATGAACCCTGATTTTCTGATATCTATATTTTTGTTTGCTGCTTCAAAACTTAGCGCTTCACCTACTCTATAATTTTTCATCTTCATCAAGACAACACAATTTTCCTTTGGGGCTTTGTGTTCTTTTGCTTAAGATGGCATGAAATTGTAAACTATGTGATCTATTATGTTCCGTGACAATACACGTAACTAGAGATTTCATTTAATATTATAACTAATTCAATAGTAACAAATGATATCCAACTCTCTTAGCTTAAGTAACTTCACCAATGCTATCCATTGTAATGAAGTTTTGAGTTTCCCATTTCTATACAAGTGTAAAAATTGTCAACATTTATGGCGATCCTATGGGGAAAGTTGCCTACTAGCATATAGACTAATGCTTTACTCTTGTCCATTGGGCATGGATTCCAAACATGTAACAAAAGTTTTCCTTTTCCAAAAGGTCCAACCCTTCAAAACAAACTAAAACCGGGAAAGGATCTGGTAAACCAGATCACGTTCATGAATGCACTTATTAAATTGAAAAATGATGCATTGTATAGAAACTACACTTATTGAAGGGAAATCCTACTTTGAAAATCACTATAAGATATTCAATAATGATTTTGAGAAACATACTATTCACAAGAATGAGAAGTTCCTCTCCATTCAACTTCAAAAGTTGAAAAGCATTGTGTTCCTTGCTAGCTGAAGTCATGTAAGGATCACTCAAGAGTGTATCAAACTTTGAGTATCTTCTTGGCTTTGCATGATCAACATCTCACTTTAACACAATATCTCCTTCATTGAAAACTCTGAATTTTGATTTCTTGTCAAAAGTCTTCTTCATTTGTTTCTGATTATTTTCCATATTCAAATGAGCTTTATCTCTTAGCTCTTGTAATTCCATTAACTCTACATAACAAACCTATAATGGTTCATTCTCAAGCAGCTTCATTAGATGCAACAAATCCAATGTAGGTAACTGAACTAAAATAGGAATTCTTACTTCTTTCTCATACACAAGTTTGTATGGTGAATTGCCAACTAATCTTTTAGGAGTCACTCTGTCAGCCCAAAGTGCTAAATTCAACATCAAATGCCAAGCTCTTTGATTATCCTTGAGTGTTCTTTTGATGATCCTTAATAGATTCTTGTTAGTACTCTAGGCTAAGCCATTACCTTGTAGGTAATAATTAAATGAAGAACTTAGATAGGTTTCATGGTTGAAAACCTAATCTATCATATTTGCACCAAGGAATGCTAAAATATTATTTGATATGATAGTTGCTGGAACACCAAATCTACAGACTATTCCTTCATAAAAGGATAGTATCAAAAATTCATTAGCATCCTTCAAGGATATTGCTTCAGTCCATCGTGTAAAATAATAGGTAGCAGTTAAGATCCAATTATGTCCTTGTGAAGAAGGTGGATTTATCATGCTAATAAATTCAAGACCCCACTACATAAAACGCTGATCAAATAAGATAGACTGCAAATGCAACAAAGCTATATGTTGTATTCCAACAAAGAAAGCACATTTTTTACACTTTCTAATCCATTCAAAACAATATTTCAATATGCTAGGCTAATAGTACCCATCTTTCATAATTTTTAAGGCTATGGTACATGCTGAGAAATGACCTCCTACAGGTCCTTCGTGGAATTGTGATAGTATTTTCTGAATTTTATCATAGTCAACACACCGCAACAATATTTCATTTATATCTCTCTTGAACAACACATTATCAGTGAAGATATAAGGTATTGCTTGTAATTTGAATTACCTTTGTTTATTCTTGTCCATACCTTCCAGATAGGTCCCATGTTGCAAGTAGTTAATCAGATCAGCTATCCATATTGATTCCTAAAACTCTTGAACTGACTCAGGTTACTGATTTTCTAGTTGAACCATAATTTATGATTGCTGATACATAATTTCAACATGTTGTTTTGAATCATCTGATTCTGTAACTTGTTGTTTTTCCATATTAGAAATTATATGTTCACATAAACATTTCCCTTGAACCATCTTAGCAACCCGAATATCAACATCATACTCCATGACCTTCGTTATCCAGTTTTCTCTTTTCTCATTCAACTCCTTATTTAGTAAGAATGCTTTCACACTTGGATGAGAAACAAGAACATGGATTTTATTGTTTAAAAGCATATAATTGAAATTCTTTAGTGCTTTGACTACTTAAAATACTTGTTTTTCAATAATTGTGTACCTTGTTTCGTAATCATGCAAGCTCTATCCAAAGAAAGCAATAAGCTATTCAATATTTTCATCATTGAATTGAGTCAAGATAGCTGAGATTTTTTCAACTCATGTGAGTGCATACATTGTAAAATATTTATCAAAAGTTAGATTTGTAAGAGTAGAAGCTTGGGAGATAGCTGCTTTGATTGCTTAAAATCCTTCTCTCCCTTCACTGGTCCAAGAGAAAGTTTTCTCTTTCTTTAGCATAGTTGTGAGTGGTTTAACCAATGCTGCAAAATCTTGAACAAATCTTCTAACAAAGTTTATTTTTCCAAGAAAACTTTGTTATGCCTTATTATGATGGGGCAATGATAGCCATGATATGCTTCGATCTTGAAAGGATCAATTTCTAAACCTTGCTTACAAACAATATGAGAAAGTAGCTTACCTTGATGTACTATAAAGATAGACTTCAGTGGATTCAAATATATTCCAAATTTCCTGCACAACTGAAAATTATGCCTTAAATGCATTAGATATTCTTCAGAATCTTTTTAAAATATAGTAACATCATCTAAATAAATAAGGATGCATTATTTAATAAGCTATGAAAATCCATGTCCATTGCATGTTCAATGTTGCACTGGCATTTGAAAGACCAAAAGGCATTCTTTTATAAGCATAAGTACCCCACTTGGTGGTAAAGGCTGTTTCATATCTATCTTCTTCCCAGACTAAAATTTGACTATATCCAATATAACTGTCTAGAAGAGATAGTTTATTTGAACCTGAGACTATTCTCAAAATATGATCCATATTTGGGAGTAGGTGGTGATCTTTTAATGAAGCCTTATTAAGAACTCTGAAATCTACACAATCTAATTTCACCATTCTTCTTCCTAATAGGAACAATATTGGCTACCAAACTTGAATGCTTAATGGAAAGATAATACTTGATTCAATCAACTTAGATAATTCTTTCCTCATAAGAGGCTATATTTTGGTATTCATAGGCCTCTATTTCTATCTAACAAGTTTAGAATTTGGCTGCGACTCAATTGTATGTTGTGCTAAACTGGGATCAAATCCTTTCAGATCTTGGTATTTCCCAAGCAAAAACATCTTTAAACTCCTTACAAAGATTAATAAATGACTACTTTTCAGTTAAGGAACATACATTTCCAAGAAATATCTTTTCCCCTTCATTAATTGAGATCTCTTTGTAATTATCAGTGTGGGTTGACATTTTAGTCTTGACCTTTCTTAACTAATTGTCAGTGCTAAAGATGTCTTCCAATGTGACTAGACCTTGAGACAGTTTATTTGTCTTCAACTGAACAATATGGTCACCATATAAGTGTTGTAATTTATACTGATTAATTACAGAAAACTCATCTTCTTCCTACAAAAACCTATAGATTTGATCGTCACTTTCAAAAACTTTCCAAGTTGACTCATTATCAGGTACTAAGGGCCCTACAATTAACTTTATATGAGGCTAGATTTTTCTATTTTCAATCTATTCCAGCACTTCAAAACTAGCCCCAACTGCTGCAATTCTATCTGTATGCTTGTTTTCATCTCTAGGAATAGACTGAATGTTAATAGCTTTGAAATACTCAATTAAGTCTGAAACTCTATGTATGTAAGAATTCATTAATGGATTCTTACAAACATTGAAATTTCTTACTTGATTGATAACCAACTTAGAGTCACCAAAAATATGTAGCATGTTGATACCTCTCTTTTTGGCCCAAAGTAAGCCATGAATCCAACTCCCTTAGCTTAGGTATATTTCACCATTATTATCCATCTTAACGAAGTTTCGAGTTGCCCATTTCTATACAAGTGTAGAAATTTTCAACAAAACCATCACCCGTAACGATGTTTGATAATATGTGAATCTTCATCCTGGACCTTATTGAATAATGCAGATGTTATAACCATATTAAATAGACTCATGAACTATTTTATCCCAATTTGAGAGTAATGGTGAGATAGGAGGTGAAAACACATATAAACTTGGAAAAATTCACTCTCTTCTTGTGTGGTATTTTTGGTATCTTCGATGATTTCCATGAGTATGCTCATACAAATCATGTATATATAATTTTTAACCCTCTTTGAAATCACCATTATGTTCCTTTGGCTCACCCATCAATAGTTTCCTTTAGATATGGACTTTATGTTGAATATACACTTATGTGGACCCTTATGGGAAAGTTAGACTTAATGCAAATGAAACGTTTGGAAGCAAAAATTTCCCTTTATTAATGCTCTCCTATTTGAGATATACTTGACTTTGAACCATATTATAATTCATGAGACATGTTTGTTAAGAAAAATTATAATAATATAGTTCCCTTAAAGTGACCCTAATGTTGGACATAAACTACGTGTGACCATGTAGAGGTTTTAGAAAATGATTTTGATAACAATTTCCTTGGAAGCTACAACTTTCTTTAATTAAATTAATTTAAATGAAAGAAACACTTAGTACATGACAAATTTTAAATTCGTGGGACATGCTTTTTTCTGACTAATAACCACATGATATGCCACGATACCTCATGAGGTCATATCACTATCCCATGTAGTGAATTCCAGGAGGAAGTCTAATTTTAGGAAGGGGCGATGTAGTGTCCACATTTTCTAGCCTCGGTGATCTACTAAATTTGTACTCATATTTATGATTTGACAAGGATTTTTGACATATTTTAGACATTATGTTATGTTATTTGATCTTCATGGACATGTATGGGGATTTGGGCGTCTAACGCCAATTTAGCTTTGATTAGTATGTTGGCACATTTTCATAGATGTTATGGATACTATACTATGTTATTTAGGAGTAATTGATATATAATGGATACATAGTTTATTCGCACATTTTGATGATATAGATTATTTGATTATTGATGAGAACACATGATAGCATGGATATATGTCATTTATATGTATTTCAATGGCTAACACATGATGAAATTGTGTGAAATTTTGCATGTTTAGACTTGACCATTTACTAAGTAGTTAAATTACACTTGTATTGGGTAGATGCATTTAATGTTTGCAATGAGTGTGTAGGTTACATGGCACAAGAGAATGTGGGTTTCAAGGTGGCCACACAAATTTTTCACAAGCAGTAGCCCATGGGGCTAAGTCCTAACAATGTTAGCTTTATGAGGGCTTATTGGCTTCTTGTATTGTTTGTGCACCATGAGTGACCCTTATTTGTAATGTTGTATTCCATGTAAAAATTATTGTGTTTAGGTTGTTTACTTTTGTTAAGTAAACTTGTTTAGGGTACTTAATGGTCCCCACTTTCATTAGGTATATATTTGTGTATGTGTTTTTTAGTTAAAGAGGATTGGGGTCAGATGAGAATCCTTGACTGGTCCCCACACCCTCTACGTGTGTGTCCAAATGTGCCAAACATGAAATTGGGATATTTTTTGCATTTTAAGTTACTCCATTTGGTTTTGGGAGTTCACTTAGCATGAAATTAAGCCCTTGGACCCTACCTATTAGGTATGGGGGATTAATTCCAAGGCACATAGGGATTTTCCTTCCCATTTATCCTCTCTTTTTTCAACATCCATGTAAGGTTGGTTGGAATGTGTGTGTTGTGAAAAGTTGCATAAGCTTGTCTCATTTTATTTTTGGATAATTTAGGAGAAGGGTGTTTAAATGTGAGTTTATCTTTTCTCTATTTTGTTTTGGGAATATTGACTTGGAGGGAAGAGAGGGGTGACACATGTCACCCCTCATTTGTGAGGAATTTTTTTGTTTTTTCTTCAAATACTCCCTCATGGGGGAGAAAGAATTTTTTTTCTTGGATTTTGCTTAGTTCTTGGAGGATTTTAAAGTTGGAGTTTTTCTTGGATAAGGAATTGGAAAAATCTTAGATATTTGGAGAGCTTATGGAGGTAGGCTCTTTGATCTTATTTTGTGTTATTTAGCATGTTAAATCTTAAAATTTATTATGGTTTAAATTTGTGTCTTGTTGCATGTGGTGCATATTTATTGAGTATGTTATTTGTTATTTTATCCATGCATCATATGGCTTGATGGATTTGGAAGTTTTTTCTGGGAAGAGGGAGTGATTTGATCTCTCAAACCTCATGGTTTGATGGGAAAGATATGTTGCTTCTTCTATCCCCTCATATGGTTTGATGTGTGGGACATGGTTGATATGGTTTGAACCCCCTTCCCCATCCTTGGAGAGGAAACCCAATGGGTTTGAAAATCCTCCCAAGGAAGATTTTAGGAGAATGGGAGGAGCAATAAGGAGGGATGATTGTTTTTTAGAGATAAGGAGGTTTTATTTAAAATCTTGTAAGTGTGCATCCTATGTTTGGACCACACTCTTTGTTTAAGATGTCTCATCTACTCTTCCCCTTTTTTTAGGATGAATGTGGTTTTCTCTTGTTTTTATTTGGTTGGTAAATGTTGTATTTTATTTAGTGTATGTGTTAGTCTGATATATAATATGCTTGTGTTTATTCCCACTTATTCTTGTGCACATTTGTGGAAGCTATCTCTCTCTCTGATGGGCTTGGGGAGGCTAACATGTCTTCCAACCTTTGGAAAGGCATATAATGATACATATACATTGGGTGGTAAAATAATCCTCATTCTTTTTGTTTTTGGATACTATGTGGAGGAAAAGTTAGAGACTAAAGCTTAATGATTGTTAGAGTATCTTTGGAGGAAAAGTCTTGCTATGAATCTCTTAACTTTTGGGAAAAAAATCTTCTTGATTAGCATATGATCATTGTAAAAATATTGATGTGAGATCCTTTGTAATCTTCCCATTTTGGGATGTATGTATAGTTCATGGAAGCATGTGTTGTTTCAAAGTTGTGTTATCCCTCTCTTGAATATAGTTGAAGGTTGTATGTAATGTGTAAATCCTACTACCCTCCATGAGAGGAAGAGTCTTGTTATATTAAGAATTTATGATGTTCATTGGTTTCAAACAGTATATATTTATATTGTATCTTAAAATGTGGAATGGAGAAACTAGTATTCTTTTGTTGAAATGTAAGCATTCTTTCATGAAGGAGTTATTCCTTTGTCAAAGAGATTATTTGCAATTTAGGGATCTCAACTTAAATAGAAAGCTAGATACTTTGTGAGTATGTTTTCTGTAATAAAAGTGTATAACGAAGTGTTGAGATTCTTGGATGAAAGTGCATCTCTTTCTTGTTAATATTGGAAAGAATAAACTTAACTATTGTATTTGAAAAGAAATTTTGTTTGCAATAAGAATTTTTTTGTTGAAAAAGGATATTACTATTCTTACACTAATTGTTAGTATTGCAAATTATTATAAGATGAGAGATATAAGGAAACCAAATTTAGATTCTCTACTATTTCCTTACGACTTGTAGAAATTTGATTATTACTTTTCAATGGAAAATTTTTATTTCTAATAATCCTTTTTAAAACTTATATAGTTAAAATTTGTTGTGAATAAAATCTATTTCTCATAAATGATTTCAGATTTTAAAATAGTTCATTTTATGATGTAGATATATAATTAAATAAACTTTGGTATATATGTATAATCACAAATATAATCTAAGATTTTACAACTTGGTATTTATTTCAATATAGTATATAATATAAATTAATTAATATACATTTAATATAGCTAGATATTATATAATATAATTTTGTATATATATGATTATAAAATAATCATAATAAATAAAATAACAAATTATTAAAGATAAATATTATAAGTCCAACCGTGACACTTTGTATTGTGATAAACAAAAATAAATAAGTGTTTGGGGAGGGCCGAACCCCCCACCCCCCAAAAAAAAAAAAAAAAACATGCATTAAATTATGGTGGTGTGGCCTACGGCCACACCACCACACTCTCCGCAAACCCCAATCCCCATACCCCCATAGACCCTACACCCATCCATCGTAGCTCCTATCCCCCTCCTAACCACCATAGCCTAACCCCTAACACTACCACCGCCCTCCATTTTTGCCTCTGTCACCACTCCAAATTGTGGCCAAACAATACTTGTCTGCTGCCCTAGTATATCAAACTCTGCATACTTTCTTTTATTATAACTTCTCTCTTTTCAGATTCATATATATATATATATATATATATATATATATATATATATAATATTTTTTCCTTCATTAAAAAATAAAGAAAAATGGGTATAATATATACCCAACTAGAAAAAAATTATTGTAAAGGAAATATAAAATAAAAATATAATGGCATTATCTTATGTAACCCCATAAATCCATAACTTCCAAGGTTCATCATGAACTTGCATAAAGATGAAACAAATAGAAGAGAAAAGAAAGGAAAAGAAAACCATAAAGATGGATTAGGGAAAATCTAGGGAAAATTTTAAATCAAGGGCCAAGATTAGTTTTATCCTAGGGTTCACATTAAATCCTACACAAATTTTAAGCTATGGAATTTTGTGGGAGTTGGGTAGACAATTACTAAGAGGGTGTGGGGCCAAATTAATGAATAAGCGTATGTAGAATTTATAATATGAACCTAGAAATTATTTGGTAGAGTAACCACGATGAGAAATAAACAATGAAATTTGCAATTAGACACATATTTAATTAATTGGGTAAAACAGATTGGTATAAAATAATTAATAACGGGAATCAAATAAGTATAATATTTGTTTACTTTTAAAAAATACCCATTTTTTCTACTACCACTAGGTGTGGTTTTCTTTTCCCCAAGGCATGGCAATACACCATCCTCATCATTCGAATCAACCATCACATATTGATCCTAACAAACTAAAAATCATCCTTCTACTCAATCAACTAATATAAAATCTTAAGTCATGTATTAATCATTCACCTCCTAAACCATCTTCTTATGACCAACATCATCCACAATTTATCCTCCCTAAGATCCCTACCTCTCACTAGATTGAATTTCTCTTTGAGGAATCCAAATCATCTAAATCGAAACCCCAATCTAATCACCATAGAACACTATCCCCATAAGCCAATTTAATTGAATTTGAATACCTCACTAACTTTTACCTAGACTAAGAGGTCATGTTTCATGCCCTTGCTAATCTAGCCACCCATATCAAGCCCACATAACCATCCCAGACACCAACCTATAAATACCCTATATATAATCATGACATACAACTTCTTCCCATCAAAACTCATGCAGATAATCCACCACCATAAAAAATATCAAATCTTAAACCCAATCATCGTAAAAGGTATAATCAAGTCCCATTCACATGTCCACAACAATCCCAACAACTTAACCCCAAATTACTATCATCCACATCTCTTCTTAGTCCTCCACTCTTATGATCTTCATCATCCCAATCCAATCATATAGACTTTCTCATAGATAATCCCACATCCTCTAATCCATAATGAAATTTGACCTCTAAGCCTATTTCATCCCCTCTATCACCTAAGTCCAATCCTATCAAAACTATCTTATCCATCATGACTCCTATGTCACCCTCATCTTCTTTTACCCCCAATCCTAAACCATCTAGTGTGGATATTATGCCACCCTCATCCTCTTCATCAACACATACTCCTATCTTACTCCGTTCATCACCTAAATGTATCACTATCCTATCCTCTAATATTGTTTCAAATTAACCATCCCAAAATCCTAAAACAACTAACATGACACCTAAGTCACCAAATACTAAACCAAACAAATCCAATCCGAATCCTACCCAATATAATTAGGCTCATATGCCACCTTCATCTACTTAATCCCCTATATAGACCAAATCCAATGTGGTTCTTTCACCACATCCACCTCCCAAATATAATATTAACCCCATATCATGACCATCCTCTTAATGTAAATCTACCCACCCCCTTAATCTACATATAATAATCCCAAATAATCTAATCCTAAGCCAAAACCATCTACCTCAAGACAAAATACTCCAACCAATCAAAAATCAACCAAATTTTCTTTAGCCTCCAAGACAAAACCATCCACTTTGGCCCCCAGGCCTAATCCATTCCCTTCATATTATAAGCCACAACAATCTAATCCAACTCATAATTCCAAATTAAAAAGAAAATCTCATAAACCACCCAATCATGCACCATTACTTCCCATTCCCTCTAAATAATTTAACCCAAACCACTTCACTCGTTTATGACAATCCTTGACCACTATATTGCATCATCTAAAAACCTTAAAAATGATTATCCATCACCTAATAAAATCACATGATCAAAAAATTCTAAAACCATCTTCATGTATCAATAACATTACTATTTCTTACTTTCATCGCACCCATGAACGTTCGACCAATCATTGCATGGAATTTTAATCTTATGTCAAAAACGTCATTAACAAAGGAACTCTTATCATTGTACCTCTCTATCTCCTACCTTTATATATAAATCCTATCCCTAACTATCATTAATCATTCAAACACCACTTGAAATCCAAATATCATCGTACATACAAACATCCTTCACCCACCAAAAATAAAAAAAATCTCGGCTCCCATCCTTTATTAAGACCGGATTTTTACTGGATGAAAAAACTACAACCCCTAGTATTATGATGACCACATGACATCATATTCCCCATCCACTCCATATCCTATAGCCAAAAATATGTTCTATAACATGAAACATCAAGGTAAAGGCTTAGGAATCCATGAATAAGGCATTCATGAAACCGTCACGCTTCAACAAAATCTAGGTCATTTATCCTAAGGGTATAACCATAAAACTAACAACATCCTTTCCATTACTCCATCACAACAAAATTCTACCACTCCTCTTAATGATCCTACTATCCTAACAACTCTACCCAATCAAAAATCATTTAATCCCTCTATAAATACCTAACACCTAAAAATGGATTGAGCTTATAATTCGTCACCTACGCATGGTTGTTATTTTATTCTCATTGGTCCTCCTTCCATAAAAAATGCAAATACCTTTACATCTAATCCATTTTTATAATCACATCCATATATATTCTTTTCCAATCCATTCTTTTGAACACTTTATCAGCTTGCTCACACATATTGTAAGCTAATAGTATCTACTATAACCATATGAACTTAGTATGTCATTACGTCTAAAATTCAAGCACAGTTGTTCTCCTAGAGTTCCAGCCAGTTTAAGAAACTTAATGAACTTGTGGTGAACACCTTTGGATGTGTATTTTCACACTATTTCTAATGTCATCTACACACTCATTTTCATCCCCATACCAAGACACTAGTGATTATTAACCCTTTGAGATTTCTCAAGAGAGTGGAACCTCTTTATGAAATAACCAAAATATCAAAAAACAAGAAAATCATATAAAAATTGAAATTATCAAATAAAATCCACCTCAAGACTCTATCATATCTCTAGGGGGCTTTCCAACATCACTACTAGAGATATTGACACTTGGTTGGTAATAGAGAAATGTTGTGAAAATAATCAAAAGCATCTCTGTCGGGGCTACAAATTCATGGATGGTAGTAGAATAACACATGGCTTAGCCATCCATTCACCCTCCACGTATCTATTTTACTTAATAACTCATTATAAATTAGTTTGTCTATTTTCAGATACTTCCCATCAAGCCTTCACTTTAAGTACTAATTAACCATCAAAATCGTACACACCTTGATCTTGCAGAGACATAGGGCTAACATGTTTCAAGGTATTTTTTATACCTTGGTCACACTTTTGTTTTAGTCCAAATCTTTCCTTACAACATGTTTCGTTAGGCTCATATTTTTTACATCATGGATGTTACTTTCCTTCCATGCATCACAAGCACATCCTTTTTTCCTTAGGATCGATGATGCATGGGCACATGATGATCCTTTCCTTTTCATCCAATCCTCCTCATGTCCATTTTTAGCTATAATCATCATGAATAGGGGAAACCTTACTGCCTTCCACTATGGAAACATCCATTTTAGATAGCCCTCACTACCCATCCTACACTACACCTAGGCACCACACACCTCTCTACTTTACACTTGGGGAAACACCAAATCTATCCATCAATCCATCCACCCTATAACTAGGGGCATCTATTATCATCTTCCATATCCCCCATCTTATTGAATCCCACATCCCATCTAATACTAACCTATCAACCAATCCCTATCCTATCTAACCTATCAAATTTCCTTTAATTTTCCCCATTATTCAGACCCAAACACATGTTAGGATGTATAGGACAAACATGGATCCCATGTTACATCCCTCTCCCATCCATACCCATGAGCTATCCCATCCTAAATCCTTTTGTATTACCTATCCTTAATTATTCCCCCTAATCCAAATCAAATATCTCAACATCAAAAATGAGATAATCTAAACATTCAAAATATAAAATCTAAAAATTATTTTTTTAAAAAAACCATACATGCGATGTGTATGTTTTTTACATTTTGGCTCATGATATGAGGCCCTATTTATTTCTTTAGCACATATCGATCATATGAAGCCCATTTTTTCAGCATGGTCTAATGATATGAGGACCATATTATTTTGTATGAATTTTTCCAATGATATGATAACACATACATCTGGAAATTCAATCATCATGTTATTTATACCTTGGTACATTTTTCCCTATGCCACATCAATAATACTACTAATCATGATAATAGTGGGCACTTTATTATAGCACACCCCCTTTTATCATCATCATTTTTCCTTATAATCATCATCATCATCATCATCTAACTAACCATCTAACCTCCTTCTCCTCCTATCCAAGAAGGTGAAGGAGGTTACAATGGTTGAGAAGCTTACAATGGAGAGATCAAATGTAGAAGATAAGATCTCATGGGATTCTAATATTTTTAGGAAAAAACCACAGGAGACATTACAAAGGCTTGATCTTGAATACAAAAAAAATGTAGCGTGGATGGAAGTACCAGATATGGTGTTGGAAAGAGCATGTAGTAGGAAGAAATTATCCTTGGCAGGGTGCGTTTCTAGGATTAGACCAAACATTGATCAAGTAAGAAGTGGATTAGAAGGAAATGGAATATCTTGGGGTAAGTTAACACTATTAGCCTATCAGAATTGTTTTTTTGTTTATATTCTCCCGTGAAGAAGACCTTAATCATATTGTGTATGTGGACCTTGATTCTATGGAAGAACCACTCTCTCTATTACTAGATGGAAGCCAGAATAAAAAAAACCCATACTTTGTCTATGTGTTAAGTTTGGGTAGGGCTCCCTAGGTTTCCCGTAGAGTTCTGAGAAGTGGTTATATTAATAGGAATATCTAAATTGAAGGGAGGTCTGATTGAACTTTATCCTACCACATCATCCAAGTCCAGATTCAATGCAACTAGGATGTGTATTAATGTTTTTGCTCATTCCTCTACCCCGGGGACCATAGAATTGATGTCTAGAGATGGGATTTAGAAGAAAAATATCACTTATGAGGATTCACTTATTTTCTATAGAAAATTTGGGAGAGTGGGTCATGGGGTTTATGAATGTAAGGAAATATGGAATCTCCATTCGAAGAAAACAAGTAAAGAGGATAAAGTGAATCCTACGAAGTTGAAACAACCCCAGACAACTTCCTCTAAGCCTGAAGATCACAAGATGGTTGTGGATTCAAATTTAAAGACTAGTTAAACACCACCTAACAACGAGAGGTTATATATTGAATAATATTCGTTCAAAGATCCTGTTCTCAAGGACTCAAACACTCTCATGGAAATCACCTCATAGATCCATACTACCATGATCTCACTCAGTCTTGTGGGCTTGGCCATCCTTGCTGACATAGAAAAAACATTGAATATTCTACATAGGGATGATCAAATTTTTTCACAAGTTTATGCCAAATGTTTCCACTCTTGTTAAACCAATAAAGTTAATGTTAAAAAAGAGCATGACATTTAAGTAGAACACAGAAGGAAAGGAAAGTTTTGAATCTATCAAGAATGCCATATCTTAAGCACCAACTGTAATCAATCAAAACTTTTCAAAATATTTTATGATCTATGTCTTCCATAATTTAGACAGGATTTCGACAATCCTAGTGTAGCAGAATGAACAAGGATCTAAACAACCAGTTTCCTTCTTCAGTCAGGGATTGGAGGAATATGAAGATAGGTACTCCTTCATTGAGAAACATGTTCTCTAAGAAATCAAGGGTTTAAAAAAGTTCAAGCACCTAGTTTCAAAAAATATGATTCAACTTTTGGTGTCCCATGAGGGAGTTAAGATCTTCCTCTTGAACAACGATTTGAATGAGAAACATGTAGGTTGGATCACATGGGTGATGGAATTCAATATTGAAATTAAGGTCACCAAATTAATCCATGGAAAGGGATTATGTGAGAAGCTAGATTCTAGTCAGTAGGTTGAGACAAGTAGGGAAAAGGAAGTTGCTTTGGTGATACAAGATAATTAGGAACAAGCAATTGAAAATTTATTGACTCTTTTTTAGAGTTAGGACATGATAAATTTTCTACAAACATGTCTATGCCCTCTAGAAATGAGAAAAGTGAAGAGGAGATACTTAAGGCTCCAAGGCATCCCATAGGTGCTTGTTGATGGTGTTTTGTTTAAAACAAACATCAATGGAGTCCTATTGAGTTACATTGGAAGAATCCCAATTGAGAACGTACTACATGAGTTTAATAATGGGGAGGCCAGAGGTCATTTCACTCCATGTGTGAAAAATATCAAAATAATGAAGGCATTTTATTATTTTCCCATGGTGTTCAGAGACTATTAAAAATTGATTAGGAAGTGTAAATAATGTGCACTCTTCATAGACAAGGAGAGGCTAGCAGAACTTCCATTTCATCAAATCTAGGTTGACTAACCATTCATGCAATGGGGATTGGGCTTCATCATATTCATTAATCCAATTTTGAGCCAAGGTCATAAGTGTATCCTAACCCAAACAAATTATTTCACCAAATAGATTGAGGCATTAGCACTCAAGGAAGCAAACGAGTCTAATATAATATACTTATATGAGGGAATAGTGACAAAGTTTGGTGTACCAGCCACTATTATAGAAAATAATATTTTTGAATTCCTCATAACCAATATCATAGAGTGGGTTGTTAGGAATGGGATTTATTTGAGCACCTCATCAAATTATTATGCCAAGGGTAACAAACAAGCAAATTCCACAAAACAAATTTATTTCAAGATCATCAAGAGTACTCTAGATGAAAACCATAGAACATGGAATACTAAGATTAAATAGGCCTTTTGGGATGATAGGATAACACCGAAAATGTCAATAGGTAACTCCCTCTACAAACTATTCTATAACTAGGAAGCAGTGCTACCCATATCACTTGAGTTTTTGGCATTAGAGATCATGAAGCAACTAGAGTTGTCATAATTTTAGCCTATGGATGCTAGGTATGTAGAAATAATGGGATTTGGGAAACAAGAGAGCATGAAATTCAAACCATCAATAAATATCAGGCCTTAGTCAAGAGGTCATTTGACTAAAGATCTTAAGAAAGGACCTTCCAGGAGGGGGACCTAGTTCTTAAGTGGGATGCATATCAGGAAAAACTTGGAAGACATTCCAAGTTCGATGCCCTTTGTAGCAGCCCCTAAATGGTCAAAGGAAGTAAGAGTAGCAATGCCTTCCAACCATCTACTTTGTATGGAAAATAACTTCCTATTCTGGTTAACACGATCTATCTTAAACATTGTTACCAAAAGGAAAATTCTCACCCTTTTATATATTAGTTTAGGACTTCTCAATTCCTCTAAGTGCATATGCACATTGTCTTGTTGTAGGTTGGGTTTAAATTTCTCTAACTTCCTCAAAACAAATTTTATTTCTCCTATGTGTACCATTGTGCAATTCAGTGTGCCTCCCAAGTGAATGTTGTAATAGGAAAGAAGTTCATACTTATAAGGAATACGTGCTGATTTCCAAGAGAAAAAAAATGCACAACAACTAAAATAAAGATAAATAAATTTTTTTACTAAGTTCTTATTCTTCAGGTCCTTCAAGATCAATCACAAGTGATATTCTAGTATCCTCCACTAGGTTATCAAAAAATCATCCTCCAACAACATGTAGAATTTGGGACTTTCAAAGGAAAAAGAAAGATAAAAATTTAATAGAGTTCCATGATGAAAAAAGTTTAGAATTGTCTTATTTAAATCTTTTTAGCATGCAATGCATGCCAAAAAACCATCATTGTTTGAGAACTTCATACTTGGTAGAATCAGGTTTTGGGATAGGTTCTATTGTGTGTGGTCTCTAAGTTTCAATTGCAACAGGTTCAGGATCATTTTACAGGTAAAAAAGACTCCGTGCCCAATGTACAAAGAGGCTACTGTTACCTGGACATCTAACAGAAAGATTTCCCCATAAGTCACCAAATTTTGGACAAGTTTTTCCCCCCAGGAAAAACATTCCAAACAAGGCCCCTAAGTTTGGCATCAGGTTGTAGACATTTTCTATTGTTTCATGGAGCTAATTTAGGTAATTTGAGAGTCAAAATCATCTGAGCAATTTTTCCTCTTCTTGGTCTTGACCCTTGGGATCATCTTGAAAAATGATGAACAAGGGGCCCCTTAAGCCCACATTTTGTTATCAAATAGGAAAAAATAATAAAAATAGGTCTATCTCCTAAAACCCCTTGTATTTAGTCTACATCAGGCTCCCGGTATAATTAAATTTGAAAAAATTCTAAAGATAGAGCTCTATGGTCAAAAAAATCACATTTTTGGCTCTTCTTGGCTTGATGGAGGGGATGAATTGGTGAAGGAATATTTCTCATTAACTAGGACACAAATATAACGTGTGATATCTCTCGAGCTTGAGATCATGTCATAATTATGTTTTTGTTAGTCGAGAGATCGAGCGATGCATTCATACATGATCGAGGATAGGATCCATGTCGAAATGCATTTAAATGGGTGTCTTTCCAAGTGAAGGGAATAAATCGGGATCACTATGAGTCAGACAGATAACAGAGAGCTATTTTTCAAGAGCTATGAGGTGAGTAAAGTGAATCATGCTAATGGAAATAGATCTTGCATCATAGGATATTTTGACTTAGTGAGGAAGTGGCATGCTGAGTTGAATGAATTTGGCCATGGTACAATTCAACTCGGCCATTCGAGAGCTCAATTGAGTTGAAGATCAAGCCACACCAACTCGGGAGCCAATGCAAAGAATGTTGGGCTCGGCTCATTTCATGGAGGTTGGTGATAGGAAGACTTGGCCAAAGAATCAAATCGACGAGAGATCACTTTGCGAGGGTACATAGCAGAAGAGGAAGGATCAGTTTGGTCGAGTAAGTTGTAGGAGAAGCTTAGGAGTCAAGCTAGGTGGTGATTCAGAGAAGCCCATTTCAGTGTTTCAACAACTACCATTTCATGGTTTCAACTTGTTGAAGTTTGAAAATGTGGGGGCAAGATGTCTAAAGGATAAAATATTTGACCTCTAAAAGGCATGGGTCGACGTGGTATAATCCGGAAAGTGTGGAGGTCAAAACCCCTTTCAGGGTCAATGAAGGGGTGATTTTGGAGTAAATGGAGTTAAAATCTGTAAAAGGCAAGTTAGCGATGTATGAAAATGGTAAACACCCAAGTCAAAAAAATTGGACTTCATAGGTCAAGGCCTTCAGGGGTTTGATTTAGGGTTAGGAGTGTGAAAAATCCCAAAATGAGCATGGCAAGATCTCGAAAGGGATAGGGATTGAAAATTTGAACCAATGCATTCCCTTAAAACACTTAAATGAGTCTCGAAGACATTAAATACCAGCAGCATTAATGTCGAGATCACATGTCAGAGAGGTAGGTCCATTAGGCACCGAGCTGGGCATTCAACGAGACTAGAATTGGTGCTATGAACTATTTGTGTGTTGGGGTGATCTAAATTGATGAAGGAGCTTGGTAGGTATATAAACCATCTTGTTGGAGCTTAAAAGACAGAATCATGCCAAAATTTCAAACCCTTATAACTCGTGCAGTTTTTAACCATTTTTACAAATTTGTAGTCATTTGACAACTGATTTCTTGCTCTACATCATGGGAGGCCTGAGAACAAAATTAATAAGGTAATTGAAGAGAAAATAATCATGAAGTTATGGGAGTTAGAGACTAGACCTAGGTGCAATCGGGGCCACTTTGTTCTCATACATGACAATGTCATTAATGAAATAGAGATTTTGTAGATTTTAAGGCACTCATTGTAGGATCTAATGATTACTTCTTCAAGGATTTTGGAGGATTTCAGGTTTCTCTCCTCTCTCCCTTCTCTGCATTATCTTCTTCTATAAATTTTGAGGAGGGGAACATTTACAAATTTTGGATGTTTTGCCTTTGCCCCTCCCTTATTTCCTGTCTGTGAGAAACTTGTGGAGATCAAGCCTTCCATTGAAAATGTAAATGCCATTTTCATGCCTTTTGGCCCCATTATAATGCATTGTATCAAATTCGGAGCAATAAAATGCAGACCTATGGATGATTATCAACCCTCTTTTCTATTTATTTTTTTCTTTTTGATCTTTCATTACATTTAACGTTATGTGTGCATGGTTCAATTGTTATTATAGACTTCAATGGTTTTGTTTATTTTCTTAATGGATTCATAATATTTTTTTGATCTATGGTGTTCAATCAACATCTTGAAAGTTGTTTATTTTCATTTCCATGAAAGTGCAGATATCCAACATTCTTTATTGGTGCATAACCTCCAATTATAATAGGTTTAATTTTCATGCAATCCTCTTATCTCTGTCTCTTTGGAAAACAATAGGGTAGGAATTGATAATTTTCCTTGGAAATTGGTCGTGTGGTGTCTAGATTTAGGAATAGGAACTGACCTTTCTTTAGAGAGATTTCATGATTATAAATTCACACGCTTTGGGAATAGCTCCATATTGTGCAAGCACACTAAATGCCTTGTAAACAACCAAGCCATTTGGGGGTGTTGTTGTTTTGCACGAATAATTCCCTTCTTTGGAATTTTTAATTAACAAATAGAAGGATGACCGATAATTTAAATATATTGTCAATAGATAAAAGACACCGAAAAGATGCAACTAAGGTGGAAAAGTGTCAGGGGCACATAGATATGACATGGGTACCTGGGTGCTCTTTTCCTAGTTGGGGCTATTGCCAGGAGCTAAAAAAGTATAAATAAACTAAAGATGTGGATATAGGGTGTGTAGGATGAAAATAAAAACAAGGAATATTGAAAAAGAGGCCAAGGATCATCATCAATTATTAGTTTTCTTTCTAATGAATCATATCAATTATAGTGTGTGTTTAGGACCTATAAATGTAACTAAGTGTGTGATTTAGTGTCTAGAGTAGGTGAAGTATACCCTAGAATTAAATACCTACATGTCCCACACCTACTCCATGGATTGGTAAAAGCATGGGAATTAAACCCTTGCAATGGGATTCACTTGTGTGTTTTATTAGATAATTTAGAGACAATGATATGCCGAGTGGACCTAAAACCCAAGCACATGGGGTTCATAGACAATTGTGATTAGCTTTTCGATATAACTATGAACTAAAAATATATAATTTGCCTCTAGTAGGGAGGCACATAGTATTTCTAGATGTGAACGATGTAGGTCAAGTACACCTATGAACCATGAAAGGAAATGGAACGTGCTTTACGAAATGGAGTTTTTTTCTTGTGAGATGTGATTAGATAAAAACCCAGTAGATGAAATAATTCCTTGGGATCAGGTAGCACGAATGCATACAATAAATTTTCAAGGTAGAGAAAGGCATGAATTGAAGGTCTAAGAAAAAATGTTATAATTTAATTATTGCATGCCCCACGGTTATTCCACAACTTGGATTATTCCCACCAAATAATATATGTTATGTGCTCCATTATTTTTCTCAACCTATCTTATAGCATGTACATGAATGCAAGTTGTATTTAGAGGGACTAAAATTTTAAAATGAGGAAAATCTAATGAACGCTAATTTTTAGTTACAAGATTGAGTATTTGTAGTGGAATAGGTGAAGAATTACTAAAAATGCGGAAGTTAAATACTTGCATTCCCCACACCCATTCCCCAACTTAGATTTTTCTTACCTAAATAATATATTATATGTGCTCCACTTTATCATCTCGATCTCACTTATATTATTAAAATGAATGAAAATTGTGTTTAAAGGGGCAAAAATTTAAATACGAGAAAATCCTAACAAACTTCACTTTACATTTTTAAGCTTGAGAAAGCACATGAGAATAGTCAAGACACAAAAAGAAATCAATAATAAAGTCCTTCAAGTAGTTCACTAAATGAGAGAAAGGTGGATTTAATTTTCCATTTGAAAGAGGGATTTGAACTAATAACACTATAAAAATGTAATGTGCAATGTACATGTGGAAAGAGATTTCTTGTTTTCTTAATTTAATATTTGATGTCTTTAGTCTACATTTAAGCAGTTCATGTCTAGAAAATTATAGTCATGGAATAATTAGTAACTAAAAATATGAAATCTAATAATATTAAAATTTAAGTTAGAGTTAAAATGTGTTAACAAATGTTAAAGAAAATCTAATTTTTTTTTCCAACAAATCTCAAAAATTAATTCCGACAAAACAAATATATCCACACCTAAACAACTAAATTAGTTGGATGCGGGTCTTAATGAAGCTGATTTGACGAGCTTCATGTCTTATTTATGCTCATTTTTTTTGGATTTTTTGCTATTATTTGCAACCATGGTTTGTCTGATGGTATATGAATAGAATAGATTAATAACAGTGGAAATTTAATGGTGTCATATAAATTTTGAAATAAAATGTGAATAAGAAACATTTAAAAATCTAACTAAATGGAAACACAATGATATATAAGCTCAAAAGTTTTTTTTTTTGTGTGTGTGTGTGTGTGTGTGTGTGTATGTATATATGAAATGATTACTCTATTTATCATATTTTCTCATCGCAAGTCACTATGACAATGTCCATTCAATAGTTAGCCATGTAGAATGTCTAATATATATTCCAAGATAGCTTTAATAATCGAATTAAAAATAAGTAATTTTCACACTATAGCAAACAAGATTCATCTTTTTAGTGCATGCAAGATCCCCATATTGGTAAGGAGAGGATCCTAGGATATACTTATGAAAGTGTTTCCCTTTTTGAGGAAGAAATTTGACACATAAATAATAATATCTCCATTTTCCATCTTCAAGGCAACAACGTAATATCTCGACAAAGGCGAGTGCCTCCACCGACATTAAAAATCAATACCGCAAGAAATGAATAACAAATTAAAAAAACATATGCTCCTTCACTAAGGACCAACATGTAGTGCCCACTTCCCTTCGACATTTATTTCTTTTGATTTTGATACTATTGACTATTCTAATGGACATTTTGTATTATTTTGACTTAGCATGATGTTAGATGTTAGAGATACTGAGACTATTGTTAGTTTTTGATTCCTAGTATGATGTGTGTGGACTTTAGAGAAATTTTGATATTGATGATGATATGATATTAACATGGTTATATATATTTTTGACATGCGATATTTTCATCACACTGAGTAGGCCTTGATAATTGAACTACTGTTGTGATCATTTTGACATGGAGTAAATGTAGAATAGAGATGTTGTTAGAAATTTTAAATGATATCATAATTTCCTAGATGATGATTTGATTCATATGTAAATGATTTTGGATCTAAATTACATATTTTAGCTTAGATGTTTTGATGCGGCCATGAGGCTAAATGAGGTATTATGTGTTTTGCAAGTAAATATATTCACAACAAACAACAGGGGGATTGGAGACCAACCACATTGGAATGCTAGGTGAATTCAGCAAGGGTCACGATGACAATATGTATTTTTGTGTATGTGTGTTTGAATTGTTGTTAGGGGGTTTCCCATGGGGGGAATCACCTCCAATTGTAACCAAGGCTTTATGTGTTGTCTTTTATTTATCTTTCTTTATTTGATTTTAGTATGTTATTTTTAGTGATGTTTTCTCCTTTAATTAATTACTTGATTTGTGTCTAGATTAGTAAATTAACCTTTTGTTAAATTAATTTTGAATGGGGTAAAAAGGTTTTCATTTATTATACTAGATGGCTCTTGGGTTTTTTGTTGTAAGTTGAGTGCTTGGGATCTTGAGTGTTGTACACTCTACCCATTCATGGAAATTGAAATTTAGCCTTAAGGGTAAATTTTGAAGGCTTGTGGGACAAGTTAAACTTATCCCACACCTCTTAAATTGCTATGCCAACCATACCTAAGGATTGGGGGGTCAAAAATAAACCCCATTAAGTGTTTGTAAGTTAAAAATAGAGATTTATTGCACTTTTCTTACATGAGTTTTAAATTTTCTCCTTAGGGGTGTGGGATTAGATTGTGTGTGTAAGTAGAGTGTCATTCCTCTCACCCACCAAGTTATTGTGCATTGGGGTTGAGGTTTGACTTGTGAGGTGGAGTTGAGGATTAGTGATTTGGCATCCTACATGGAGTCACCTCACCCTCCTCTCTCCCTTTTCTATTTATTTTAATTATTTTGCTTGTTTTGGGGTTACTTAATTCTGTTGTCCTCTTGAATTTTGGGAGTTACAAGATTATGGAGTTCTTGTGGTCTTTGTTGAATATTTCTGGTGTTTTTTTGGGATGAAAGGATCTTGGAGATTGATTCTTGAACAAGATCTACCATGGAAAAGTAGGAGCTATACTCTTTCTTAATATTCTTATTTTATTTTTTGTATATGTTCTTGTTTTGAGTGTTTTGGAATGCTTGTTGGGTGCTTGGGTAGATTTCCTAAGTGTGGTGTAGGAGGGGACTATGGGGAAATTCTATGTAGGGAAGCATAACAGTTTATTTCATGTTTTGGAGGGAGTTTGGGTTGGGTGCCCTACCTTAGACAAGGAATTCTTGCCTTCCTTACTTGTTTCTTTTATAAGGGAGGCATAAGAGAATGAGGGATGCATGAGAGTATGTGAGAGGCATGAGAGGTACTTGAGGGAGGCATAAGAGTATGTAGGGGTTTTGAGATATGTATTGGAGGTTTTTAAGGTGGGCACCCATTTCCCATTGGGAGGCATAAGTGACCTCCCCATAGGTTCTTGCTCCTTTGGCTTTTCATTTAGAAGCCTTGTATATTTTGTTGTTTTTATTTCTTGTGTTTGAAGTTTGAGTTGGTTGTGTTGTATAATGGTTGTGAAATACTTGGTTTTTTGTTTTGGAAGTTTTTTTTGCCATGTGTTAGATCCACCTTTCATTGCTATGTGGTTGGGGCTCGGGAGCCAATGAGGAGGATCGCTTATCCTCCTCATTGGATATTTTAATTTGCTAGAGATTGTTGTCTCTTCCCCTATTGTCGTTGTGGGTCAATCAAATCATGAAGGATCTCTCTTGTTGGTGATATGAAGCTTCGAGATTTGTTGGAGTCCTTAAGAAATCCCTTCTTGCAAGAATCCTTACTATTGTTCACACTTAGGGTGGAGGAACTTGTAACGTTGTATTTCTTTTAGATTACATTCTTGTATTATTTACCACTTTAAGTGGAAATTGTAATAATCTTGTGAAGAAAATTTGCATTCAATTATTGGATATGAAAGCTATACTATATATTGAAAAAGAGAAAGAAATATTTTTGTTTTAAATCTAGTCTTGTGAAATAGAAAAGAAAGTTTATTATCTTTATTTGAAGTGTTAGTATTGTGAAGAGAAAAGAATGAAGCTGGAAATTGTAAAAATGAGCATGGTGTATGCATGGAAAACTTGAATGTAGAACCAAGTTGTTACTAACTGCTTGAGCTAATAAGTTTTAGTGGAAATGGAAATAAGCCACAAATTTGAATTATATAGTTGTGATAAATGTTAAGTAGATTATTTTGTTAAAATGATTCATTGTTGTTGTTACTATTGAACAAGAAATGCTTTAAATGAGTAATTTTAACTATGAAATGAATAGATGGAATCCAATCCTACAACTAGAAACTTTAGGGATATAAAATTCAGTTCAGAATGAATTTTAGAAGACTTTAGTAACTTTTGCTTTTTGAGAAATCACAGATTTTAAGGTTCTATTTCTAAGAACATGATCTCCGCCCTATGTAGAGTGGAAGTCTTGTAATCACCGCTCAAGCAAGGCGGTATTCTGAGAACTGCCACTTTGGCAAGGTGGCAGTTTGTGAATTGTTGCCCAGGTGGGGCGGCGGTCCCAACACCGCCAACTTGCTCTGGGCGGCGGTTATGTCACTTACGAAAAAATTCATAGTTTTGCACCTGTACAAGTTTTAACTTGTTCTAATTAAAATTCTAAGCTTGAAAAAACCACAAGAAAACCACCAACAACTAAAGATTATCTAATTCCTTTTGTTTAAAGTAAAATAATCTACAAATGGTAAATTTAAAATACTCACACTTGTATTTATGAAAGGGAGTGGGGTTTTCTCCAAATGGGAACCCCAAATACAAATGGCTTGAAATGAAACTAGTTTGGAAAGGAAAATCCCCATCAATCCCTTAATGAAATAAATTACAATGATAAATCCACAATATCACTAATCTAAGCTTGTTTCCTTTGTAGACTCTTCCATAGTTGTTCCTCCCTTGCTACCATAGCTTCCCTTGCTCCAACTTGCAAATTAAACAAGAGAAAAATAGAAAAATAAGGAGAATAGGGTAAGGAGAGGATTTAATAAGAATACTTAAGGATTTTTAGGGTTATGTTGGAGTCTTAGGATCTAGTGGACACCATTGATTTTATTGAAGGGTTGAGGATCAACCCTACTTTTGTTTGGTAGGAATATATTTTATTAATGTTTTAAATAAATTTAAATGTATTTGTTGATGAGTGAATGAGGCCATTTAAACACCTTGGTGTGCAAGTCACTAATATAGTTCCTATAAGTATGTTTTCAAAAAATAATGAAATGGACATTTAAGTTAATTGAATAATGGAACTATAGTAACTAAGTATAATGTAAAGTAGTAAGGTAGGAATGTTAGTTGTGTAGAAGTAAAAATATTAATCCAAGTAAATTACATTAATAGCACCTTCCTAATTGATTGTTAATTAATTGACCCTCGAGATAAATTAGGAATATTTAATCTCTTAACTTAGACTTGGACCATCCTTTGTAAAGTAAAGATTATTGGTGAAAATAAATTTAATGCACATTAAGGGTTGACACCTTGGTAACCTTTCAACTTGAACAAAAAAAAAATAATCGCAATCTTTCGGTTAAGTGTTAACGGTTTTAGTGTGTTCCTAGAACGTCATTTTTGTGGGCGTTACACAACAAATACGATCCCACAATTCCCTTTGATCAACTGATCACGTACATGGCAGCCCTTGGTGGATAGAAGGAATGCCAGTAAATGACTCAGATTACTTTCAAGGTCGTTGATATGGTCTAACCAATAGACAGTGGTAATTACAATGTGTTGTTAGAACCCCTCAGAATTTCTACCTATAAACATTCCTTTCGGTGGAATTATGTAAAATAATATATATTTGTTAAGATTGAATATTTTGTCACGTTCATTCCATTAATCCTTATAATTTAAGTCACGTGGATTCATATACTATAGATAATTTAATGGGACATGCCCAAATAATAATATAAAAGCATTAAAATTAAACTAATTTTAAATGCTATTTCCTTTTCAGCCTAGTTTCTATCCTTTAAGAAAATTTTAAAATAAAAATACACCTTATTGAAAAAATCATATAATATATGTATATATCCATTTCAGTCGACTTGCCATTAATAGGTCCATATAGATATTTCAAAATACACTTAAAAGAAACTTCAAAATCTATTTAATTTTAAATCTACTAGTCTATTAATTTCAAAATCTATTTAATTGTAAATCTACTAGTCTATTAATTCGGTGAAAGAAGAGAAATTTCGTTGGCTGATGTTCATGTTTTGCGAAAAGAAAACGCGTTAGGTAAATCATATTACTCATCCGTGAAGGAGATGGAGATTAACATAGGTATGGCCTCTCACTTCAAAAATGCCTTTCGACGTAATCATACTCAATCCGCAATGTTAAATTAAATTTGTTGTTACCAATGGTAAGTATTAGTGAAAATTTTGAGTGTTTTCCATTTTGCTACCAATCAAAATTTATATTATATTGATTTTTTAAATTTTATAACGTTGATAATTTTAATATTATTTTTGGCTTCATTTCAATAGAAACTACCAATTGCATGTGAAATGTGTGATGGAAACATCAAAGGGATGTATAGAAGAAGTAAAACTTGAGTAATTGGAACATTAGAGGAGGAAGAGGGGCAATGAAGAAGGGGATAAAGGGAGGAGAAATTAACAGGTCAAGAAAATGCTGGTTTGAATCATTGTAAAATCTCTTGTTTCTTGTAACAAGGGAAATATGAAAAATGTCCTATTTTTGTCAATCATTTGAAATAGAAATGGGGTGAGGTGTGTGGGTATTTAATTTGATCATAATTTGGACAAACAGTTATCAACATAATTACTTGTTAACATTACAATATCAATAATGATATCATGTGTAGGTATTGTTCGTATAATTCATTGCTAACCTATATATTTTTGTGCATATATAAGTGTTGGTGTTTTCTTGTACAATTTGAAATTTGTACATAGTTTTTCACAAAGCAAAACTTATCGACAACATAAGAAGAATTGTGAAACTTGTTATTATTCTACCTTTGATGGTTTGGTGTTGTTTGTTTTATTGAAAGATGACAAATCGGGGACGTTATTTTCACATATCTAGTGAAGGTTTAATCAAAAAATTTACCATATTGATGAGAAAAGAAGGAGAGAATATTTCATAAGAGGTGGATGGATATGATGAAATAGGTATTGAGAAGCTTGACTGAACTTAAGGAAAAATACTTTTGAGCTTAAAAATCATGTTGTAGAGAATCTATTTTATCTATATAAAGGGGTCATTCATTCCATATCATTAACATTTATGGAAGTTCAAGGGAACCAACTAGGATTTTAACAATTGAAAGAAAGTTTAAAATATGAGATAATATACCAAAAAATATGATTTGATATTTTTTTATTTTTTTATTTTATGTTCCATTAATATTTTTTATTAGATAACATTTAATTTGTTAGATAAGTCGAATATATGAATAAAAATATGTAAATTAAAAGGTGGGAATGAACTATATGCATGCACCACACATGCTCCACGAACCTTAGTATCCCTACCCTAACAATATTTTCTATCTATGCTCCACTTTATCATCTTGATCTTAAAAAATACAAAAATTGGATCAAGATTATTTTATTAGAAGAAAATATATTAAAATTTCTAACATTGATAAAAAATTAATTAAAACTATTTTATTAATTGAAAGGAGAAGGAAAATTACCTTAATCATTTTAACTAAATAATCAAAATATATGGTCTCTTAATGTCCATGAAGACCCTAATGAAAGGAATTGAAAGTGAATGGTAATTTTCAACAAAACCTTATTTAATCAAAATCGTCACTTGTGTTCCTAAAATTATGGTCATGAATATTTATTGGCATAACTAAAAACATCTTCCGAACTACCCCACAAGATACACCTGCCGCAAATGGACGGAAGCATCCATGTCGTAGGAAAAATGTCGCCAAATACTATGAATAACCACCATTAACATAGGTATGAATTTTTTTATATTAAAGTGGAAAAAAAAAAAAACTATATTAAAGTGGAATAAAACATATCCTGTATATTTCCGGGAAGAAAAACCATCAGAAGGCATATCAAATATCAACCACTACATAAATTCATTTAATTTGAATATTCGTGAAAGCATGTGGAAGATTTAGATCCATCAATGCTGAACGAGCTTCCTGCTTCATTTTGGCATCTGCAACACTCACAGAGATCCATTTATGTCTTGCTCTTATTGGGAAAAGTTTGCGTAATATAAAAGTTGAGTTCTAGTTTGGTATATTCATATAATAAATCTTCCTTTGTGAAGCATGCAAAGGATGCCCAGTGGAAATAAATTTATTTTAACAGAATTAATTTTCACGGGTTGTCGGATTTCATGGAGGAATTCTGGGGAAGCTCGGACTTAGGTTCAGTCACAAACTCCTATAATAATACCAGTTAAAAACCCACATTGAAGAGGGGGGGTCCAATGGATCAGATTATACCATCTAAAAATGATCATATGGTGCCCTGGAGGCTGGCATCGTAACAAGAGGTTGAGATTGGGGAGGTGTCATAGGTGGTCATGTGAAGACTATAAATATGCTCCACGAGAGAAAATTGAGTGGAGGAGGTATTGAAAAAAAGGAACTACATACACTATAGCTAATAATATGTACTTTATGTATCAAATTTGGGTGGTGCATCTCATTTATAAAACACATTTGGCATAAATATGTGGAAATGCTTGCCTCAAAACCTGAGAGGAAAAAGCGACCATAACAAAAGCCATCGTTTTAGTGACAAATATCATCCCTGTGGTCTTGATGTTTTCTTTTGGCATCACATTGTTGGTAACATTTACTTGCATCTTTTCTCCCATCTAAAAATTAATGCTTGTTGCCAACAAACAAAATTGCTAAATAGGTCAATTTTGAGAATCATCAAATTGATCATTGGCAATAATCATTCTTACTCCTCATACTTCTTTCACCATAGTTAATGTTTTTCAGTGAGTTGGAATTGGCAGGACACAAAAAAATGTGCCTTAAAATATGTATGGGTCAAGCTCTTGGATTTTATAGAAATTGAGAGCAAACATGCAATGTTTGAGTATTTATTCACCAATACGGAGCACAATTTATACACTACCGAAGGGGATCTACACGTTAGTTGTTAAAAAATTATGTAATAGTTAAATATGCTCTAATTAGTAGTTCTACCTACCTTGAAATCATGTTCTAACATGCCAGCACTAAACTAACAAAGAGTTCTGATTTGCTAACATTCCCCCTTATTACATTATCTTTACAATTGTACTCCCTAAATAGTGAAAAATTCACCTTTCTAAGGGATTTGGCGAGTATATTAGCTATATGTGCATCTCGTCATTGCAAGCTAATCGGACCTAGATATTGTGGTTTAAATATTTTTCTCTAATGTAGTGACATTGATCTCAATATCCTTGGTCCTTTCATGAAAAATAGGATTCTTCACAAGCTTCAACACACTCGGATTTTCGAAATGAAGGAATTGTGGCCTTTCTTCACGAATGTTGAGATCAACCTAAATGCCATGTAGCCATATTGCCTCACAAACAGGTCCATGTGAGGCACAATAATCTATGTCTATGGATGAAAGATAAAAAATAATTTGCTTCTTATTGATCAACAAGAACAGTCCAATCATGACGTTAACTTTATATCATCAAAAAATCTAGCATAGTACAATTCAGTATATCCCTGTAAGAAGAATTAAGTATTCTTCTTATATTCTAGGACATATTTAAGTGTAGCTTGAACATATCTAAAAAAAATACTTTGTTGCACCCCCGTTACACTTCTTTGGCTCCTGCATGAATATTGAGAGATAGATTTTAGAAAAACGTATGTCTGGTCTAGTGTAGGTGAGGTAGATGAGACTCCCAATGAGTTATAAATAGAGAGTTACATCCACTTGAGCTGAGTCCTAAAATTGAGAGATTTGTAAACCTTTATCCATTAGTGTTGAAAGAATTTTATGATATGAAATTCTATATTTTTCTAGGAGTGTCTTAGAATATTTTATCTAAGAGATAAAAATGTGATTTTGTTTCTGCTATATCTCCAAGCCAAGATAGTAATGGAGTCACCCCAAGTCATTCATGTTAAAGGATCTTTTGAGGTCATTCTTCAAAACATCAAACTAATCTTCTAAACTCCCAGTGTTAACAAGCTTATCCACATACAAAACAAGAATGACAATTTTTGTTCCCACCTTCTTTATGTACAAGTTGGAATCCGAGGGTTTACGAGTGAAATTGTAGACACAAAATAATGCACTTTAGGCATTTTTTAGCCTAGTCTTATACTACAATGTAGAAGGTTCTCAAGTGAATAAAGTATTAATTAATCCTACCTTTTGGCCAGTTTTTTCTTAAATTTCATTTCATCATCCGCACGTAATTTTCTATAGTTATCCACTTGTTTTGTAATTTCCCCATCATTCTAGCCCGAAATCAAGGTGTCAAGTCATGTATTGGGGATCCCAAGGGCACCTTGGTCCCATCTTGGGTGCCCTGATCTAAGTTTTCTTTCCCGCTTATTTTTGGGGTCTTTCTAGCTATTTTTAATCCTTATCCTTTTCCCATTCGGGCATGTCGGGGTTAATTATGAAATAAAGCTTGAGAACCTTATAAATATAAAGTTATAAGACCATAATGATGGTCTTAACGCCACATACTACTATCACTCCATCTAGAGTTACATCCATTGCATCACTTACATCCACATAATGTCATGCATCAAGGCTAGCATATCTGCATCAACACACTTAACATAGGGGGAGGGATGTATTATATTCCATGCATACATACTATTACATTTTTCTATAGTTACTATTTCTTGCTAATTCACAAAGTGTGACTAGAAAAATAGCACCTAGGGCACGACATGTACACACTCACCAAAACTACATCCAAGTAAAAAATGTATTGTAACACTCAATGATAAGACCACTAGTTGTGCAGATGAGGTCAATCCGACCCATTCATTTTACATCTTTATTTTTCTTAGGGTTTGACACTTCCTTTCTTCTTACATGTTTTTATTCAATTCATCTAGCGAATCTAGTGTGAAAGATAGAGGCCATTTTAGATCAACTTACGACCATACAAAAATCAAATCCAGAGTATTTACATAAATTAGGGCACCTAATCTATAGACCAGAACACCCCAATACCTTCCCAGTGCCCTATTCAGTTTAGATATTCCAAATATTGTCTTCACGGGACTTCTAAGTGATCGTCTACACTCTCGTATTTTGTTTCAAGACCTACAACAGCCTATGACAATCTCTTAAAATCAATTAAGTTGTTTCTATCTTTCTCTTATATACATAGGGTTTTATTTTACTTAGAATAATTATTTACTATTGTATCCATACTGCTTCAATTTCATTTATATAGTGTGTTAGTATTCCTAATTAGATTAATATTAGTGGTTATACTTCCATAATTTAGTGCCCATTTTTTTTAATCATTTTGGTCCTAATACTCTACCTAGCATTTTCTTTGTAATTGATTTTCCTATCTCATTTAATTTCTTGCTATATAGGCCATGGATTCATGTCATGCAAACTGTAGCTTCTACGGTCCACCATTGCATGAAATTCTTACATGAGCATGTTGAATATACTATCTTTTGAGATCGTAATCCATTCCAATATTATGTTCATGACCCTCACACTAGTCTTCCTATCCCTCGCACAGATAATACAGATGAACCTCATCCTATGGATGACCTGCCTCATTTACCACCTTTTGAGGGTGCTATTTGTTTACTAGATGTTATCCCTTCTACACTACCTCCTACAACAACTATTATTCCACATCAATCACTTTTTCCACCCATACACAATATCATCCCCTTTTCTCTTCACCATTAACTCATACCCCCTTTACATGTACACTCTTCATACATGGCTAATATTGGGAACATTTCCTAATTGATCCTACCTATGGTGTAACCATATGTTCCCATGTTAGCCTCTCTCGTCTTGGTTTCAATTTTGAGGACCTTCAACCTTCTACTCATTCTCCTCATCTCTACTATGACTTTGTCACTATAATTTTTATTATGGTTTCCATGTTTTTCATCTACTAGTCTATTTACCACTTACTCTTTTTTCCTCACCTCTCACATTAAGGGATTCTTTTCTTACTTACATTAGCAGAACATTAGACCCTAGTGACATCGACATTTCATTCCCTATGCCACTCGGTCGTGTCCTTCCTTTCTTGGATAATCACATAACTATACTCGATGGTATTCCAACGGTTTCCCACAACCCCCATTTACTGGCAAAGAGTATGCTATGGGAATTTACAATATACGCCTTACAAGTTGCTTGCATGATCAACCAGATTATATTGCTTACCAAGTCACTAGTACTTGTGCATATGACTTTGACCTTGAGGACGACAATCTTCTCAATGACTTCACATAATGTTTTGTCATACTCACTTGGGGGCATAGACATTACACAATATGTCCTTCATCATATTAGCATAGTTGCATCTCTCATCTTTGCATTCTCACTCATTCATTCATATAGGCATAATTATCACATGTCCTCGCACCCTCGTTACCTGATGACACATTCTTGTTCTTTGTTTCACATTGGATTGTTGAGGAATTATCATTACATTGAAATCCACACACTACCTTATAAGTTCAAAAAATTTACATTTTACCACATACACCACACATCCTACATTATCCTAAACATACCTCATCTATTAGTCATTTATACATCATCTATATCATACACGCTACATTAGTCCTCATATCATTTGTGTCTAGTTTTACATTTCTTTCTTAGATTCTATATATATGCTAGGTCACATTATACATGGGTCTATATTTAGATGTCATTATTACATATTCTATCTACACCTACCTATGCATCTTACATCATTTACACACCCTACCTTTCCTACATTATATGATTCACATAGCGCATCTATCAATGATAAACATTCTACTGTCTTGACTAGATTCCATTACATAGGGATCTAGTTATACTTGTCATCATTACACATTCCATTTTTATATACATTACATACCCTATATACATTAAACACCCTATATTGCATTATCCAGATCATGCATTTACATACCCTATTCATCACTTTCTTATTCATACTACGTTGTCTTCTACGCTCTACACTCACCACCCTATGATGCACTTTAGTTCCTCGGTCCATACTCAACTTCCTAGAGTTTTTGAATAAAATGGACCTTACATTAATTACTTAACATTTTCTCCTACAATATACTTCTCATATGACATTTCCAGTGTTAGTGACATACACCTTAGGTTAAATTATCACCTATCTTCTTATCTTGTAGTGTTATATGTTTTAGGCTAAATCACCACCCCTATTATCACCTTGTACTGCCATACACATTAGGGCTCATCACTACTCCCTTCTTATTTATCCCATGGGGACATAAACTTTAGGCTAAATCATCACCCATGTAAATCCTTTCATACTATAGTGATATACGCTCAAGGCTAAATCATCACTCATACATTCAACAAGTCATCGTACACACTTAGGCTATAGGGTCCATGCACATATTTCCATATGTCTCATCCCTATACACTCATTCTATAGTGATATACACTCAGGGATAAATCACCACTCCTCTAGTCCACAAGTTGTGATATACACTTTGGCTATAGAGTTCTCACACATCTCTCCACATGTCGCATTGCATCACCATTCCATATACACATTCATCACAGTCTGTTATACACAACCTACACTACTCGACCATTTCCCAGTGACACACTCTCGTTTATGGTTCATTAATAACTATTGAGGGGGAAAACAAAATGAACCTCACTGTATACAAAATTCCATCCACTCGAGGGCACATTGCTCCTATCACTCCATCTTGCATTCCATTCCATCCATCCACAACATATTGCGTTGACTTGGGTGCACTTCCTCTTTCTTACTACTATCTTGCATGTTCAGTTTAAGACACATGTTATATTGTTTTATTTTATGTCATTATCATATAAACATGCACATTCACGTATTTTTTTAGTGTCGTCACAAATATAGGATTCTACATGCAGCATGGATGCTCACCTTCTACCCTTCCTATATTGATCACTAGGGGAATCCACATTTCATCTTATCTAGGTGTTATTGTTTCATTTTGTACTCAACATCTTACGCTATTTGTTTATACATGATTTGAAATATTGGTTATCACTTTAACATTGTTTTGCAACAATTATTTTGCAAGATTACATCCTTCGATGACTACTTGTTTGTCTCTACTTATCTACTTTATTTTCCATTATAAGAGTGATTTTTTATTTACTTCTCTTCACACTTGTCTATTATTTATGGCCATGACAAACATGAATATCTTGCGACATCGTGAGTAATGTCCCATGTTTGAAACCCACTTTGTGTGGTCTACTTGTTTTCTTGCGTCTTTATACTAATTTTTTTGGAAGTTACTACATTATCTACGTAATTTTCACTTATTTTATTACATGCATGTGTTTTCAAACTAACATTTATTTTGACTAGCCATCCCCTTTTGTGTGTGCCTATGTATCTACCAAGCATTTTCACTTTCCCCTTATAGGGCAGAGTTCTATAGGTCAGAGTGGGGTTGGTCCTCTTTTGGGGCTTCTTTCTCCTTTCAACAACATTGCATGTGCCCCCAAAGGGGGGAAGTCATTGAGGGTTTTGTAATAACACAATATATTTACACCAATTCACACACAATGAGTGAGTTCAGACTAGTCTACAAACTCCATACAAAACAGCCTTTATTGGACATGGTGTCCTTTGGAAATTCTGTGGAGCAGTTATAGGCTTGGGGTTTACAGTGGATGTGCCTCTCTACACTACTCTGTCTAGTGGCATCAAATCACCCCAAAAACTAGGACAATACATATATCTCTTCACACATTTCAATAGAAGTGGTTAAAGGTTAGAGGATACAACGCATTTCCTTCCTATATTTTTAAAGCCAGGGTGGCGTGAAATTGACTAAAAAATGTGTGACATTACAGGATATCCTTCTACACTCTTTCTCAACATAGATCAGGTGCACATGTTTCATTTACATTTACACTTTGTGTATTTTACACTTACATTGATCTTTTACATAGTTTTTTTACACTTACATACATATTCGACTACTTGATTGTTTTCTTCTTTGATATCTTTCCATATGTGAAACAAATAGTCAAATGGGGGAAACAATAAAAAAAACAACAATAAAGATGACGATGAAAATGACAACGTGTTGTTACAAGAACTTTCCTTTAGTAACCATTCAAGTACACTACACAGAGAAAAAACTACACACGTGTTCCACCCTAGGTCCACTCTCATCACTTTTTATGCACATTTTTCATCTTTAGAATTCATGCTCCTCTAGTTCTTTGATTTTTATAATTCCACACTTGAGTCTAGTCCATCGACACATCTTCTTCTACACTCTACATGGATATCAGGTACGCATATCTATCTACTTTATGTTACCAAGCGTTCCGCTCACCAACATAAAGTGGGGGAGAAATGTAGACACAAAATCATGAACTTTAGGCATTATTTAGCCCAGTCTTATAATACTATTTAGAAGGTTCTCAAGTGCCTAAATTACTAATTAGTCCCATCTTTTGGCCATCTTTTTCTTATATTTTATTTCATCATTCCCGCATATTTTTCTATACTTATCCACTTGCTTCACAATTTCTCTAGTCATTCTATCCCAAAATTAGGGCATCCAAGCCTGTACTATGGTGCCCTAGGGCACCTTGGTCCCACCTTGGGCACCCGGATCTATGTTTATCTTTCCCGCTTCTTTTTGGTAACTTTCTAGCCATTTTTATTCTTCTCATTTTCTCATTTGACCATGTCGGGGTTAATTACAAAATTAAGGTTAAGAGTCCTATAAATATAAATTTATAAGACTATAATGATGGTCTTAACATCATATACTACTATCACTCCATCTAGATTTTCATCTATTTCATCACTTGCATCCACATAGTGCCATGCATCAAAGTTAGGAGATCTGCATTAACACACACAACATAGGGAGAGGGATTCTATTTGATTCCATGCATACATAGTATTACATTTTTCTATAGTTATTATTGTTCGCTACTTCAAAAAGTGCAACTTCAACAAGATCACCTAGTGCATGACATGCACATACTCACCAGAACTACACCTAGGTCCAAAATGTATTGCAACACTCAATGATAAGACCACTAGTTTGGTGGTGTAGGTCAGTCTAACCCATTCATTTTACACCTTAATTTTTCTTAGGGTTTGATACTTCTTTTCTTCTTACAAGTTATTATTCAATTCATCTAATGAATCTAGTGTGGTAGACAGAGAAAATTTCTAATCAACTTACAACCATACAAAACTTAGATCCTAAGCATTTACAAAGATCGTGACACCCATTATTTAGACCAATGCACCCCATGGTACCCCAATACCTTCCCAGATGCCCCAATTAGTTTAGATCTTCTAGATATGGTCTACATAGGACTTCTGAGTGATCATCTGCACTCTCAGATTTTATTTCTAGACCTGGGACAACCTGGGATAGTTTCTTCAAATCAGCTAAGCCATTTCTCTTCCTTCTCTTGCATACTTAGGGTTTTATTTCACTTCAAATAATTATTTACTATTGTTACTATACTAGTTTAGCTTCATTTATACACCATTTTAGTCTTCCTAATTAGATTAACATTAGTGATTGTACTTCCATAGTTTAGTGCCCATTTTTGTTAATCAGAAACCATGTTGTAAAAGATGATCACCTATCTTGATGTAACATGATGTAGGAGCATGTTTCAGTCCATATATTGTTTTGATGAGACTAAATACTGTTATAGGATGTTTTTAGTCAAAAATACTTCGGTTGGATCATGTATACATCTTCTTTGAAATTTCCCTTGAGGAAAGTAGTATTGACATCCATCTATTAAATTTTCCATCCTTTCTATGTTGTTAGTGTATATATAACCCTGATGGTTTTTATATTCGTAGTGGGTGAAAAGGTTTCTTCATATTCAATGACTTTTTTCTTAGCATTTATCTTTGCTACAAGTCGTGCTTTGTGCTTGTAGATGGATCATTCTACCTCATATTAAGTTTGGAAAACTCATTTGCAATATATAAGTTTCTTTTCTGGTAGATAGATCGATAATATCCCATGTCTAGTTTTGCATTATTTAGTCATTCTTAACATCCATGGATCTCTTCTCGATTGAGGTCAACTTAGTGATTCTAAAACATTATTAGGTTCATAAATATAAAAAATTATACTCATTAGGGAAAAATTTACCTCATTTCTTGTTTAAATATTTGTTCTTACACTAGAAGAAGTATTGCAGAGATATTTTTGTACCTACTTCAAATAAGAAATCTGCTACTGATGTGAACAAATACCTAGTCAATGTAGGGTAAAATTTTCTAAGTTTCAAAGATAAATATACAACTCCCTTTACATCCTTTTTTTGTGATAAATCTCATGTTCATCATCATCTTACTTAGAAATTAAATGGTGAGAGGTGGTTTGTGTTGATTCTACATTATGCACTACAAAATCGAAGGATGACTCATCACAGAGCATTTATCGACTTTCGTAAATTTTATTTGTCTCAGGATCCATGAGACGATATGATTTTTAGGTAGTGTTATAGCTCAATAAGATGCATTTGAATTTTTTTGGCTTAATATTCTTCCTCATTTGAGTTGGTACTTGCATCTATGATGTGCAACCAAATAATCATAGATGAGACATCGATGGCTTTCTACCACTCCATACCTATTCTGCTATTTTTTCTTGCAGAATTTTTTTTGGTACCATGTTTAATAGATAAACGACTATCTGAATTGCTTGTACCCAATATCATTCTTCTAGATTTTTTTTTGACAACATGAAGTGAGCCATCTCCATTACAATATGATTGTGTTGCTCACTACTTTTATTTTGTTAGAATTTGTAGGGAGAAATCATATTTTTTTAGGCCTTGTTTCAGGAATGTGAAGAGCTTACTTGACAATAATTCACCCCTCCATCTAAGTGAAGTAGAAGAAGAGGTTGGTCAGTATCCTTCATCATACACTGATAAAAGACCTAGAACTGATCAAATTCCTCACTCTTCTACTTTAGAAAAAACACTCATGTCTTCTGAGAGTAGTAATCCATGAATAGTTTGATGTACTTGTATCCTAAAAATGAAGTAGGTAATGGTCTAAGAGAATATCGGTATGAACTACCTCCAAACGTTTATTGGCATGGAAGGTGCATGTCTGAACATACCACTATGTTTTTTTACTGCAAGACATGTAGGGAAAATGGGAAAGGCACTGGGAAACTTGGGAATTCCATGTACCATTTCCTTTTAACTAATATGGTATAAAGATCCAGTAGAGAGATAACCATAATGGTAGTGCTAGTGGGAGGAAGATTCTTCCATAGAGGAAGACTGAACAAAAATATAAAATGAAACAACATCTAAAGAAAATAAGTTATATTTCAAAAGTTCTCTATCAGGAACCATGCCTTTTAGTGAAATAAATCACAATTTGATGCCATTGTCAACAAGAAATTTCACCAATAGATGATGATTCAAAAGATGTTTTAATAATAAGAGATTGGATGTCAAACCAAGAGAATATAATACCTTTTTGAGTGTATATTTACATGTTTTATAGGAATGGTGACCTGGCTTGTTCCTTCTGTAACATACTCTTTATTAACATTCACGCTAACGGATCTCCGGTGGGTTGGTCTATCGGTGAAAAAATAGCTTCCTATCACTTGACATGTGTTTATTGACACATGAATTTATCATCCATACATTCCTTGTGAATTCCAAGGTCCTGGGAGACTAGCATTATGTTCGTATGTGTACCAAAGTTAGCTTCTTCAAGTGTCTCTTGATTAGATCCATCATCTTTTTCTGATGTAATATGTCCCTTCTTCTTTCACCGGTAAGGGTGTATTTTAGATTTTTTAGACTCATCATGTATAAATGGTTTTTTTTACTAGAATACTCTTGTTTTAAGCCATTATACCATAAATTATCTTTGTCATGTGTATTGGTTACACATATGTGACACCACCTCTTTGAATTTTGATATTTGTACTGTTTTGGAGATTTTAGTTGTTGATGTTGTTTCTGTTGTTTCTTTTCAGGGGTCCCTTGGGGAATTTATGTCCATGTTGTGGCTTCAGGATAAGATATTTGTCTTGAAACTCATCCTAGAAATATTTTATGGCTTCTTTTTAATGTATTAGGTTCACGAGTTCTTCAAATGACACTATCAACTTGGAGATGTTTAGAGTCATGATGAATTCACTTAATTAGGAAGGGAGAGCTACCAAGGTGATCGAGTGATGAATGCATTAATTTACCTATTATATCATCTATATGGATATTGATTTATTCCTATAAATGTTAATTTGTGCATGGGGTATGTTCTATATAGTTATATCCTAAGTAAGGTTGATGCATTTATCTTATTTTTTGTTTCATGTGAACTCTTGACCGTGAGTAATTTGATGACTTGTGTAGGATAATAATGTGCTTTTTCTACCAATTTTGGGATGTTATAATCAAGAATGTCGAGTCTTTTTCCATCATGCCATTATGGAGGATTTTTCCATAATAAACCTACAAACACGAATCATGTTCTTAGCTATATCATAGGATTTCAATGAGCTTTAATGAGGCTGTTATTGGTTGAATTTTATTCCTATAGTCATGGTACATTTTGTAACTAAATGGGTGTATAAAGACACCTTCTTGAAGATAATTTCGTAGTAGTTGATGGTAGTAATTTACAGTTCTTTTTTATACTAGTTAATGTTTACTTTCAGTCTCATATTGAAATATGTTTCTGAATTCAATTGAATCAATATAGTCGATGTTGTTTTGAATATTTTTTGATGTTAAGAGTACCTCAATCCAAAGTGAGAACAAGATCCTACTCAACCAAGGCGATTAGAGGATTTATGTTGCATGCATGCACATTATCTCTGATAAGTTCAAGTTGCAATGCTATGATTTGAATGTTTATCTAAATGTAGTTACTTATTTATTTTCTTAGTATATTTAAAATTATGATATTTCAATTCAGTGTGCATATCTTAGTTTGATGTGTGTATTTCAAATTAAGTTAAAGTATTTCCTTTGGATGCATTTTTATTACAACAACGTTATTTCAGTAGCATACATGCTTTTCATTTCAGTAGTTTAACATTGCTTTTCCTTTCTATAAAAGAGAGGGAAATAAGGGGAACCATGCCAACCAAAAACCCCCTGAAAGAGAACCACCATGACAACTGAGTTGCATAAGACTTCATTGCATACAACCTAATACATAAAACTGGTTTTATAATGCCACCAAAAAATTAAGATATTGGTTAAATGATTAGAGAATACATCGACCCACCATTTTTGGCACCATTGATGGGGAAACCATAAACACAATACACCATTCTATTCACCTTACATGTTATGGGTGTTAGTGAAGTTAATCAATGTAACTAGTAGAATTCCTAAGCCTTCTTTACACGACCAATATTGATGCACAGGCCATGGGACATTCAAGGGAGATTTATATCTCATAATATTGAAAGATTATCTCAAAACAAAGCACAAGTAGGGAACATTGAAACTGGCACTTTGAATCAAATACTATGCCTAGAATTAATTATGAACACTCCACATCATCTTATTTAGAACCAAAACAACTTTCAAATGGGAGACAATGGGAATGATGAGGACTGACCTTTGGGTAGAACATTTACTTATCTCATTGTCCTAAATGAGGATGAGGATGCACCCATGAAAAATATCTCTCCATCCATTCTCCCTATCTTTTAAGGAATATCCACATAATATCCATAACCATTCTTATTTGAATTTAAAGTTCTTTTCCAAACATATGACTACCAAATAGACAACTAGAAACTCAAACTTTTTCCTTCCACCCTCAAAGACTCTACCATGATGTGGTTCATGGGATTTCCTTGTAACTCCATTCACTCATGTGAGGACATGGAGACATCCTTTTTGGAAAAATATGAAGACTACTATAGGGGAAGAGATAGGATAGAATATTTATTCAAGATAAATAAAAATAAGATGAAAATATGGAAGCTTATCTAGATAGATTTCTCTTTCTCCATAAAAGGAGTGGTTATAAGTTAAATGAAAATATCACTAAAAGAGTTTTTCCAAAAATACTTGATGATGAAACCAAATAGTCTCTCCATATCAAGGGAGGAGGTGATGTACACAAACTCACCATGGCATAGATTGTTGAGTTGTGTAGGAGTTAATCTAGAACAATAGGATGTATAGGGAAAAGGAAAACATCATAGAATGCCATAGATACCTCAAAAATTCACAAAGAAATCACTAACGTAAACAAAACATCCTATCACACATAACATCAACCATAGATGGGATGAAATCCAAGAAAAAAGTTGCAAATGAACCTTTAGATATATAATGTCCTAAATCCAGGAAGAGACATCCTTTGAGATAATTCCCTTTGGATTTCACATACATGTGCTTCATCTGTGATGTCTCTGACCATGATACCAATCATTGTAATCTCCTACCTTAGCTAAAAAATACGTTAAATTACATAACTCAATCAAATGTAGAGGTAACCCTCATGCATCGATTAAATAACCATTCTTCTTATTCCCCTAGACCTGTTCAGAACCCTTGAATAATGCCATAGCCCAATCAGACTCCCCTACTAGTATGGGGAACACCTGAATGGACACCACCAAACTAGGTGGCTTACCCACATCCACCACCATGGGTACGTCCATATAATCAGAAAGGTTGGGCACCACCAAATTATATACCACCATGGAAAAATCAACAATGGGCACCTCATTAGAATGATAATCAAACAAGGAGGTTTATACAACAACAACAAGCTTTAATTCCCCCATCAAGAGGATGTATAAGGTGAAGGAAAACATCAAAGAATTCCCTCGGTACCTCAGAACTTACTAAAAAAATGGATAACATGAAAACAAACATCTTATGACATTTAACATAAACCATGTAGATGGGATGAAATCCATGACCAATGATGCAAAGGAACCTTTAGATATATCTTATCCTAAATGTTGAAAGAGACATCCTTTGAGAGAATTCCCTTTGAATGTCACAGACATGTGTTTTGTCTGTGATGTCTCTGACCATGATACCAATCATTGTAATCTCCTACCTCAGCTGAAAAGAGAGATTAAATTACATTACTTAACTAAATGCAAAGGTAAAATTTGTGCAGCGATCAAATAACTAGTTTGTTTATGCCCCTAGACCTGCTCATAACCCTTGGATGATGCCATGGCTTAATCAGGCTCCCCAACTAGCATGGGCACAACTTGAATGGACACCACCAAACTGGGTCTCTTAGCCACAGCCACCACCATGGGTCCATCCATACAATCAACAAGGTTGGGCACCACCAACTAATATACCACCTTGGAAAAATCAACAATGGGCACCTCAACAGATAATTCTAATAAACCAAGGAGGTTTTCAAGACAACAAAAAGCTTTAATGCCCCCACGAAAATAAAATTATGATTAAGGAAAAGTAGCACAAACTCAACTCCAGGTTCATCTTGTCTCGAATAACAAAAATTAACAAAAAACTTCCATTAATGAAGCAAGATAGGGTGAGACGATGAAGATGAATGCCATTAATAATGTACAACTAAGGTCCTGAATAATCATAACAATCCTCCTATAGTTATCATAGAAATATCTAAGGAAAATGAGTAGATACTAGAGGAAAGTAAGGATATACCTGAGGAAAATATGGAAGTTGAACATGTTCCACAAACACGAGCCACTAGTAATAACCAAGGAAATGATAGGAATGTACATGCAACTTATTTTCCAGAATGATTAAGAGAAACACATAATGAGGAAGAAACAACACCAGTTAGGAGCTGAAAAAGATGAGCATTAAGGTCCCACTTCCTAGAGTAATACGAGAAATTCCTTAGTTAAACCAAACCATTATAAGCCATTACATAAAAATAATAAGAATGAAGAGTAAGTATCCAATAACAGTCAAAGTAGAAGGAAATGTCACTGATCTACTAGTTCAAAAGCTTCTATTACCAAAATATGGGGATCATGGGAGTCCAATATTACTATTTTATTAAATGGTCAATCAATATATAACATTTTGGTACATCTTGGTTTTTCAATCATTGTTATAACATCATATATTATCAATCTATTGTCTTTAACAATATTACACCCAACCAATATCATTATTCAATTAGTAGACCAATATATTGTTATACCATATGGAGTGATTGAGGATGTTATGGTCAACATTGAATCTTAGGAGTATTTTGTAGATTTTATGGTCTTACAACCTAAAGATCAGAAGTTAGGATACCCAGTCATCTTAGGAAGGCCTTGGTTAACAAGTGTTGGTCTATACATTAATTGTAGGTCAGGAAAAATGACTATTTCAAATGGAAAAAAACAAAAGAATATTTCATTGTATCCTCCTACCCAGCCATATGTGGATGTTTCTAAATGTGTAAGGGTATATTTTTCAGATAATAACAACATGAGTTCTTCTTATCTGGCTACCATTGTAGTGAGAAATCATATGGAAGAAATTATTGATCCATATGCAATGTCTGATGAAAAGGATACCATGGCTATGGAAACAAGAACTATGGCTATGAGAATTCAAACTGAGTCTACGGAAATAGCTGTTTTGAACTCAACAGATAATATCACCTTGGTAAGTGACATTTCTATTGGAAATTGTGAATAAATATATGATTATCATGAAGAACATATTGTCACTAACTTCCATTGTCATTTATTCAAGGTTATGTCCCTTGAAAACATGAATATTTTGCACATGCTACAACCTCATGTTTTTTCCTTGAATTATTTTATTTCTAATGCAGAGATTGATATTCTAAAGCATACTAAACAAGTGACTATTGAAATAGGAAAAGAGTTGACCATTGGTAACAATTTAGAAGCCAACCAAGAGACTAGGGTCGTAGATATCTTAAGGGATCATTCACATTCCTTTGCTTAGAACTATACTAATATGAAAGGGATTCATCCAAGGATCTGCACTCACCATATTTACAATGATGATGCTAAACTTATTAGGAAACCACAATGAAGAATTAATCCAACACTTAGATATATTGTCAAGAATGAGATAGAAAATTTGTTGAAGGTGGAAAACATCTATCCTATATCTGATAGTGAGTGGGTATCACCACTAGTTATAGTTTCTAAGAAAATCATTAAGTGGAGAATCTGTATAGACTATAGGAAGCTTAATAAAGCAATCGAGAAAGATTACTTTCCCTTACCCTTTATTGATCAAGTTTTGGAAAATATGGAAGGTAAGAAATATTTCTCCTTCTTGGATAAGACCACCTTCACTTGTCCCTGGGGTAAATTTTCATATAGATTTCTACCATTTGAAATTTGTTATGCACCTACCACCTTTCAGAGAGTAGTTTTGGCTATTTTTTTTATACCTTACAAATTACTGTGTTGAAGTTTATATGGAAGACTCTTTGAATAATCTTGAAAAAGTGGTAGCTAGATGTGAGCAGCACCAAATTTCCTTGATTCATGAATTTTTTTAATAATGGTTGATCAAGGAATTGTCTTGGGTCATCATATTTCTACCAAAGGTATACATGTTGATCCTACAAATATGGAAGTAATTACCAAATTGCCTACACCAACAAATCAAACAAATATCAAGAGTTTCCTTAGACATGGAGGGTATTATATGTGATTCATAAAATATTTTAGTAAAAAATTTGAACCCATGTTTTCTTTGTTTGAAAAATATTGTGTCTTTGAATGGTCTCCTGAATGTGAGTAGGATTTTGAAGTTATCAAAGAGAAATTAACCACAAGTCCAGTTTTGATAGGACCCAATTGTGGACAACCTTTCCATATTCATACTGATGCTTCTAACACATCCATGGGGATTTTATTGGACAAAAGGAAGAGGAAGACCAAATGTATGCCATCTATTTCATCAGCAAATATATCACCCCCACATAGAGGAATTAAACCACTATAAAAAAAGATTTTTTAGTTGTTTTCTACTCTCTAAATAAATTTAGACATTATATTAGTGGATATAAAATCTTTGTGTACATTGACCATTCAACCATAAGATATTTGATGAATAAACCAGTAGTAGGGGGCAGAATTATTAGATGGTTACTTCTTTTACAAGAATTTAACTTGACTATTATTGATAGGCCTAGAAAAACCAATAATGTTTCAGGAGAAGAGGAGGCAGTCTAAGATCACTTTCTGGATGGGCACTTGTTTGTAATATCAACACAACATCCATGGTTTTCTGATATTTATAACTACCTAACTACAAGGAACTTTCCATCTTACTTTACCAATAAAGAATAGAGAAGATTAGTTTAAAAATGTGCTACATACAAATGGTGTAATGGAATTTTATTAAAATGTTTTCTTGATATGGTTCTTCGTAGGTGTGTTCGAGAGGATGAAGTTTAAGAAATAAATCAATCTTGTAAATATGAGCCTAGAGGAGGACATTACCCATTAAAAAGGACAATTCACAAGGTCCTGGGAGATTCGTATTATTTTTCTTCTCTTCGCAAAGCTATCAAGAAGTATGTGTGGTAGTCTGATGCATGTCAAAGAATGGGAAAGCCCACGAAGTCCACTAAATTACCCCTCAATCCTCAGTTGTTCTTAGGACCATTTGATAAATGGTGAATTGATTTAGTTGGAATTTTTTTATGCCCTATCCTACATAAAATAGTACCTCCTACTGTGTAATGATTATGTCATGAAATGGGCCATGGTTCAAGAATTGACATCTACGAATGAGGATGTTGTATCTGAATTTTTGTAAAATAGAATTATGTTGAGATTTGGCACCCCTAAAGCTATTTGATTTGATCAGCGACCTCGCTTCATGTCCAACATGATTAAAGCCTTCTTGGAGATCTACCAAATCAAGCATATAAAAATCATCACCATACCACCCCCAATCTAATGGGTAGGTGGAAATCACAAACAGAGAGCTGGAGAAAAATTTACATAATGTTGTCAATACAAATAGGAAGAATTGGGTAGAAAAACTACCAGAAGAAGTTTAGGCCTACAATACAACCTGGAAGACCACAACTGGGTTATCCCCATATGATCTAGTGTATGGGAAGAAGCCATTATTACCAGTTGAGTTTGAATTGCATACTTGGAGGACAACAATGAGAGTTGGAATTGAGCTGGATGAAGCGCAACATGAATGAGTAATGAAACTAAATGAAATCGATGAAATGAGGATGAAGGCACAACAAAAAACTAAAATGATTCAAAACCAAAGACAATCCTAGTATGATGCTCGTATCAAGGACATAAATTTTACTGAAGGAGATTGGGTCTTACTTTTTGACTCAAAGTACAAGCAGTTTAAAGGAAATTTGAGAACAAGATGGTGGGATCCTACAAGATAGAAATGGTTTATGACAATCGCTCTCTAGAGACTATTATTGATTGATGGAGATAGGATACATATTCTAGTGAATGGATATAGATTAAGTATGTATTAGCATCCTATGAAAAATGATACTTTCACCAAAGATATGGTGTTATGTGAAGGAATGGATTCAGTGGAATAGTTTGGATCTTCCTGTCAATAATAGTTGTTTTTGAACTCAAATAAAGGGAGATGATCATGCTTTCGATCCTCTTCCCCTTAGAATGTATGTTTTTTGTGTATTCCAAGTTTTTTAATAAAGGTTATGGATGTTAATTATTAAAATGTACATTAATCACATTTATTATGTAAACATCGGTTATGTTATTCTATGGTTATTAGGGAGTTGAGCTGGCATGGTTAAGTGCATTCTTCTAGTGATATTGACCACTTACTGGTGTGGAATTTATCTTCCACATGGGCTGTACTAAAAACTTACATTATTCCAAAACAACAACTCTAAGGCCAAATAACAATTATGAAGCAGGAGAACATAACAAGAGGGGGGAAACCTGAGACAAGTCAGTAGCCCAATACCATAACCTATAGTAAAGGACAGTTGGTAACCTGCTATTTCAATCATATTCGAGCCAAACAAAAATTTCTACTGCAGTATAAAAAAGCCTAATTCAATTCAATCATTGCAAGCAACAATTCTAAGGAAGAATTTTGATATTCTCTTAAAAAAGAACTCACCTTGCCTTTGGCTGCCCATGCAATTGATGCAACTTACCTAAAGGCTGACAAAGCTCAGACTGGTGAAACCTCGGCAGCATTTTTTCAGTTGAATTTGACTTTCACACAGTCCTACAATCCCATTGTTTAGATGCCAAAGGCAAAATTTAAAGCAAGTCTTTAAAAACTTGGAAATGTAGCAAAAAAGCCATCCTTAAATTCTTCTACCAGTTCATAACACCATTAGAGCTGCTGAAAACCCCGAAGTTTCAAATTTATACCCAAAAATAAGTGAAATTTTTGAGACTCTGCCATAATAGCACTCAATTAGAGAAATTTCACTAAGAAATTTACCGTCTTTTGAAAAATATCCTACAAAATCCCACAGTTATGAAGTAAACTATAGGGTTCAATACCACATAGTCTAAATTGAATTTTTTTCTCCTTATGCATTCAATTTCTTCTCTATTCTAATACCCACAACCTTTACCATTTTTAAGCTCTAATCTGTCAATAAAATATCCATTTTTCTTAAAAATTACTATACTATTTCTCACCAATGGAAACATCGTCTACTATTTTATACCCGACCTATTGTTCCTTCACTTAAAATCTCCCTTTTGCTCAGCATTTGCCACTACTTCACAAGTGATCATCAATAAATACAACCTTTCCTAATTTTAATCCCTATTTTGTTGTTCCCTGTCAAATGTGTAATGGCAGCCATAACCCCTCTTCAATCTTAATTCATGCATTGACCATACATGGTTATAAGAGCACTATGTACAATTTCATTTTTTAGCGTGTAACAATGGATCTCCTTTCCCTATTTGAGAGGCTGAATTGCCACATGCAAGAAGACTGCTGACAATGGTGAATGGACACGGTTTCACAGGATTCTGAAGCATCTGGTGAAATAATTTCAAGGCCTCATTTGAACACCCATTTTGGGAATATGGAGAAATAAATGCATCCCACAAAAACCCAACTCTTTGAGAAACCCTATTAAATACTCAAAGGGAACCTTCTAATCTATGGCCTCGGGCATACATAGCTACAAGTGCACTACCTACAACTTCATTGGTCCCTAAACCATTTTTCATTACCTGAACATGGATTTATTTGCCCCAATTTAGAGCCTCCATACCGATACATGCAGTCAGAATGCTCGCCAAAGTTTTGATGTTGGGTTTGAGACCATCATCTAGCATTGTATGGAAGAAATCCAGATTCGTTAAGGTCTCTCGATTCTGTGTAAATGCAGAGATAATGTTGCTCCATATCGCTAAGGATTCCTTTCAAAACATGTAACTCGAGTTCATCACCAAGGATTTCCTTTCACAACATGTAACTCGATTTCCATCATTAAAAATAGAAAAAATAGCTAAAGGCCCGTCAATTTTAATGGAGCAGGGAAAACATTCAGACGACCGTCAAACCGTCAAATTTAACAGAGTTGCAAAAAAGTCCAGAAAGATATTTTCCATTGGGGGAATGCCTTTGGCGTAATAAAATAGCTTTTGACCATGTGGTTTTAAACTATAAGTGGTAGCAAAAGTTGGTTGTTATTTTTAAAAATAGTTCTCAATTAGCTACTATAAGATATTAAAATATCTATGATATGTTTAATGTGATCACATTGAATATCCAAATACGTAATCACATATTCTCATTATTTATAGGAATCTTTGTTTTTCTGAAGTTATCCATTTGTTTTAGATAAATATCTTCACACTCGCTACTCTGTCCCCATACAATTTCAAAAAAAATCAACCAATCCATTATCAACAAAAAAAAACATATGTGGACCACATGTTAATCAACAGTAGTTGTTAATGACTACCAAATCTTAGATGCGCTTAAACTCTATCAGCCAGCTCCTTTCATGTTCTTCACCAAACTTTGGATTTTCAATTTCATCTTTAGTCTTTAATATTTACAATTCTAGTTAAGCCACCATTATTCTTTGCGCAGTTTTGAGATGTGTTTCTTGGGAAGCCTTTCCTATGCTTTATATTTGAGCTCCATTACATATTGTGAAACCTCTTCTACCTCACTATATTCATATATATCCATGTGTTTTTTTGCATTAGTCTGAGATTTAGGAACCTTAACAACTCAATGCATCACCTAATCTTGTTTCTAAACTTCCACTTAATTACTGTTGACACCCGCACATAATTGGATCCTAAGCTTCAAACTAGTTGAAAATTATAGTGCTCTCAATGAAATGTTCCTACTGTTTGGTGCTTAGAATTGTCTCACCCCATTTGTGCCCTTGAAGATTTATTGATTCATGGCCTCTGTCATTTTATCCTTCCCCATATTGTGTTTGGCCAGTCTTTGTTTCCATTTTAATATGCTCTTGGGTCAAAGATCATGTGTGGGTCCGTATTTTCTCATGGTTCCTTTGTTCCTCTTAAAAGGCTTTGTATTTTGGGTCTTCCATGCTCTGTCCCTTCAAAACTCACATTTTCCCATTTTCTCCATTCTCCATAGTCATAATTTGTTGATCTTGTCGTTTTTCCCTAAATACTTGAGGAGAAATGAGTTGATGTGTCCCTAAGGATTGTGTTTAAGCCTTGTAACAATCTAAATTCATTTCTTTGATGTATCCTTGGAGAAAACCTCATTTTTTGGCTCGAATGGACATTTCTCTATGTTTTATGGTTTGATAGGTATTTCTCCCAGTCAAATTTACATCATTCAGTTGACAGGGAAATGTGGCACCTCTTGGTTGGATGCGGATTAGCTTAATACCTCAGAAATATGATAAAAAGCCTCAACTTAAAAATTTGTTCACATGGAGAAACGACACTCATTTGAAGATCTACTTTTTGGTTTAGCTTTGAAGTAGCACTAGGAGGACACGTGGAGGATTTCACTGCTTAGCCCGGACTTAGAAAATTTTATGCAAATTGATACAGTTTAGGCGAAACAGGGACACATGACGAGCCCATGCTCATTCATGGTCTTCAACTTGGGTGCCATCTAAGAGGAGCGCCATGAGGACACCTGCGGAACTCTACTCACTTTGTAATTTACTTATAATTTTCAACAGCCAAAAGGAGATTGCCTCAGAACTTGACATGTGGTGCCCTCCGCAGATCTTCAAGCCTTTAAACAAATTTTTCAAGAGTAGGACAAGTGGTGAGCCTGCGTTCGTTCAAGGTATCAAATTTTTGGGGCTGCCTCAAGGTGCACTATTGTGACACGTGGAAATTTGAAATGTCATAAGGGGTGGGGAACTGGACCATCAGAGGAAACTTAAACTTTTTGCCACTTTGCCTCATAAAGGTTAAAATGTCAAAAATGGCCCACAAGCCCGATGGGAAATAGTCAATATTTTACCCCGATCAATGGTGAAGGTGCAGGCTTTTGGAGGAAAAGTGAAAAAAATTCCTTTGAGGGAAAAGGAGTTAAAGGCATAAAAGGATGAGGGGTTTTGCTGGGACCCACATTAGGGACTTGATCAGAAGGGTAGAGCTATAGGGAAAAATTGGAAAATTTTCCTATTTTCAAAAGAGAGTCAAATGGTAGAATTTCTCCGCATTTCCTTTGGGACCCACCTCAGGACATGTGTCGGGCCCATTTTTAGATGTGGAGGTGTGGAACAAAATGGGAAATTTTTCCATTTTTTCAAAAGGGTCATAAAAGGTCAAAGGAAGCCCCCGAGCCTTTTTTGGATCTTCTACATGGATGACCCACATTCAAAATCAGAGATCAATGGTTGCTAATCATCTAAATCTTATTTTCCCCCCATTTTTCTTTAAAAATATTGGGACTATGATTCTTCATGATTTCTTGCTATTTTCTAAATGCCAAATAGAGGAACAAGTTAATTTTAATATCTAGAGTTTGGTGGGAAATATCTGGAGACATCTTTCTCCATTAAAATGGTCTGACTCTCAAGCTCGATCTGGTTTTCCATTTTTCTTCTCCTAAGCATGCAAGGGGCTAGATTTGATTGATATGGGGTGGAAGTGGTTGGCGAATGGATGGAGGCATGTTTTTCCCAAGAAAGGAGTTGAATTCGGGAAGAAATCAAAGAGATTTTCCCTCGAGCACCTCAAGACTTTTACAGATCTGATTCTACGAATCATGGCAAGCACTAGTGCATTTATAGTTTTTGTAATTTTGGAGGAAGGGGATCTATTGGAAATGCTATAAATGCCAAAAATTCATCGTGTAAATGGTCGGGAGTTTTTGTAAATATCAGGACTGATTTTCTCCAGCAGAAAAAGCTTGACAGAGCCCATCCATTTTGAGAAGCCATCTAGAGAATCTTGTTTATCTCTCTTTGTGTCAAATTTGATCATGTCAAGGTGGTTGCAAGTGTATAGCCATTAACAAGCTTTGATATTGTTCTGCAAACTTTCCCTTACTAATACATTTGATCAAACTTTTAGTTATTATGTATTAATCTTGAGTAAAGTGTATTTATTTCACCTCTGAATGCATACGAGTAGTTCTTCTTGTTTCTATTGCAATCTTGTAGAAAAATAGGGTCCAATCACATAGGTCTTAGTCCTTGTGATAGTTTAGTGGCATCTGTAATTTCATTTCTCATAAAAGCCTTCATCTAGGAGTGGGATAAATGGTTTAAAATCACTTTTCTTTCATTTTTTTGATAGAGATTTTGTGTAAGCCTCTGGGTATACCTTAGGTGTGACTTGATTTAAATCTTGGTGCTTGATTGGGTCCTCTAAATTGAGCCTTTATGACAGAATCCCACATGTTGTGTGAAAGAGTGATGATCTAGGCCTCCATTGAAGCACATATTCTAGTTGAGGAAACAATTTAAATTTTTGCTACATTTTGCTGATTGAATATTTCCATTTTGTATAAGCTCTCAAGGATCTGGTGAGTCAAGTCCATCTTGTCTCCCCTCCCACAAAATTTCATTTAACAACAACCAATCCTACCCATAATACCCTTGTTTGTCATGTGTGTACACAAATGCATAATCTCTATTACCAAAACATGCAAAAATAATCAGGGTCTCAAATGTCTTTAGTAACCTTTGCCTTGTTGTGAGAATATCTCCATAATCTGGAAGTGACAACTCGTGAGAGTCATATCTGGTGTGTTGATCATATTTTCCCCAAGGCTTTCTCTATAAAATTTATGCAAAAGAAAGGTACATGTATCTGTTGATGGTGAATCATAGCGCTTGAATGTTTACAACTCGATGGGTTGAGACTCTCGGTGTGATTGTATAACATGGATCTTTTCCCAAAGTGTGGGACCTTGCGAAATCAGAAAAGATCTCCGGATGAATGTCGGTTCCTATTCCTCTGTTCAGATGCACACATAAAAATGTAGAGGTTTACTCAAAAATCTAATCTAACTTTCCAAGGAGACAGGGTAAGAAGATGCATAATAATAAATCTAAACTAACAAAGGTGATGCACCGAGGAATGATGAACACCTGTCTTACCAATAAACACAAACCATTAAAATGCAATGCAAGATCATGCACAGATAACCAAATTTGTAGTGAAATATTAGGAGGATGCAAATGAACATAGAGAGGGTTGAAAATCATCAATAGACATGCATTATTTGCTCCAAAGATTGATACAATACACTACAAAATTCCAAGAGGAAAAGTTACATTACACTTTTAGATGGGAGGTTTGAGCTCCACAAATTCACCTACCAAAGAGAAGAATGGAGGGGCAAAACAAGAATGTCCAACATTAGAAAGAAGCCCCTCCTTACAATTTATAGGAAGAATGAGAGAGAAAAGAGAGAGGAATTCCAAATCTACCCCTACCACCTCCAAGTTGCATTTAATTCATATCATTATGGCAGTAGGTGAGGACCCTAGTAAACCCAAAAAATGACGAATTGTATTTTGCATTTTTGAAGAACTTGTTCTCACCCAATTAAAAATATCCAGTTGTAGTTGGATAGAGGACCTCGTAAGATTTCTGAAAATTCCAACCTTGCATGAATCTAAGCTCCTTGTGTGAAGTTATGGCCATCTGAATATCTGTGCTAGGGTTTGCTTCCTGTCGAGGTGTCAATTCTTAAAATGTTGCACCTCCTGAAGATGCGCCTCAGTGCATCCATCCTTATGTTGACATACTCTTATATGCACCATGGGCACAACTTTTTGCATGTCAACATCCTGTGTTGTGCGCCTCTAACCTGTGCCTTGGGCGTAAATTTTGTCATGTCGACATCTTCCAACCTGCGCCATGGGCGCAAATTTTGGCGTGTCGACATCTTCTTACCTGTGCCATGGGCACATCCATTTTCATGTCAGAATTTCCACTTTGCACCTCCAACCTGTGCCATGGGTGTGAATTTTGGCGTGTCGACATCTTATTACCTATGCCATAGGCGTGAATTTTGGCGTGTCAACATCTTCTTACCTGCGACATGGGCACATCCATTTTCATGTCGACATACTAGTGTTGTGTGCCTCCAACCTGTGCCTTGACTATTGGTGATGCAATAAATATCAGGCTTTGAGTTTCTCTGATTTCCATATTCTTTGATTGTTTGTCTATATTTACACGAGGGGGAGATATATACAACAATATCTCCTTTCAAATAACAGAGGTTACACAATAGGTTCTCTTACCTTGGTTGAAAGGCATAACCTAAAATAGTTAGGATAAGATCACATACTTCTGAAGTGCTATCTAGCTCTCCACAAATCCAAGTAACAAAGGGACAACTAGATTCCTCCCTGGCTACAAAACGACTTATATTTATGATCTACCTACCTCTAAGCTCCATGTTGAATTAGTGTTACTTCTTGGCTTGAAAAGGAGAACAAATTTGGGTACCAACACTTGTGGCACTGTTGCTAAGGACTATTTAGAACTCCTAGGAAATAATTTACATTGCTGAGACTAATTTATTGTTTCACTACCAATCCATATCTATTTATCTCATCAATAAAAGCAACACTTGTGGGGCCATTGTCGGGACTATTAGTTCAAGATCAAGAACTCTGGTAAAACACTTCTTGTATGCTCCAAGTGCTATGTGCAATTCTTTCAGTTCCCACACTTAGTGCACTGGATTTCATTTGATAAATTTGGGTGAAGAAAGGTCAGAAACTTTCCATTTCCAATTTCTTGCATTGACAGACCTTTAACAGATCATATTTAGTGCATCTGCACAACTAAGGTGAAATTCCTTAGTGGCAACTCCCTATTGATCTGATTCTTAAAAAGTACCAATGATCTTAAAACTCAGTCAAAGTCAGATCTATTACTAATATTTGCAAAGCTAGAGGGAAGAAGATATTTCTTTGCTAGGGATCCTGCTATGACGTTATTTCCAGAGCTAGGAAAACTAAAATCAGAAGGAAGAAAATCCTAGAGAGTTGTTGGAGATCAGTAGAGAAGAAGAGGGATCTCCATTGATGAAAGTGAATGGCCTATCATTGAAGACTGCCATTCAAGTTACTCTGAATTAGGTGGCCTCTTTGTGAAAATAAATTCTCTAGCCGGAGAAGGGTGCACTGTCTTTTCTCAAGTAGATAGGGATTTCCAAGAAGCAAGGCAATTGGGGATCTACATTTTTAAAACTACACTCTTGTGTTCCAAGGACCCTCTTCTCCTCATCAACTTGTCACCCCTCCAAGATCACCTCCTTGAATCAATATGGCTCAACCCAAACCTCCATTTTTATAAACACCTTTGGACCTATAAATTTTGTGGGAATGGCTGGTTATCCAAATGGAGTACCTCAAGATGTGAAGAACAAACTTCCAAATTTCCAATGAAACAATGTTATTAATGTTTACTAGCATCTAAAGCTCTTCCTCAATATGATGGAATATTTTGAGATTGAGGATGAAGATGTATACATAAAATTATTTTTTCACACTCAAGAGGAGGATGCTAGGGAATGGTATAAGGCATTGCTAGATAATTTTGTTGATTCTTGGGCTGAGATGAGTAATACATTCAGATTACAACATGGTGATAGGAATGACCCTAGGTTTCTTCTATCAGAATTTGAAAAATCAAGAATAATCCCCATGATTCAGCACATGACTTCAATGCAAGGTTCAATAGGACCTTGAGGAGATTTCCTGTTAGGATAAGGCCATGTGATGAGTCATGTTTGATCAAATATACTAATGCATTTGATAAAAAGGTTGCTTACTACTTGAGGGATAAGAACCCTACCAACTTGAGGCAAGCATTTACTATGGCCCTACAAATAGAGAATAAGATCAAGGCAATATGAAAACCTCCCAAGAGGGAAGGTGTGACACTGGTTAACCCAGAAAAACTTCAAACAAGCAAGGCTGCTGATTTGGAAGAAATGGTGAAAAAATTGGAAGGGGCTGTCAAGGAGATCTCGTATAAGCTAGCCCAAGCTGAGAAAGGAGTTGGGCAGAGTTCACAAGGAAAACACAAGCAATAGGGCCAAGACAGGTTCACAAATCACCAAAGATCTGATGATAGAGGCAAGGGAGCTGTTGGATTTGGGAATAGGTAGCCTCAAGGAAGAGAAAGTAGAATGGTACCTGATCCTTTGGCTGCCAGAGTTACTTGTGGTGGAAGAGATAGAATTCATTGATTGGTGTGACATATGTTTCATGCCCCATGCTCCATGTGAGGAAGATCAGCAAGAAGAAGAGGAAGCTAATGATAATGATGATGATGTTTACATGATGGGATGCTCCACAAGCTCACAACAAAGGGAAACCTCAACTAAGGTTATAAGTGCTAAAACTACTACCACTTTTTGGGACTGCATTTGAATAGAGTACATATTCTTCCTCCCTCTCATACTTTAGAAGTAGGTAATGTACAATCTTTTGAATTGCTCAGTAATGACTTTGAATATTTAAGGGATTTAATGATAAAAAGTATGATGGATGAATCCCATCTGAGGAGGAAAGGAAATTATTAATGAATGCTTTTGCGGCTCAAGAGAAGGAATAAAACACAAGAAGTAAGGATGTCAAAGGGGTAGGGCCTCATGACAAGCCAAAAGCTCCCTTACTTTCTAACATTCCTAAAGAGGCTCCTAAGAAATATCCATCTGCCAAAATCCCATCAAGAATCATTTGCCACCCAATGAATGTATCATCTTTCCTTCCAATACTGCCTTACCCAAGAATGTCCCATATGACATTGCCCAAGTTTTAAGTCAAATCAAAGTATCTGTCCAATTTTTTGAGTTGCTTACGAATCTTGAGCACAAAAAGAGAGCATTTGAATACTTGGGATTGAATGAAGAGAGGAATGCCTTGGGGAGAAATGTGAACATTGTTGAGAATCCTCTAGTCATTGAAGATTTTGAGACACCATCAGCATCAGAAGAGCTAGCTAAACCACCTGAGGTTTATTTGGGGACATCTTTAGTAGACTCTCAGCTGAATGTGGATCCATTCTTCACTACTCTGATCATCAAGGATAGGCTACTCCACAACTGTATGTTTGACTCAGGGGAATCATGCAATGTCATGCCTTTGGAGGTCATGAATGAGCTAAATATTAAATTAATAGCAACATATGGGAAGTGCACTGCCATGGACTCCAAAGAGGTGCCATTAGTGGGATTTTTGAAGTGTTTGGTGGTGCAACTTACAGCCTACCCAGGTAAAAGTTTAAAACTTGATGTTGTCATATTTGATTGCCTAGTCAAGTGAGGCTATGTTGTTGTCAACAAAGTGGGTTGCAAGTGTTGGTGGTAGTGTCCAAATGGACATGTATTATGCCACCATCCCAGTTGAGGGCATCCTTTTCAAGTTTTATGGGGGAAGAAAATGTTGCACCTTATTGAGGATCCCAACAATATTTCCTATGAAGTATTATATAAAAATGTTGATGTTGACAACTTTATGGGATTTGCTAAGGGAAAAGAGCACAAGATTGAGGAGTGTAACTGTCTTGAACAAGCAAGGTATCCTTGGACTCTATTTTTTTATGGAGCTTACTCTAAATTTGGAAATGGTGTCGGTGCTATCCTAATTTCTCCAAGCTAAGAAAGGTTTGTTTTTTCCTTTAAGCTTAACTTTGAGTGTACTAACAACATTGTTGAGTATGAGGCATTGTTTTCAGGTTTAAGAAGTGCTTGGAAATATGGTGTCAGGGAGATCATTGTCAAAGGATACTTAGAGTTAGTTGTTAAGTAAGTCAGAAAATTGTATGCCACAAAGAATCAGTGACTAAAACACTACAAAAATGTAATTTGGGACTTCATTAAGATGTTTGACTCCTTCAACATTGTGCATCATGACAGGAGGTTCAATGACTTGGCAAACAAACTTGCAGTGTTGGGGTCTCGGTTTGACATTTCTACAACATCCCCTTATTGTGAATATGATGTGGAGGTAGTTACAAGACCCTATGTCCCTGACAATATAAAACATTGGTAGGATTTTGATGATGAGGATTAGGTTAGAAGGTTCCTGCAAAACCATGGAGAGTTTGCTAATCAAAACATTGATTGGGAGCCAATGGTTTGTACAATAGAGGGGAAGGAAACCTTATTTGGAAAAGGCATCATCCAGATAAAGACCAACACCATTCCTAGAGGGATGGTTGCTCTTGAATCAAATTTTGATAATGTTGATTGCATTATTAATAGGCATATGGCAGCCTCAAGGGATGTTGAGGAGAATGACCTTGGCATGAAGGAGAAACCAAGGAATATTTGGTTAGGCAGCAGTTTCAGCAAAGATGAAAAGTAGTCATACATCCAGTTATTAAAGAAATACCAATATTGCATGGCTTGGACCTATTATGAGATCAAAGCATATAGAGAAGACCTGTTCCAGCATTAGATTCCCTTGGAGCATAGTATAAAACCCTTTAGGTAGAAGCAGAGGAGAATTAATCCTTTGTTATCTCTCAAAATCCAAGAGGATCTAAAGAAGATAATGGATGGAGGAATTATCCAGCCCACAAGGTATTCTTCTTGGGTTTCCAACATAGTGCCAGTAAGAAAGAAAAATGGTGACCTTAGATTGTGTGTGGACTTCAGGAATCTAAACAAGGCCTCAATGAAGGACAACTATCCTTTACCTAACATGGAGCACATGTTGTAGTTGGTGACTAGTTCTGAGTTGCTTTCTACTTTCGATGGCTTCTCTAGTTATAATCAAGTCATGGTGAAAGAATCAGAAAGGATCAAGAAAGCCTTCACTACTCCATGGGGAATGTATGTATATGTTAGGATTCCCTTCGGTCTGATGAATGCTGGAGCCACTTTTCAGAGATCAATGGATGTTTCTTTTACTGGTTACATCAATGACTTTATTGTTGTTTACCAAGATGATGTAACAGTTTTTTCAAGAAGGAGAAGTGACCTTTTGCTGCACTTAGAGAATATGTTGATCAGATGTAGGGAATATGGCATCTCACTCAATCCAAAGAAATGCCATTTTGGAGTGTAGAAGGAAAAATTTCTCAGTAACATTGTGTCACAGGGAGTGATGATTGATCCAGAAAGAGTGGAGGCCATCAGAAAAGTTCCAATTCCAAGAACCGAAAAAGAAATTGAGTCCTTCTTTGGGCAGATAAACTTCATTAGAAGGTTTATATAAAAATTTGTTGAGTTGACTATTCCAATCACTTCTATGTTAAAGAAGGATCAGATCATCAAATGGGAAGAAGCTTCCATCAAATCTTTCAATGGAATCAAAGAGGCATTAAAGCATGCCCCTATTTTAGTAGCCACGGATTATAAGAAACCTTTCCAGATGTTTTCTTTCGCTTCAAAAAACACTATTTCTTTTGTCTTGCTACAGAAGGATGATGAAGAGGCTGAGAGGCCCATTACCTTTTTTATCAAGGATTTGCATGGACTAGAATTGAAATTCACCATCATGGAAAAGAAGGAATTTGCCTTTTTCAAAGAAAAAAGGGTTTTTAGGCCTTATATTTTAAGTTCAAAATTTGTTGCTTATGTTCCCCATACCATGGTAAAAGACATATTGTAAGAGATGGAAGTATCAAGTAAAATATGTAGATGGGTGAACAAATTGCAAGTGTATGATATAGACATCCAAACCATGAAGTTGGTGAGAGGTTTGGTGTTAGCTAAGCTCATGGATGAGAGCAACTTGTAGACCATTGAGGTTAATGAGATTGAGGAAGAAAGGGCAGTTGTTTTTGAAAGATTGATGAGTTCTGAGTCGTACAAGGATGTGATGTTCTATCTCAAACACTTAAACTACCCTGAGAAATAAGAACTAGAAAAGAGATCTTAAGTTGGCTTCCCAAAAATATGTCAATACTAATTTTGGGTTGGCATGGAAGAACCCAGAGGGAGTCCTCTTAAGATGCATCACTAAATATGAAGCCCCCCAAATAATTGTTGATCTCCATAGAGGAGTTTGTGGGGGGAGTTTTTCTATAAGAATCATAGCACATAAGATCCTAGGGGCTGGTTATTGGTGACCAACTCTTTTCAAGGATGCAACCATGTTGGTTAGAAGATGTGAGAGTTACCAGCATTTCTCTAGAAGGTTGAAGGCTTCAGGATCCCTACCTTTGCAATCTGTATCAATTGAAGCCCCATTTAAGAAATGGGGAATGGACTTCATTGGTGAGATTTCAGACCCTTCAAGTGCTGGCCATAAGTGGATTCTTATAGCCATTGATTATTTTACCAACTAGGTGGAAACAATCCCCACTAAGAAGGCTACACACCAAGTTGTCATGGATTTTGTGCTAAACAATATTACTTGTAGGTTTGGAGTACCAGTCTAAATCATAGATGATAATGCCATGAGATTTAGGGATAGACCTCTAGGTGGCAATGTGTAAAGGATATGAGATCAATTTGACATATGCCTCTAATTATAATCCCCTAGGAAATGGAAAAGCTGAGTCCAGCAATAAGAATTTGCTAAAGATTATCAAAAGAACCTTGCAGTTGAAGAAGAGAAAATGGGGTGAAGAGCTGAAGTTTTTTGTCTGGGCTGATAGGATCACTGTCAAAAGAGCCATTGGAAAGACTACATTTGAGGTGGTATATGGGACTTAGGCCTTGTTGCCCCTGTATATGTAATTATCTTAATACCGGTTCATTCAACAACTAGAAGATCAAGAAGTGAGTCCTCATGATGCCTACATCAACCAGATTATTGAGCTTGATGAAGAGAGGAGGGCATCTCATCAGAGGCATATAAGGTTCAAATAAAAGCTAAAGAAATAGTTTGACAAGAAGGTCACTCCTAGAGCCTTCAATATTGGATATCTTGTGCTATTATGGGATAGCAAGAATGAGGATAAGGCAAGCATGTCAAGTTTGATTCATTATGGATGGGCCCTTACTCTATTGACATCTGAATTGGTGAACACACCTTCTTATTAAAGGATATAGATGGTGAATTGCTTGAACTACCTGTTAATGATAGGCATCTGAAGTATTTCTTGGATTGATTCCTATGAATCAAGGTAAACACCTCTTGTACAGTGTATAGTTTATTGTTTGCGTCCTGTTTTTTGTGTTTTTACTCGTCCTAGTCCATGGTGACTTGTTTTTATTGTCTTATTTGTTTTTTTTTGAGATGGCTTCATTTCTCTGCTCTGCTAGCTGACTCTGTCACCTAATTTATATTTTGGAACTTGGTCTCCTATTTTCCTTGTGGCACTTACAAGGAGTTCCCATCCCCGTGTCGATCCAATGTTGGTGCTCAAAATTTCCTCACCCCATTTGTGCCCTTGAATATTTATTGATTCACGGCCTTTGTCATTTTATCCTTCCCCATATTTTGTTTGTCTAGTCTTTGTTGCCATTTTAATCTACTCCTGGGTCAAAGATCATGTGTGGGTCCGTATTTGTCTCATGGTTCCTTTGTTCCTCTGAAAAGGCTCTATATTTTGGGTCTCCCATGCTCTGTCCCTTCAAAACTCACATTTTCCCATTTTCTCCATTCTCCACAGTCAAAATTTGTTGTTCTTTCCATTTTTCCTTAAATACTCGAGGATAAATGAGTTGATGTGTCCCTAAGGATCGTGTTTGAGCCTTGCAATAGTCTAAATTCTTTGTCCTTGAAGAAAACCTCATTTTCTAGCTCGAATGGACATTTCTTTGTGTTTTACGATTTGATGGGAATTTTTCCCAGTCAAATTTACATCATTCAATTGACAGGGAAATGTGGAACCTCTTGGTTAGATGCAGATCAGCTTAATACTTTAGAAATCCTATAAAAAGCCTCAACTTTAAAATTTGTCCACGTGGAGAAACGACGCTCATTTGAAGATCTAATTTTTGGTTTGGATTTGAAGTGGCACTGGGAGGACACAAGAAGGCTTTTGTTGATTGGCCTAGACTTAGACAAATTTTATGCAAATTGATATAGTTTGGTGGAACATGGACACATGGCGAGCCCGTGCTCATTCAGGATCTTCAACTTGGGTGTCATCTAAGAGAAGTGCCATGAGGACACGTGGGGAACTCCACTCACTTTACATTTTACTTAGACTTTTCAACGGCCAAAAGGAGACTACCTTGGATCTTGACACGTGGTGGCCTCCGTAGAGCTTTAAGCCTTCAAACAAATTATTCTGGAGCAGGACACATTGTTAGCCCACGCTCGTTCAAGGTATGAAAATTTTTGGGCCACCACAAGGTGCGCCATTGTGACACATGGAAATTTGAAAAGTCATAAGGGGTAGGGAAACGGACCATTGTAGGCAACTTAAAATTTTTGCCTCTTTTCCTCATTAAGGTTAAAATGTCAAAAATGGCCCGTAAGCCCAATGGGAAATAGTCAATGTTTTGCCCCAGTCAATGATGGAGGTGTGGGCTTTCGGAGGAAAATTGGAAAAGGAATTAAAGGCATAAAAGGACTCAAGGTTTCACTGAGACCCACATTAGGGACTTGAGGAGAAGGGCGGAGATGTGGGGAAAACTTAGAAAATTTTCCTTTTTTTCAAAAGAGAGTCAAATGGCAGAATTTCTCCGCATTTCCTTTGGGACCCACCTAAGGAAATTTTTCCATTTTTTCAAAATGGTTAGAAAATATCAAAGGAAGCCCCCAAGCCTGTTTTTAAATCTTCCACGTAGACGGATCACAATCAAAATCAAATATCAACAGAAAATGATCGTCTAAATCTAATTTTCCCCCCATTTTTTATGTAAAACTCCTGGGAGTGCGAGTCTTCATGATTTATTGGTATTTTCTACATGCCAAATAGAGGAGCAAGTTAATTTTGATATCTATAGTTTGGTGGGACAAATCTAGAGATGTCTTTCACCATTAAAACGTTCTAACTCTCAAGCTTGATCTGGTTTTCCATTTTTCTTCTCCCGAGAACGCAAGGGGCTAGATTTGATTGATATTGGGTGGAATTTGTTCGTGAATGGATGGAGGTGTGTTTTTCCTAAGAAATGAGGTGAATGTGGGAAGAAATCAAAGAGATTTTCCCTTGAGCACCTTGAGACTTTTGTAGATCTGATTCTGTGAATCACAAAAGAATCAGGGCAAGCACTGGGATGCATTTAAATTATTTGTCTTTTTAGAGGAAGGGGATCTATTGGAAATGTTATAAATGAAATGAATTCATCATGCAAATGGTTGGGATTTTTTGGAAAGATCAAGACTGATTTTCTCGAGTAGAAAAAGTTTGACCGAGCCCATCCATTTTGAGAAGTCATCTAGAGAATCATGTATATCTCTCTTTGTGTCAAATTTGATCATGTCAAGGTGGTTGCAAGTGTACAACCATTGAAAATATTTGATATTGTTCTAGAAACTTTCCCTTGCTGATAAATTTGATCAAACTTTGAGTTATTCTGTGTTAATCTTGAGTAAAGTGTATTTATTTCATCTCTGATTGCATACGAGTTGTTTTTCTTGTTTCTATTGCAATCTTCTTCCAAAATAGGGTCCAATGACATAGGTCTTAGTACTTGTGATATTTTAGTTGCATCTGCAATTTCATTTTTCAGAAGAGCCTTCATCTAGGAGTGGGATAAACGATTTAAAATCACTTTTCTTTCATTTTTTTGATAGAGATTCTTTGTAAGCCTCTGGGTGTACCTCAGGGGTGACTTGGTTTAAATCTTGGTGCTTTATTGGGTCCTTTGACTTGAGCCTTCGTGACAGAATCCCATAGGTTGTGTGAAAGAGTATTGATTTGGGCCTTCATTGAAGCACATATTCTAGTTAAGGAAACAATTTAACTTTTTGTGGCATTTTGTTGATTGAATATTTACATTTTGCATAAGCTCTCAAGGATCTGGTGAGTCAAGTTGATCCTGTCTCCCCTCCAACAAAAATTCATTTAACAACAACCAATCCTACCCATAATACCCCTGTTTTTCATGTGTGTACACAAGTGCATAATCTCTGTTACCGAAACATGCAGAAATAATCAGGGCCTCAAATGTCTTTAGTAACCTTTGCCTTGCTATGAGAATATCTCCATAATCTAGAAGTGATAACTCATGAGAGTCAGATCTGGTGTGTTGATCATATTTTCCCCAAGGCCTTCTCTATAAAATTTATGCAAAAGAAAGGTACATGTATCTCCTTTCAAGTAATAGAGGTTACACAATAGGTTTTCTTACCTTGGTTAAAAGGCACGACCTAAAATAGTAAGGATAAGATCACATCCTTTTCAGGGATTATCCATCTCTCCACAAATCCAAGTAACAAAGGGACGACTAGATTTCTCCCCGGCTACAAAACAACATATATTTATGATCTGGCTACCTCTAAGCTCCATGTTGAATCAATGTTGCTGTTTGGCTTGAAAAGGAGAACAAATTTGGGTACCAACACCTACTGCACACAATTTGTTTGCAAGTTATCACAACCTAATTTCTTTCATTAAAATATGCTTTAAAAAAATTAGCTAACGAATCTTATTTACAAATTATCGTAGTTTAATTCCTTTTTTAAAAAAAAGGTTGTAATACAATATTTACAAATTATTCCTAGGACCAATATGACATCTTTAGTACAAGCTACTCTACCGTCAAATTTCCCTTGGGGACATATTTACACTACCTTTATAAAATTATATTTTCAGTTTAGTTATATAGTTATTACTCTATGCAAATACCATTAATTCAATTACCTACTTAGATAGAATTTCTATAAACGACATATAGTTTTGGTCAACTTATTATTCTATTAAAAACACGGCTTTGTATTTTATTCCCAAACCAATATGTGCATAACATTAACATTCTTTCCAATCCGTATGCAGGAACTCTAAAGATGCTGAACAATTTCAGCACCATATCGACACGGATTAACTATAGTTGTACTCACATACAACACATGTTATCAGAATGCATAGAAGACCACTGCAAAGGGGGTACCCTTGTAGACAACGAAACAATCTAGGCAATGCAACTCACACAGGGAAAATTACAGCAAGCACAACAATCACTATAACAAGCAGCCATTGCAAGCGAGGATACCATACAAATCCTCATGAAACAATTCTACATGCAATACTATAACTCCCACACCTAGAACCATTGCAAGAAAGGATACCATACAAATCCTCACGGAACAATTATACATGAAATACTATAACTCCCACACCTAAAAAACTATCAATCACCAAAAATTTCATAAAACGACAAAATAGACATACAAAACATAATGCATTTGTATCAACTACATAGCTCACTGTATTTGTAATACACACTCTTTTTTGTAGTCTTCGGAAGTTGTGTCATACAACAACCATCTTTTGTGTGATAATAATAATCATGGCAGCCTAAATACAACTAATATACAGAAGTACAACTCAAAATGTAATTCAAACCAGTTGACCATCTGACTTAATAAGAATGGAAACCACAGAATAAACCCAAATTCTACTACTCCCCTTCAATAAGCTGTAAATAAGCAAACATTCTTGCACTAGCAACTCATTAGAAGCCATAATGAAATTCCAAGAAATTCATCTCAAGACACACATTAAGTTACAAACATATTCTCACGAATCTCAATGACAGTTCCAGAAAAACAATTATTTCTACGTATAAAAGATTCGACTGCGATCGGAACCTAAACAAGCAACTAACACAGAACACAAATCATGACAAAAAAACACCACCTACAGTTTAAATCCTAACAATTTTTTAAAACTTACCCTCCCTAACCATCTCATTCACCAAACCTGCGCTATAATACTACTCCCATCCACACCATCTACTAAAATTGTTTGAGGTGGGATAGCTGTCCCGCATTCATTTTTTTTCATCTTGATGATGAACCTCTGACCACGATTGATCTTAAAAAAACTTCCTTATTCTAATTATTTGAGATCTTCTCTATCTCCATAGCTTCTCTTACGAGATGGTTTCAGTAATGTTGCATCTTGGTAACATCTTTAATGTCTACAAATCAGTTCATGGTGCATATCAGTGCTATGTTCTTGTTATCTTGTTTTAATCAAGTTGTGGATTTATTATTAGTTCATTTAGATGCATTTCTTATCATTACTCAAGAGTAAATATAGTGTCACTGTTATAAAACCCAACCCCGATTCCAATTTTATTATACGGTTATTGATATCCACGTTAATTGTATATAAATTTGTATTTTCCTAGCCGTCATAATATGCTATTATAAAGCAAAAACAATATAGCTTACACAAGATGTATTTGTTTCAAATTACTTCTGAAATTCGACCACCAATGTGACATCCGTTTCACCCAGCATTATTGTCTATGCCTAAAAATGAAAACCAAAAACAAGATTATTGTCCCCACCAATAGTTTTTGCAAAGACAGTTTCATCTCCACTACTACAGTGTCAGTAATACAATCTGCTATTCAAGTACTATCATTATGTTTCTTCCAGATAAGTTTTCGTGTCATATGCCAAGAAAGATCATCTTAAGATGGTGTTTAGCGTGGGCCAGGTAAAATCTTTACCCTGAAATTTAGTTCAGCACCTAACTGTCTAATCCTACGCTCCCCTGTGGTTATCATAGTTTTGATTGCCTTAGTTACATTGTCTTTACAATTCATTAACTTGAAAAAAGATACTACCACTGAACTACTTCCATCTATCATGATTTTCCCCCCTTCTGTATAAAAATCCTTACTGCGGATTGCAAAACCTAAGAATTACATTTTGCGCTGTTAATTTTATAGAATTAAATATAAATGTTGCAGGAGCAAGTCTGGATACTGTCTCAAGAGTGGGAAGAGGTCTTCCAGAATTCTTGTGACCGTCAGACAAAACCACAAAGTGAATATGTGGGCTATTGGCAAGCCCATTGCCTTTTGATCAATTGCAAACTTCTCTTTGATTTGGATATATTTAAATCCCTTTATCAAGCCAGTATGAATATATGTTGAACTTTGTTTTTGTTTTATGTTGTTGTTTTATAACTTTACAATTCTCCACATCATCTGACGAACCAATGTTAGTGGTTTATAGCCATTTGTTTTCAATATCACTGTCAGAAAGATGCACAAGGCCAAGGCTTGAAATTTATTTTACAAATGCAAGTATTGCATTGACAAATTGACCACCATGAGTTTTAAAATATCCTTATTCCTTTATAGAAAAGATAAAAATGCACTTTTACTGTTTAGCGTGGATCAAATCCTCCAAGCCAAATCATCCGCCATTTTTTAAGTTTGCACAACCATAACCTTTATTCGACAAGAATACACCCTACACCTCAGTATGTTGTACTTTGTGCCTTTGTCCTTGTAATCTTTCTTACATCCATTTGTTGTTTTCGAATTGACTTATTGTTCTTAGCATCTCATTTTCATGTTCCAATAGCAATTATAATAGCAACACAAATGTTCTTCTCGGAAAAGCTAAAGCTTTAGTGCCTTGTTTTCCCACTTTTTGAGTATTTATGCTTTAGAAACAATTCATTGGTTGTTTCTCATGGGACCAAATTGTGCATGCAAAAAATTATTTCTTGTCAAAGAGTTAAGCCATGTCTTCTCCTTCTAAATAAGTTTCTAATGCTTACAACCGCACTAAACTTGTGACTTTGGTTTATGGAATTTTGTCTACAGAAAGACTAGGACAAT